>OU898277.1:139843218-139983273 GCA_918026665.1 Diabrotica balteata
AGTAAGAAGTGAGGAAATACGAGCGAGATGTGGTATAGAGGAAATAAACGCGTGGACCAAAAGAAGAAAAGTGGAATGGAATCAACACATCGAAAGAATGACAGAAAATAGAATAGTACGAATAGCAAGAGACAAATCGCCAAATGGAAGAAGATCATTGGGACGACCGAGGAAAAGATGGTCAGACAACGTCAATTGAGGCTAAAAACCGAAGTAAAACAGGCATTAAGCCTATTTATAAAGTAGGAAGAAGAAGAAGAAGAAAAATGTTTAAAATAAATATTCGTTTTATAAGATTTGTTTTTTTTTCTCATCATTTTTGTGGGCGTTATAGGCCGTAAAGTAAAATAAAGTAAGCAATTTCAATCGTTTAGACAAATTTTCAAGCGGTTGATCAAGAACTTGAATAAGCAGCCAAGCCAGACAAGTACAACTTGAAAGCTATCCAAGTTACTTGTTCAAGAAGGCGCCTCCCACCACTGAACGCAGTGATGGCATACTTGAATCGTCTATTTCACACTCTCTTTACATGATAATAATATAATAAACTACAGAGGTAACATATTGCGCACGGTCGCTCGATCTTCGGCCAGGGAGTGACGTCAGTTGCAGCGTAGCAGGTAGCAGCAGTGTTCCCAAACCTACTGATTTCGCCGCTTTTCTACCGATGTACCGCTACCGAATTTTATATTCAGATAGAAATTTTTACTTTTTCTTAAATTTGAGAAGAAATATGTAAGAGACAATACAATTTTTCTTGCGATACCTGTAATTTGCATTGAGCATTTTTGTGTACTCACAAAAACGTGTGAAAACATTCAAAAATTTATTCTTAAATGATACCTAAGCGGTCCTTTACAAAGTACATGATGTAATAAAAGCTAATAATACAATAATAAATGAATCAAAATCCATTGTGATCCCGACCGCTTGGTTCTGGGAATTTGTCAAGTTTAGGAGACTTAAAACCGGAACAACGCAATTTTAATCTAAGCGGGCATATGGTTTGGAGTTAGAAACCCAAAATGATATTTTAAATAGAATGTCTGACATGATTTTCAACAATGCGCGTTAAAGGCAAGAAATCATTGCTTCCATTCCAAAAAGGTAACACAGTATATCAAAGTAAAAACACATTTATAACATTTTACAAAACATTGTAGGTATTCTTATATCAAATAAGGCTCTGCAGTTGCTGCTTGAAGATGTAGGCAAACGCTATAATATGAACTACCTTTTGACGAGACGCTTAAACCAAGATCCCTTGGAGAATTTTTTTGGAGTCATAAGAGCAAAAGGTGGTTTGAACGATCATCCAACTTCTTTAGATTTTAAATACCGACTGCGTTCTTATTTAATGGGAAAAAATGAAGGTGCTTTTTCAGATTACTGTAATGTAGAAGACGATGGTACTCCTACATTAATGCTGCTCTCTTTATATAAACAGTCGTTTAAGTTAATACGTACTCGTTATCAAGAATTGGTCGTGGGAAGTCGATTTTTAAGTATTTGAATTTTATTTAAAAAAAATATGAAGTGGAATGAGAGGATAACATTGAAGTTTGTGGAGTTGTATGAAGAACAAACATATTTTTGTGATATATGTAGTAGTCAGTCGAGAAATAAACTAAATGAGATATTCTGCTAATAATAAATAGAACAAGAAATGAAAATAGATGATTTTGGTCTTAAAGATCTGAGAAACAAAATAAAAAATCTCAGCACGACATATTACTAGGAACTTAAACGTAAACACAAGTCTGGTACTCGAACAGAAGATCTTTGTCGCTTCATTTTTCTCTCTTCTCTGAACAATTTTGGCGTTGAAGCAGTGGCGGCTTTTACGGGGTTAGGCAGGATAAGCCGGGCCTACCAATAATTTTAAGAGCTTTATAATTGAAAAACATATATTTAAAAATTATATTAATGCATGTAAATAACTTTTAAATGTACTAAATCACTCAATACATCAACGTCCGTTAAAACAGCAATGTTATTATATTACTAATAGGCCCGATCGGACTGGCCGACCTAGCTCACATAAAATCCCGTACAAAAAGCGTTTGAAGTTAGCAGCTTCCCGGTCAACGATTTTATTGTCGTGTTTATGATTGTTGTTTAGGCACCAGACGATCGCGCCTACGCGACCATCGTTGTCACTTGTAACGTAATTATCGAATTGTAATATAAATTTTCTTTTAAATTATGATAAAAAAATATGTAAAATAATCTATAATTGTAACAAATTTTTAAACAATCAACACAAATGTGTTGTATGAGAACGCTATAAATACCTCCACAATTTTTGCATGCATTCTTAATGAAAACAACCGATATTACTGAAAGGGCACAATGTTCAATAGTATGCAGATTAGTGGACACAAATTTACGGTGTAATTTGCTGGCTTGGCCTACCCAAAATTTTACACACCAGCGCAACTGCGTTGAAGTCACCCATGACAATTGTTAAGTCTTGATTTTTCAACCATTTCAGGACTCGAGTTTTCTCCTCGAGTTTTGAAAATACCTCTCTAACGTCTCTTGTAGAATAAGCGACTGCATCTAGTTCATCAGCAAAGGCCAACAATAGTTTTGAACCTGGATTCAAAAATCTCCCTGTCAACTTTTAAACTCCCCTCGTTTAAAGTTTTACATTTTAAGAAAATTCGACATAACTCAGAACACTCTGTACATATGTATAGGGAAGTCTTATGAAACTATACCTTATTTTTTGCAGACAATTAGAAAATCCAATAAAATACAGGGTGTTCCATAAGAAAAAATATAACTTTGAAACGCCGCGCTTTATTGTGACACCCTGTATATTTTAGAATAATTTTAAAATGTAGCCTTTATCAACCTACATACTATACATTTAAAATTTTTTCAAAATCTTTTACCGTTTCGCTGTAATCTTCCGTCCCGTTAGTGGTGACTCGCCCTGTATAAGGCTAAAATGAAATAGCAACCTTTAATATCAAATCATATGCTTGCTACGAAAATCTGGTGATCTCGGTTGAATTCCCAGTTTTTTCTAATTTTTGTCATATCGTAAATATTTCATTGTTTTATTCTTGACCTTTCAGCGCGAAAGTCGCATTGGTAGTCGTCTGGAATATCCTCCGAATACAAAGTGAGCAAGACAATTGATAGAACTTTATACACTGTGTTAATAAGCGATGTGCCTCTATAGTTTCAAAATTGTTTTTATCTTCCTTCTTATATACGGGTATTATAAAGCTTCTATTCCATTCCCTAGGCATTTTCTGTTGTTGCCATATTCTCAGAATAATGACAATTTTTGATGCAAAATGTTTTCTCTTTTTTTATCAATTCTCCATTTATTATACCATCATTTTGTGGCGTTTTGAGATCCTTAAATTTTTACTTAGTGTTGGTGCTGGTATTTCAATATCTATAGAATGGAATATAATAACTGTTTCCTCTTCTGTGAATATTAGTACAGATTTAGTAGCATATGTTACCGTTTTTACGATGAGTTACGTATTAGTGATTATTAGGAGTTAAAAAGTAAAAAACGTAATCAAATGAAGAAAACGGTTAGGGTATTCTTCTTCTTAGGGTGCCTGTCCGTTCCGAACGTTGGCGATCATTCTGGCTATAATGATTTTATTGGTTGCTATACGAAATAGCTGTGTTGAGGTCTTTCTATACCATGCTCTCAGGTTAGCAAGCCAGGATATTCTTCTTCGTCCTGGGGCTCTTTTTCCTTCAATTTTACCCTGCAAAATGCATTGGAGTAGCTCGTATCTGCCTTGATTTCTCATTATATGTCCCAAGTACTCCAGCTTACGGCTCTTCACAATGTTGACCAAATCCGCGGTTGTGTTCATCCTCCGCAGTACTTCGTCATTGGTGACTTTGTCTGTCCATGGTATCTTCAGGATTCTTCTGTATAACCATAATTCAAAAGCCTGAAGTTTTGATATAGTTTCCGCCTTCAATGTCCACGTTTCTACTCCATACAGAAGCACTGAGTACACGTAACATTTAAGGAGCCTTATTTTTGTTTTCAGGGTGAGGTCATGGCTTTTGAACACAGAGCTCATAGTCAAGAATGCACTTTTGGCCTTTCCGATGCGACATTTAATCTCTTGGGTATTGTCCCACGACTCATTGATTATAGTTCCCAAGTAATTGTATTGTGAGACACGTTCAATTCTCATTTGGTTCACATACAGATTTGCTCCAGTTATGTTTTGCTTGCTGATGATCATTAGCTTGGTTTTGCTGGTGTTTATATCCAGTCCATATGTTCTACTTGTTTCCGTTATTCTGTTCATTAAGTTTTGCAGCCCTTCTATGGTATTGGAAAACACTATTGTATCATCTGCATACCGCAGGTTATTGAGCTTGACTCCATTTATTGAGATGCCTTCATCAATATCTTTTAGGGCTTTAGGGTTAGGGTATAGTAAATTGAAACCATTTTTATTTTAAATTGGATCAATTTTTTCTGTACAACTTTATTTCAAGATAAACGAACTCATATTCAAATATCAACGAAATCCAGTTGAGTTTTTGACATTAATTTGTTATGGTATCCCTGTGTTTATACATAGCAGCATAAGCTACGTAACATACATACATATATCCGTTCTTACAACACTTAACATCACCTTGGTAGTTTTTTTGAAATGTCAGATATGTTAATTATCTACTAATATTAATAATTTTACTCGTTATTTTTTTAAAAATGTGTTTTCATCATTTACAGTTTTATTGCATCGTAAAATCTAATGTACTCTTTACTTTTTTAGTAAAAGTGAAGTATTAATATACATATCATATAACGAAATACTCTTACTTGATTTTACGTTTAAAGATCAAGAAGTATCCATTCGAGTTTAGTATATTATTTATTATAATCTTACTTGTCATTACTCCGAGATATTCAATTCTGGTACAGGTATCTCGCGTTTAGTACAATTAAAACTAGAGCTAAGATTAATACTATTACAAGAATTAATATCAAACTCAATAGTCTTCTGGGTTGAACCGCGTCGATTATCATTGAGACGAGCTTTCGACATCCTTCACTACTGCACAGATCAGGAGCCAATGCATTAGTGCTGCTGGGAACCTGGGAACCTGCTGGGAACAGAGAACGGTTCATTTTTACCGCCGATAGTGACGTCGTGACGTGGTTTGGGTGGAGGTTGCGTGGGGGTTAGCATGAGAATTGACGTGGGGATTGGCGCGGAGATTGGGGCTAGATTTGGCGCGAACATTTGTGACAGTAGGATTTACATTTTCTTTCTTTGACCATATTTTTCATAATAAATTTATGATCGTTACGGGCGACTTTAATGCCCGTGTTGGCAACGACATCGTACCAGGGATAAAACAGCGTCATAACGAAGACATCAAAAATAGAAAATGGAGATCTCCTCACGGACCTATGTAGCACGAATGAACTACGCATCAACAACACTTTTTTCCCTCATAAGGAACAATACAAATACACATTCGAAAATACAAGAGGTCAAAGGTCAATGATAGACTACATCCTGACGAACAGGGTAATACATCCCTCTCAAGTATTGGACATAAGAGCACTAACATCTGCAGAAATAGGAAGCGACCATAAGCTTATACTTGGAAAAATCAGAATGACGACACGCATATGTAACAATAAAAACAATAAAAATAAAAAAGAAGAATACACCACAAAGGTAAAAGTCGAGAGTCTGCAGAACGAATCAACAAAACTTCTATACCAAAAGAGAGTCAAAGATAAACTCGACAACGTGCACATCGTAGAAAGTGATGGAATCGAAGAAAGCTGGGCGAAAATTAAAGCAAGCATCCTAGATTCAGCAAAAGAAGCTGTAGGAGAAAGGAAAATTCTTAAAAATAAATATTTCCAAAAGCGGAAAACTCCGTGGTTCTGCGCAGAAGTGAAAGAAAAATGCAAAGAAAAAAAGAAAGCTTACTTAAGATACATGTCTAACAAAACACCACAAGAATACAACAATTACAAAAAGATAAGAAACGAAACAATAGCACTAGTAAGAAAAATTAAAAACGAACACTGGGAACGCTTCTCAAAAGAAATGGAACACGACTTTTACGGTCTACAAAAGGAAATATGGCGTTTCATAAGAGGCCAAAGATCAGAGATGAAAGACTTAATCGAACCGAAACACATAGATAACGACACATGGATTGAATACCTAAAGAAGCTTTATAATGATGAACAGCAAATGATGTTAGAACCAGAAACACCAGAAATCATTACAAACGAGGAAGTCGAGATAACCGTACAAGAAGTAAAACAAACTTTAGAAAAACTGAAGAACAGAAAAGCTGCAGGTAAAGATGGAATTCCAAATGAATTATTGAAATATGGTGGAGAAGCATTAACAGAACAGCTAACAGCACTAATTAACAAAATCATCAAACATAATAAAATACCTGAAGAGTGGAAGAAAAGCGAGCTTATCCTACTATACAAAAAAGGAGATAAAAAACAACCTGAAAACTACAGAGGTATCAACTTATTAAACACCACTTTGAAGCTTACAACCAAAATATTGCAAGGCCAAATAAATCAGAGAATTACCTTAGCGGATGAACAGCAGGGTTTTCGCACAGGAAGATCGTGCACAGATGCAGTATTCATCATAAAACAGATTACCGAGAAAGCACTAGAGTATAACAGACCAGCATTCATATGTCTAATAGACCTGAAGAAAGCGTTCGATAAAGTAAAGCTTAAAGATGTAATTCACCTTCTTTACGATAGAGAAATTCCACTAGATGTTATAAAAACAATAGAGAACATTTACCAGAACAACAATATGGAAGTCAGAATAGATGACCAGCTTACAGATCCAATAGATATGGGCAATGGAATAAGACAAGGAGACTCGCTTAGTCCAACGCTATTCAATCTAATCATGGATGAAATCATCAATACTATTAATAAAGGAAGAGGATACAAAATGGGGAACAAAGAAATCAGAATACTCTGCTATGCAGATGATGCGGCCCTAATTGCATCCAATGAAGACGATCTACAAAGACTAACCCATAGATTCAACACAAGGGCAAAGGACTTTAATATGGTGATCTCTACACAGAAAACTAAAACAATTGTAATCAGTAAAGAACCAATTAGATGTAAACTGGAAATCGACGGTATCAGCATTGAGCAAGTAATGGAGACAAATTACCTAGGAATTACACTGTCTAGCTACGGAGATGTGGAGAAGGAAGTGAAAAATCAAGTACAAAAGGCTAATAAAATAGCAGGTTGTCTTAATAACACGATATGGCGCAATCCCCACATTAATACCGACGTGAAATCAAGAATCTACAAAGCAACAATAAGACCAATAATGACATACACTTCAGAGACAAGACCGGATACCTCCAAAACTCAGCAACTACTAGAAACAGCGGAGATGCGTTTACTGAGGAGAATTACAGGAAACACACTGAGGGATCGAATGAGGAGTGAAGAGATCAGAAGAAAATGCAATATACCAGAAATAAATGAGTGGACACTGAACAGAAAAAAGGAATGGAACGAACACATAAACAGAATGGAAGAGACCCGATTAGTCAGAATAGCGAGGGACAAATCACCAAAAGGTAGAAGAAGTATCGGGCGACCACGCAAAAGATGGAGTGATAACCTCCAATAGAGGCATTAATCGACATTGAACAAGCATTTTGCTTATAAAAAAGAAGAAGAAGAAGAAGAAGAAGAAGAAGACCATATTTTCATTATTTTTCATTTTTATGAAAGGTTTCCATGTCGAATGTAACCGTATTGAGACCTTTTAGCCTTTTTTCAATTCCTATGGCTTCTCGGATAATTCTTGGTTTATAGAAGCGGATGGGGGCTATCGTTCTGGACATTTCAAAATCAATTTTGTATGAAGATGGTGTTGACGTATAGCTAAAATTTAATCGGAGTTGTGAACTAAAATGGAATGTTAATTAATTCCTGTTTTGGATTCCACGATTGGTTTGGCATATATATGATCGGGGGCAGTTGGCACAAGAAATTTCATAAATTTGGTCAATTTTGTCACTGACGCCTCGGCAGTAGGTAAATATGGCCACCAGCAGAAGTCTGACAAACCGTTTTAATTTTTTTTGTTCTAATAGGTAAAGAAATAATAATAAGACTTACTCACAATCAATTTAATTTAACAATCAAACGAATATAATGAAGAGATAATGCGCAGAATAAATAGCAATCCAGAAGTTATCATGAATATAAAAAAAGAAAACTTGAATACTTAGGCCACCTGATGAGAGGACAAAAGTAAAGATTCCTACAAAATATAATGCAAGGAAAAATCCAAGGACGCAGAAATCCAGGCCGTAGAAGAATGTAGTGGATGAGAAATTTAAGAGAGTGGTTTGGCTGTACCACTAACGAATTATTCAAAACAGCAGTAAATAAAATTAGAATTGCCATAATGATATCCAATCTCCGATAGGAGAGACACTCAAAGAAGAAGAATAAGCAGTATAAATAAACCAAAATGCTTAGGCGGCCACTATTTCCTCCTCCCTTTTCCTACACTTACTGAATAAACCCTTTACGCATTGTTTTTATTAATAATATTTTTTGCTACTTATTGCTGCATATTTATTAATAACTCACCAGAAACAGATATCCGCTACATCAAAATACTGACTTTCTGCTTTAGTGTGACATAAGACTTCCATAAATTTTGCGTTATAAGTTACATTTTGATGTTGAAGTTTATTATCCACATTAAGCAAATACTCATTAAGATTTTCTTCTAGATCTCTAGTAGAACAAGACGATGGAACACACCAACCCACCTTTATTACGTTCCGGGTTTGTTGAGATTTATCGTCATATTTCTAAAATATAATTTATTTATAACTTCATATGTATTAAGCATAAATAATATGTTTTTATAATAATTTTAAAAATTTATATGTTAGTATGCATAATAATAAATTATTTCACAATAATATTATAATATTATATACATAATATTATATAATTAGACGTAACTCCCCTCAAGGACTGGTTAATTTGTGGGTGAGGAAAACAGTTTAAAGTCACGTCGACTCTACTAGAGTCTATCCTCTCCCCAATTATCTTGAATAATGTTTGCTGGGGTTGCAGACCAAAATTAAGGTGCAAACAAACTGAAGCCAAAATCGACCTGTAGATCCCGATAATTTATCTTTACAAAACACCAGTCGCAAAAGGATTGCTTGTTTAATAACAAAATTTTACCATAGCTAAAAAAACCACTGATACAGATACAGAAAAATTTTAAAAATAATTATAATAGAATATGTCATCATAAAGTTAATACACCAAGACTAAAAAACTACTTTTTACATGGAGGCGGTGGACAATTCGATGTAAATGTCAGGATGGAATTGTTTTCTAATGCCCCTTTGATCCGATTCTTATGATAAATGGTTGAAGTGTGGAGTAAAAATTATAGTTTTCTTGACAGCTACTGATAATTACACTCTAGTTGTTGGTTAGGTAACTTTCTATAATAGACTGCGCTCAAATGAGCTCAAATCCCAATTTATAATTTCACAAATAATGTATACCTCAGCACAGAGGTTAATGCTTCTATCATACTAACAAACTTTGAACTATGAGCTTACAATACAATTTAATCTAGGCCGTTATTGCAACACTTAGTAAGTTCAATTAGAAAATATATTATTTGGCAATTTATTAAGTGCAGGTGTGCAGGTTGAATGGCTCTAATTATTAAAATATTACTCGATATATTTCACAATGTTTCAATTTTAGACGGGTGAAACTATAAAAGGTTAATAGTTAACCACTATAAAAGCGGTTAGAACCGCTGATACTAGGGGGTCCAATAATCTTGTTACATACTTAGGTGTTACATAACAGGTAATGTTGGTCGTTCTATCATATAATTCATTTAAGATACAGTTTGGCTGGGTATTCATATTAATGATTCCAATTTGTCAACATGATAACTCTCCTTTGTTTAATTCTATACACCTTCCTTAATCTTCATATTATGTCAATTCAAAATAGTGTAAGTTATTGTAATCTACTGCAAGTAAATTCCTTGGGACCAACAACGAGCGCACAATACCACCTCTCGCCGACAACGGAAGAGCTGTGACTCTCAGTAGGTTGTATCAAGTGTTGTCAATTCTTAGGAAATAGCCAATAATGACGATATCTTCATTTTGTACGACCGTATCTATTATTGGCTGCCTTCTGATATCTACTCCTTGTGGAAGGAACCTTGTAGCATTCGAAATAATTGACTCTATTTATCCGGGTTTTAATATTTTTTGTGTTTTTGTGTAACAAATGTGTTCGTATATTCTTTTGCATATTCCATTGCACATTTATACGTCGCTTCCACTTTAAGTCGTATGTACTCTTTCTCTAATGTGTCGGCTCCATATGAGACATTACTTATGCCTTTAGACATTTCCTTGGTTCCGTTTATTAGTACTTCTCTAAATATAATCCGAGGATTAGGTATAAATTTTGTACACATCTGCATTTGATGTCTTTAAAAATACTAAAAAAAAGTTGTTGGTTAGGTAACTTTCTATAATAGACTGCGCTTAAATGAGCTAAATGCCCAATTTATAAATGCATAGTATAAATAGTATATACCTCAGCACCGAGGTTAATGATTCTATCATATTAACAAACTTTGAACTATGAGCTTACAATATAATTCAATCTTGGCCGTTATTGCAACACTTAGGAAGTTCAATTAGAAAATATATTATTTGGTAATTTATTAAGTTTGCAGATTTGCGGGTTGAATGGACTCTAATTATTAAAATATTACTCGATATGTTTCACAATGTTTCAATTATACACGGTGAAACTATAAAAGTTAAGAAGTTAAGAATAATGTGAGATTACAAATTAAGGGATTAATTTGTTATTGAACATATTGGCCACTATATAAAAGAAACAGACGACCAATAGAAAATATCTAAACATTATAAAATATAAAATAATAATAATATAACAATAATCATAACACTAATTCACTCGGTTTTTGAATTATTATCTCACCCGAGCAGTGCTACCTATAACTTGAATATTTAGAATTTATGATTCAGCTAAACTATCTAATTCAAATCTAAGCTCATTAAGTGAAACTGATCTAGGAGGGCTTTCTCTAAAGTTTACTTAAATTTGGTTGTGATACCGTATGTCTTCGAGGCGCTGGATGAGGTTGGATGCAAGAACCTTGATGCCTTTGTTTTCTGGCTCTCTTGGAGTTTCGAATATATCTGACTACCTTCCACATAATGACAATCAACATAACAATGAATATAGTGACTAGTCCCGTGGTTAAATGAGGAATCCACTGATGGTTAGCAATGGTTTTCCACGTGTGTTCGGATATATCTTGGTCAAACTGCTCTGCCTCAAGTACAATATTTGGCAACTCATCTCCCCGAATATCTATATTATGTCTGGGAATGTTGTATCTGCTTTATGATTGGCCTCTGTATAAGCTCTTCAATGGGACTGACGGAGTCTTTAAATAACTTCCAATTGCTGTTTCCAATCCATTACTGGATGTGAGTAATGTTATGTTTCGGGTCTGAGCAACGCATTTTGCTGACAGCTTTATAAAACTCGTTTGATTGATTATATGTTCAGATCGACAACCATCGCACATTATATGCGTTATGGTGTAATGACTAGCCAGAAGTGCGGTGTTCTCATTTTCAACCAACTGGCTTCCATTATCGTTTACTTTTTTATATTGCAGGCGGTGTTGGTATTTCTATCATATAATTAATTTAATATACAGTTTGGCTGGGTATCCATATTAATAATTCCCATTTGTGAACATGCCAACTCCCCTTTGTTTAATTCTATACACCTTTCTTTATCTTCATATATCACTTCAAAATAGTGTAAGATATTGTAATCTACTGCAAGTAGATTCCTGGGGACCAACAACGAGAGCACAACACCAACTCTCAGTAGGTTGTATCTAGTGTTGTCAATTTTTAGGACATAGCCAATAATGACGATGTCTCCTTCTTTATTGTGTACGATAGTATCTATTATATCCCGACCGTCTTCTTATATCTACCCCTTGTGGGTCTACACTTATCTATGAAGTGTCCATGATTGTAATAAAGATTTAATATTTTTTTCGTTAGTGTTAGTGTTAGTATATTTTTTTGCATATTCTATTGCACGGTTATCAGTCGCTTCCACTTTAAGTCGTATGTACTATATTTCTAATGTGTCAGTTCTATATGAGACATCACTTAGGCCTTTAGACATTTCCTTAGTTCCGTTTATCACTGCCTCTCGAAACCTATTTAAATGTCCGTATATTTTTACTTTGTCTGATGTTTTAAATTTTTTATTAGATCCTTCTGATTTTCGTCTAAGAAAATTATGTCCCTGTATACTTCACTATTTACCACAAATACTGATGTGAGGAGTGTTCCTAGAAAGACCTCTCCTCGGCCTTATCTTAACTTCTAGATCTATTGCTCGATTTATCATTTTTGCTCGTTCTTGTTCCTCTTTTAGCTGGTTCGATAGTGAATCACAATTCATTATATTGCTTGTCTTACACATGCCTTCCAGCCTTTCAACCATTGAATCTATCGTTCGTTCACCATCTAAATTTTTTTCTTTCCTAGATAAATTTTTATTCTAAATATCCCTCGATCTATGTAAACATCGCTTTGATGCTCTGAATATAATCCGGGGGATGGGGCATAAATTTTGTACAAATCTGCATTTAATGGCTTCAAAAATACTAAAAAAAATTGTTGGTTAGGTAACTTTCTATAAATAGTCTGCGCTCAAATCCCCAATTTACAATTTAACAAATAATGTATACCTCAGAACAGCGGTTAGTGCTTCTATCATACCAACAAACTTTGAACTATAAGCGTACAATACAATTCAGTCTAGGCCGTTATTGCAACACTTAGGAAGTTTACACTTGCAACACTCAATTAGAAAATATATTATTTGGTAATTTATTAAGTTTGCAGATTTGCAGGTTAAATGGACTCTAATTATTAAAATATTACTCGATATGTTTCACAATGTTTCAATTATACACGGTCAAACTATAAAAGGTTAAGAAGTGAAGAATAATGTGAAATTACAAATTAGGGATTCATTTGTGATTGAACAGGCGGAAATTTCGGTTGGAACCGCTGAAACTCGGGTATCCAATAATCTTGTTACATACTTAAGTGAGATATCTGTTAGAAGTGATAGATAGAAATATATCATATAAACTACATGTGGTAACCGGAATTTGCAATGTCATGGCAATTTTGATGCAATGCAAAACAATTATTGGCTTGGTGTGTCAATCCAAAACAAACACGATGTATGTATGAATCCATTGTCATTCATAAGATCTTTTGAAATAATTTCAACAAGCACAAAGGTTGTTATGTCTAATTAACTAAGAGGCTCTTCGGAATAGTCCCGCAGGTGCCTTAGAGTTCTTATTACAGAAACCGCCTATAGATATCTAAAAGCGGAGGCATACAAATACGATAAGTCGATAATTATTAAGAAAATAGCTGGGTGTTTCCTATACTAGCGATGCTGAAAAACTCCAATACTGCGGTCTGGACCTTTGATCGAGATTTAAAGTAATAGTGAAGTATGAAGGTGTGTTGGGGATATTAGAAGGTACAAGAGACACAGTAAAATGCTATACAAATGGCTCGAGCACTGAGAAAACCGGAAAGGGTTCTAGTTGGTTTTAAAAAATTTATGTTAAGCTCAAAATCAGTCCTCTTGGTTTAGAAATTCTTATAGTTACTTCAGTATCGTCAGTATAGTTAGGGATGTTAATTTTTATGCTATTTTAGTCATTAGTGTGGCTCATGCTCGCTCGCTTGGAGTTTTTCCGTCCTAGCTGAGTTTCATCAGAGGTTGCAGACTACTTTTCAGCAGTTCCACTTCTCTTCAGAAATCTGATATGTAAAAGTTCCATAGCCTGCCGATGACTGAGGCTTTTTTATTTGTTCCTGATAAATTCTTAACAAGAGAACTAAGGAAATCCCCTTATAACAATTGACAATAATATTTATATATTGTATTATCCCTCCAGATACTGACAGAGAATGTAGCGTAGAATCTTTAAGTAATTTTAAACTGTTTGTCCTCGTTTTAGTGTAGTGTTTTGTACAATTTTATGTTATTTTTAATGTTTCCACATTCTACGCTTGCCGGATAGTTTACATTTTGACGAAATGCCCCTGAAGATGCTATTTTAAGCGAAAGTACTTGGGCTAGATTTAATTAACTTGTGCTCGATAATAGCCTTATTTCAAAGTTCATTTATTCGAGCATTCAACCTCATTTCATTTAAATATTTATATTGTCAAAAAATGCATAAAAAATATATAATAACACGTTATTGTATACACGTAAATTGTTATTGTTCTAAAGCTATTTTCTTGTGGCATTTTAAAGCAATTACTATTTTAATGAGAATAAGCCAAAATTAAAGTTTAAAATAAGTTTATTGACGTTTCAATTTCCACGCAACTCAGATTCTCCTTCTTCTTCTTCTTCTGGTTCCTATCCGTTTCGGATGTTGGAAATCATATTGGCAATCATAACCTTGCTCGCTGCGGCTCGAAACAGCTCCGTTGAGGTTTTCTTAAACCATGTTCTTAAATTCCGCAGCCATGATATTCTCCTTCTACCGGGTCCTCGCTTACCTTTGACTTTACCTTGCAATATAGACTGCAGCAGGGAGTAACGGTGCTGATTTCTCATAACGTGTCCCAGATATTGCAATTTTATGCGTTTGATCGTAAACACAATCTCTGGTTCCTTCTTCATTTTTCCTAGAACTTCCTTGTTCGTGATCCTTGCTGTCCATGATATTCTCAGCATTCTTCTATAAAGCCACATCTCAAATGCTTCAAGTTTTTTAATAGTGGTGTCTGTAAGCGTCCATGCCTCCGCCCCGTACAACAACATAGAGAAAACATAGCATCTCAAATGTCTCATTTTTGTATCTAGGAAATTGTTGTGACTTTTGAAGATGGCGCTCATTTTGTTAAAGACCGTTCTTGCCTTTTCTCTGCGGCACTTTATTTCCTATACATTGCTCCACTGTTCGTTTATAATAGTTCCCAGGTAGCAATACTGTTTTACTCGCTCTATCTGCGTCTCATTAATCTATAGATGAGCCCCTTTTATATTCTCCTGTGCTGATAATCTTTGTTTCGTTTTGTGGGTATTAATGTTTAGTCCGTACTGTTGACTGTACTCGTTTATTCTGTCCATTAGCCTCGAAGTCCCTCTAAACTATCTGCTATCACCATGGTGTCGTCGGCATATCTAACATTGTTTACTCTTTCACCATTCAGAAGGATGCCTTGTCTATTCCGTAAAGAGCCTTGTTAAAAATTTTCTCTGAGTATATATTAAATAACAACGGCGATAGGATACATCTCTGTCTAACTCCACATAGTATTTTTATGTGATCTGTTTCTTCTCCGTTAATTTTCATGTATGCGGCCTGATTCCAGTAGAGTTCTGAAATTATTCTGAGGTCTTTGTCGTCCAGGTCTGCTTCTTTTAAAAGGTTTATCATCTTTTGATGTTGAACTCTGTCAAATGCCTTTTCATAATCGATCAAGCACGCGTATACGTCGCAGTTAACGTCCCTGCATCTTTGAATCAGTACCTGTACTCCGAATATATTGGCGACTCAGATATATTGGCAATATCATTTTAAAATCGCCTACTTTAAAATGTATAATATATGCCTGAATTGTTAATATAAATGAGTCAAATAAAATTAAATTATTAAAAGATTTTTTCACCAAGTAACAAAAAACAAAATTTGTCTAATTTACTAATGTTTGTATTTTGAAAACGATTTAAGCAGAAATTGAAACGTCAATAAACTTATTTTAATCTGCATCCACCAAAAGGTTATTAGCGACGAAACAAAATATAAATAACAAAGTTAAACACCTACAGATTGTACAAAATGTTTATGGATCTGAGATAATTCACTATATTGTCACAGGAACAGTTTTGACCTAGAGCCTGTGGTAGAGCGTTTGGGATCTTGTAGCGCTGTCTTTCTTGGTCATATTTACTACAAATTGTTAAAAAGTGTTCGACTGTTAATCGGACGTTACACTGATCACATATAGGTGGATTTTTCTTTGTGAAAAGGTAGGAGTGCGTTAATCTGGTATGTCCTAGACGTAAACGCGCAACCGCAATTTGTTCTCGTCTATTGCGCGACGATGGAAACCACTGAGACACATTATTTTTGATTTTATTTAGATTGGAATTAGTTTGAGACCACTCATTTCGCCACAAACACCACACTTTATTTTTAAAATAAGCTTTTAAGTCACTGGAAACACACTTGTCTATCGGCTCTGACAAATCACTTAAAATTGCCTCTCGTGCAGTCCTGTCAGCTTCTTCATTTCCTGTTATTCCGACGTGTGAGGGAACCCATAAAAATTGGACGCTTCTTCCATGTTCATGAGCTTGGGAAAGCTGGTATTTTAGCAACTTTTCAAAAGGATGTTTCGGAAAAATGTGTTTTAATGAGTTTAGAGAGCTAAGGGAATCTGTTATGATCAGGGCTTTTGTGAGTGTAAGCTCGTTAAGAAGTTTCACAGCACGGTATATGGCGTAGAGTTCAGCTGAATATGTGCTACATGCTGGGGTAAACGGAAAAGAAGATTATTTTCTGAAGAAACTGTATCGCCTCGATGTATTTGTTTACTGGTATTGCTACACCACCGCTTGCACGACTTGCATCTGCACGGTCTTTGCGGAAACAAGTGAAATTTTTTGAATTGTACAACTGATTGGTCTTTAAGTTTGTCTCCTGTAGACAAATAATATCTGGAGAATATTCAGATAAAAGAAGCTGTAGCATAGGGAGACGATGTAAAAATCCATCAATGTTCCATTGAAGTATCGAGTTGAATGTTGTTAACAGATTCGGAGTTAGATGATACTGAACAATTGTCTACAGAAGAGTCACTATCTAAGTCAGAAATCTCTTTCCCTAAATGGTTGTGTAGTTTCTTTTGAAGTTTTGTAAACTTGCTTTTTGTAGATCTATCATTTGCATATTGATAGCTGCTTTGTAAAAGATGGAGTAAACCAGCCATATCAGTTGTAAATTCTTTGACGACGCTAATAGTGTCGGGGAGCCTTGGACATTATCAATCAGTAAGGACAATTGGTGGTAATTTAAAACGAATGGTGGGGTATGATTATCAATGAAATTTTCAAGAGTTTCCCGTGTAGATGGGACTTTAGATGAGCGCGGTTTTTTTGGTTTAGAGGGTTTGGGTTTTGCAAACAGATTTTCTGATGAAATTGCTGAGTCTGAAGGAGGCGTGACGATCTCACCAATACTGCGTTTTATGGAAGAACTTGCGTTTTCGCAATTGCTATTAGAGTTTTCACTTAGATGCTGTGGCTTTATTACATTTGGAAGTACTGGAGCAAACTCATTGGTAGTGACAGAAGTCGAGCTTGAAGTTTTATTTGTAAGATTGGTTGAAATGGTTGTTTCAGAAAATTGTGGTGATGTATCAGTTTTATTAGAATTTTCTGCAGTTGTATCTAATGGAAAAGGAGCTGATAGATTGGAGGATATTGCTTCCGAAGTTTGTGAAAACGGTATTGCCGCTGAATGAGGTTGATTGAAAGTGTTGCTATGAGTAGGAGTATTAGTAATTTCTTTGTCATGGAGATTTGTAGGTGTAGGTGATATGCTCGGATTTGATAATGGATAACTTGATGACTGCTGGGTGTTTGGTACCTTGTGTAGTATACTTGTTGAAGCTGTTTGATTTGGTACTTCATTGTTTGACTCAATATGAGTTGATTCCGTTACTGAACTGTTATTGCATTGGGATGATATGTGTCCTGTATTTTTGCAAATAAAGCAGGTGAGTGTACCTTGTGACAAAAATATGCGGTAAGGTGTTTGGTCGAAATTTATTAGAATAGAATCTGGAATTGGTGATGTTATAGGGCTTATATAAACTTGCCTCCGAAAGCTCAATATGTGACTATATTCGGGAGAGTCGAGCTAATTTTCAGAAATGTTATTGGGGAAATAAGCTTTAAACCGATATTCTGTAATTCTTCAACTAATACTTGATGAGGAATTGACGGGCAGACTCCAGACAAGACTAGTCTTTCTGCTGGAGAGACAAGTCTTCGTGCTGTTACAACTTCGCCGAGTACTTCTATAGAGCCATGTTGTGTCATGAAGTTATCTACTACGGTTTTGTTTGCCAAATACATGCAGATTCTATTATGAGATAATCTAGATGAAAAAATAATATTTTTTGGGTTGATGATTGTGCCCAAAGGAATGAGATAATCCTGCAGTTTAGCATTATCGATACAACTAAATACAATTGCTTGGGTCTTACTCGGAAAAGAATGTGAAGCGGCTGATGCATAACTGTTTGTGATATTCGAACGTTGATTTACTGGACTGGTTAGATCGGAAGGTGTGTTTACATTGTGTGAAGTCATTTTAAGCTGCGGCGGCGAAGGCCTTACTCCGACTCTGGTAAGTGACAAACCAACCGCATGCTACTATAAGCTACTTATAGCAGCTAACCTCACAAAATGATTGTACGGTAGTGTATATTTATTATTTGACGTTTTCTTTTCACAATAATAAAATAATAATTACGTATAGATGACTTACGTAGTAGTATCTAGTAGATAAATACTTTAATTTTAAACAACTTTTTAATAAAACCACTTGTTTTTATTAAAAACTAGGAGTACAATATCATTACAACTTAACCATACCTTGCCAGGGCCGGTCCTCAATTGCATTAATTGTTTAAGTTGTTAGTATAAATTAGATAGAAATTATTTTTAAAAAGAATTAGCTTTTACAATTAGGGTTTAGTCTGAACAGAATTATTCTTAATTAAACTAGAATGATTATTATGCATACTAACCAAAATTATTTAACTATAAAAGCGATACTTACATACAGCCTTTGAAAAACTGTTTTGTAAGGATCAAATTGCAAAGATAATGGGTCACGTCTGTCTTTAGGTTTTGGTATAGAGGCTGTAATGATGGCAAGACAATATTGAGTTGGAAATGGTGCCTTTGCAGTTAGACATTGATCGAAATGTCCCATTTGATAAACGTTTCCCCGTAAAACACCTGCAGCTGATTTGGCCGTGGCATCCCACACTGAAATAAAAAATTAAAATTTGTTAACAAAATTCCTTTTTACTTAAAAAAATGTTTTGGTATACATATTGACGAGATATCATCTAAACATTTTTTAGTATTGGGCTATTTACACACGATGTTATGTCAATAAAAATAAAATTATATTTGCTAACTTAATATTTGGCTGTATGGAATCACTCTTAATGCCAAAAAAATTAGATTACAAAAACATTATTTTTAGTTTTTATTGATACGGATCTATTCTTATTCGGGTTCTCTCTTCTACTGGAAGGTCATCATTGCTATTCTATTTTTAATAGCCACATTTCTAAAGAGCTCTAATGAAGCTCAATCAAACTATTCTCATAAATTTCCCACCCAAGACAGTTTACGTCTTCCTGTATCTTCTATTCCTGCATAATTAACCTAATTAATGATTATATATGTTACCTAATGATTTTATCCGTACACATTTTCTCCTATACCACCACATTTCAATGAAGATTAGTTCTGTGATTTGATATTGTTTTACTGTCCATGTATATAGAAATGTGGAGAAGATTAATAGCATCGTAGCATTTTAAACGAATGCTACTGGAACTATTGCAAAGAGATTTCGTTAGTTTTATGAATGTATTTTTTTTTATTTCTATTCTAGATCGAATTTCTTTTATCTAATCTCCATCGCTTGTTAACCATATTTCTAGGTATTTATGTTTTGGTACTCTTTCTGTCGTTATACTCTCGATGACGTTTTGTACATTTCGTGGTTGTTTTAAGAATTAACAGTACAATTCGTCAAACATTCTATGTATGAATCGGTATTACATTGGGATCATATAACGTTATTTTCACATCTTCATTCCCTGCTTCATTGATGACTCTGTAATATTTTTAAACCCTTAAATAAATTACAGTTTTCTATCATTATATCCATTGACTGAGTTGCCAAGTTGTGTAGACAGTAATTTTATCAAATACGCTATAACTTATAGGCTTACTAGTAGACCAAGTTACCAAAGATATCTTTAACAACATCTTTATGTATAATATTTTACTGCTCTGCTGTGTCAATCGGAATATAATATACAAAATAAACAAGGTTACGGTTTTACAGAAACACGTGGTCTTATCCACACGTATCATTGAAAAATGATCTATATTTATTATCTAAACATTTTTATCGACAAAGAGGTACTTAGCGGCGCTATTTGTGAATATCGTATTAACATTAAATTTATACATGCAATCATACGTATATTAGATTTTTGTTGATGGAAATTAGTGGGAATTATATAAAAAATGGTCAATCGTCAAAAATGTCATTTTAAACATGCGAACATGTCTTCTTTTTATTACTGGTTTTATGTTTGTTCTTCCTAATGAGTGCGTCTTCTTCTCTTCTTTGTATGTGCTCAAACTATCTCAGTCTTTTGTGGTTTAATAAATTTTACTATGTCTTCCCTTTCTATTTCTTATTTCATGCTTCATTAGTCTGCTATATTCTCCTTGTTCAGGCTTTATTAGGCTGTTTATTTTTATAAGTTTGCTTTTAATAATACTTACTTTTTCTTTGTCTAGAGATCATTATCTATCATTAACTAGAGATTTAGTCAATCTTCGTTGAGCCCCAGACAAAAATCCTCATCAATTTCATGAAAAAGTCATGAATCTTTTAAATACTATTTCAAATCACATTGAATTGCACACATAACATGAGGAAGTTAAAAGAAATAAAAAAGATTTTTCCAACAAGCTCTAACCATATTTTTGGCAGGTCTAAGAGAACCCCTAGGATCAACAATTCGATCCATGAGACCACCGAATCTCGCTCTTGCTATCCGATATATTCAGAAAAAAAATAATATTAGATATCTCCAAAAATCTCATAATTATTCCTTATCATCTTCTAACAAACCATCTGCCACTTCACAAACGACACAATTTAACTCATACACCCGCTCCTACACGATGGCAGCCTGAGGTACCCAAGCCCCAATGGCCACAGCCATTCTTTAGGCCAAATCAAATGCCTTTGCAACAACAGCCATTCAACAATAGTCCAAGAGGGACATTTCAACCCCCTAGATTCCAACAAAATCAACAAATCACTCAATATGCACAAAATTCTACAACTAACCAACCCAATTTTCATAAACCAGATCCATCTCAATCATATAAGCCAACACCTATTAGCGTATTCACACGCCAAACCGGCAATAGACCCCAATCTCAAAGAAACTTCCGCTTTCAACAAACAGCCAGGCCCCGATTCACGGTAGAAGAGCTCTTTAATATCGAACAACAAGAGCAATTATGACGAAGGTATATAGACACATACCCAGATTACTCTTACTATGAATAAAAAATCCAAGAATATGAGGACGAAGATGTAAATTTTCAAAGATTTCAAAAAGAAAAAGAAGAAACTTAGTAGAATTGCATTCCTTTGCTGACAAAAGAGAGCTTCCTTACATTAAAATTCAAAATCCCCCTCTTAAACTTCTTATTGATACAAGAGCCACTAAATCTTTCCTTAATCCTGATATAACCAATAAATTCCACAAAAATAATATTAAATATGAACCAGTTGCTACATCAATTTTTCAGAATCATTCAGAAGGTTATTGTGTAGAAATTCCAATTTTTCCCGAATTGAACTCAAATATTAACTTAAAATTTTATATTTTCAAAGTTCACAAGACATTTGATGGTCTTAATCTTAAGGCTTCTAAAAGCAAATCTCGATTTTACCCAAGCTACTCTTACTACAGCGCATTCTATTCTTCCTATTAATTACTATGCCACAAATAAAGCCCAATTCTATACAGTCCACCAAGAGCCCTAAACAATTATACAAGTCAAATTTACAGTAAAAGAAACATCAGGTAAAATCGTCATCCCAAGACAAGAAGTCGAAGGTGCCATCCTAAGAGAAACTCTCACCGTCGCATGTAATCAACTTGCCTGGACCGAGCTAGTCAATAACACCGATGAATATATTCAAGTAGCAATAACTGATCCCATCAAAAGTCAACCAATAAATCTAAGAGATGTCGATCCTTTCCTAAGAACCGATCATTTTAATACAAAAGAAGAATCTCACCGAAGACGACAGTGCAGGAAGTTTGCATCATGCATATTTCATCATTCAGACAGTCAGTTAACATTTACTAACCAAATAAAACACCATATACGAACAAGAGATGAAGTTCCGGTTTACACCAAGTCAAATCGGTATCCACACATCCATAAGGATGATCGATCAAGAAATCATCAAACCGAGTCAATTGCCCTGGTCGTCCCCAATGTGGGTCATTCCAAAGAAACCAGATGCCCAAGAAAAATTAAATGGCGAATAGTTGTCGACTACAGGAAGGTGAACGAGAAAACCATCGATGATCTATATCCAATTCCAAATATAACAGACATTCTGGACAAACTAGGACGCTGCCAATATTTTTCCACCCAGTTGTAGCCAGCGGATTCCATCAAATTAAAATGAAGGAAGAAGATATCTAGAAGACTGCATTTAACGTTGAAAATTGGCACTATAAATACCTGAGAATACCATTCTCAGAATGAATGTATGGCAACTTCCCCCGACACATTTGTACAACTATGATAAGAGTTTAGAAATAGGATGCATTACTGTCAGGAAAACTGGTTGTTAAATATTTATTAATTAATTGGGAAGCTACAATTTTAATATTTATTTAATTTATTCAACAAAATGAGCTTAAACTCAAACAAAATTATTATCAATATAAGGTCGAATGTTCGAATAATTGAACTTTGATGGTATACAAGGCAAATATCGAACACAGTAATTAATTAAATCTTGCCCAAGTACTTTCGATCAATAGATCATCCTCAGGGGCATTTCGTCAGTTGTGGCCTATCCGACATGAGCAGAATGTCATACATGTAAATTTGGACATAACAATACAATACACAAAGACAAACAAACACTTTAAAATTTTTAAAAATGGAGAAGCTACATGTTATATAGAAGCCGGATACAGAATCATTTCTGATCAGAGCCGAAGACATTCTGTCTCCGGCTTCTATATAACATGTAGCTTCTCCATTTTTAAAAATTTTAAAGTGTTTGTTTGTCTTTGTGTATTGTATTGTTATGTCCAAATTTACATGTATGACATTCTGCTCATGTCGGATAGGCCACAACTGACGAAATGCCCCTGAGGATGATCTATTGATCGAAAGTACTTGGGCAAGATTTAATTAATTACTGTGTTCGATATTTGCCTTGTATACCATCAAAGTTTAAAATTATTATGACTAAAAAATCCTTCTCATAGATTGGCCTAATCGAATCTTGAATAGAATGAATAGAATGTAGTCAGGAACCAGATAGGCTACATTATGATCAATAAAAGATACCGTAATGCCGTTAAAGCCGTGAAAGCATATCCTGGATCAAACGTCAAAAAGACGTCAAAGAATTCCTACAATAGACACAAGAAAACTTATAGAACCTAAATAAACGAATGCCTCCAACATGAACTGCATGTGAACTGCAGCAAATTATACACAAACATCAATGATATTGACGAGTACTGGGATCGACTAAAACATTGTCTACTGCAATCCTGTAAAGAAATACTAAAGAATTCCGCAAGGAGAAAATAAGAATGGATGAATGACGAGATACTCAATATGATGGAACAACATAGACAATTTAAAAACAAAGAAAACAATAAATACAGAGAGATAAACCACGAGATCAGGAAGATGATAAAGCAGGTAAAAGAAAAATACTTTGAAGAGAAATGCAAAGAGATCTAAGACCTTCAAAATAAATATGATCTGTTTAACCTACACAAGAAAGTTAAAGAACTGGCAGGACTAAGAAAACAAAATTCCACTCGTGCAATTCTGGATAGACACGGGACTACTATAACACATACAGACAAGAAAGTACAAAGATGGGCAGAATATATCGACGAATTGTTCGATGATGAAAAGGAGATCTGGAGCACATAGAACTTACGTCAGAAGAAATAGGTCCATATATTACAAAAGAAGAAATATTACACGCATTAAAAACAATGAAGAGAGGGGAAAAGCCCTGGACCTGACATGTTTCTACAGAAATCCTAAAAATTCTAGAGAGCACATTGATGTTTTAGTGACAATCTTGAACCAATTTATAGTTCAGGCGTATTATCCAAAGAGTGTTAACGTCAATTTTTATTTGTCTCCCAAAAAGAAAAACGCAAAAGAATGCAGCGATTACCGCACCATTAGCTTGATGTCTCATGTGCTAAAGTTACTACTACAAGTCATCCATAACCGAATATATCACAAACTGGATATAGACGTTAATGATACTACAATTTGGTTTTCGCAAAGCCTAGGAACGAGTGAAGCTCTTTTTTCACTTAATATACTGATACAAAGATGCCTGGATGTCAATCAAGATATATACGCATGTTTTATTGACTATAATAAAGCATTCGATAAAGTACGACATAAACAATTAATGAATGTCCTGAAATCAAAGAAGATTGACTACAACGACCTCAGGATTATATCAAATTTATGCTATAAACAGCGAGCAACAGTACGTGTTAACGAACAGCTGTCAGAAATTGAAATTACATGTGGAGTGAGACAGGGATGCATAGGGTGATGAGGGTGAAATAGCTGAAATAAAAGTAAATAGAGTTTCCATTAACAACACTAGATATGCGGACGACACTGTGATCTTAGCCGAAAATATTGAAGATCTTCAGAGAAGTGACCAGAATAGCGGAGTATGGAAAAGAGTATGGTCTAACAATGAATGTCAAGAAGACGAAATTTATGAGAATATCGAAAACTCAAAGAAATAACGAAATCTTAATCTGAAATAAACGGAACCAACGTCGAACAAATAGGCAAATATGCGTATCTGGGAACAACGATAATTCCACAAATAATTACATTCGGGAGATCAGAATAGAAAAGCTAGAGCAAATTTTAACAAATGAGAAGAGTGCTATGAACAAGGGATTTAAAATTGGAACTAAGAGTTAGGTTGGCGAGGTGCTATGTTTTTTCGACTTTATTTTATGGAATGAACCTTGGACCTTGAATGCGACATTAACACGTTCGCTGCCGACTATATTTTGTAAATCAATGCCTCCGTGAGCCAGCCATTCTTTTTTTAAGTGCTCCTATGAGCCACCATATAACAAATGTGTTGGTCCCATCGGGACAACGCGGCCCAGTGAACCGTACTAATGCTTCTGTGCGCCGTTGGTCCGTCGCAGTAAACATAACCTAACATAAATAAACGAATTTGCATTGCCTATTGTTCTTGTTGATTGTTTTTCATTTCAATAAATTGAAAGAATAAATTGCTGTAAGTATTAAATAATGTTTAAATTACAATATTTTTACAACATATTGTGTAATTTTAGATGTCTCGACGTTCTAAACCTCTGACAGAGCGTGAATTGCAAAACATTGCAATCAATTTTGGAGAACTCTCCGATGACGATGATGAACCATTCGAAGCTTCTGATAGTGAGTACCTGTGTAGTTCAGAAGAAGAATCAGATTCGTCAGATTCAGAAGAAACGGTGGAAAATGTACGAAAGTTTTTACAGAGAAAAAAAATAAAATTAGATTCACAACCTACTCGTCATGTTCACGATAATATCAATCCAGGACCGAACTTGAATTCAATGCATGATCCAGAACAACCTAATCATAATCTTCAAGGTAATATCGTTCCAGGACCGAACTTAAATTCAATACTCGATCCAGAACCGAACTTAGATCCACACCGTAGTGAAGATCCAGTACCGAATATAGAACCAAATTGGGGTCCAGTAGTAGGTAATTATAAGCTAATAGCACCTTTTTCTATTCCGTCAGGAGTAAATGATGAAGTAGCTGCAATGTTGGCAAATGGTACGCCTGGAGACTTTTTTGATGCTGTGGTCGATGACAGAGTAATTAGTCTGATTTGTAACCAAACAAATATATATGCAACTCAGTCTGTACTGACTGCAGACGCAACACCAAGCTCTCGCTTACATGACTGGATTCCAACGACAAATATTGAAATTAGAAATTTTTAGGACTGGTTGCCTGGATGGGTTTAGTGAAAATGCCAAAAATCGCAGACTATTGGAGTAACGATAACCTATTCTACAATAATTTTGCAAAGAATGTAATGTCTAGAAATCGATTCGAGATGCTGTTAAGGATGTTTCACTTTAATGATAATTTATTGGCAGATACAAGTGATAAACTGTATAAGTTAAAGCCACTTGTCGACATTCTGACTGCAAATTTTAAGTCTTTATACGTGCCGGAAGAATATGTCTGCATCGATGAAACCCTATTACCCTTTAGGGGACGCTTGGGGTTTAAACAGTACATTAAGACAAAAAGACACAAATATGGTGTAAAAATTTTTAAAGTATGTTCTGGATCTGGATATACTTACAATTTCAAAGTATATGCAGGGAAAGAAAATAGTTCTAACGTCACTCCAGAAAGCGTTGTTCTGTATCTTATGGAGGATTTAGTACATCAAGGAAGAACTCTGATAACCGACAATTGGTATACAAGTTTACCGCTAGCAAAAAAAATGTTGTCCGTCGATACACACCTGATAGGAACTGTTCGAAAAAATCGAAAATATTTACCCCAAGAAGTAGTAGCTGCAAAATTAAATAAAGGGCAGATTGCTTCTATGGAAAGTGATGATGGAGTGACCATTACGAACTGGAAAGACAAAAGAAATATTTACATGCTTTCTACTAAACACGGCAATGAAATGGTCGAAGTATCTTGTAATCGACAAACTAAACTGAAACCCAAGGTGGTAATAGATTACAATAAAGGCAAAGCGGCAGTAGACTTATCTGACCAAATGGGAGCGTATTCCAACCCCCTAAGGAAAAGCGTAAAATGGTTTAAAAAAGTGGGGTTTGAATTATTATTAACTACATCAGTTATAAATTCTTTTTTAATATATAAGCTTGTAACAAATAACAACATGTCGGTGACAGATTTTAAAAAACAAATAGTGAAACATCTAGTTACTTATAAAGAAACCACTACTGTACCACGAAGTGTGTCAAATAATCACCATCAGCTTGAACAGAAGGCAGACGGAAGTAAACATCAACGAAGGAAGATTTGCAAGAACTGCTACAAAAAAAAATAGTGAGCAACACGGCCGTCAGTATGCTATGAACAAAACTAAAAAGGTAGACACCTTTTGCAAAAGCTGTGACAAGGAACCTTTTCTGTGTATAGGTTGTTTTAATGAATTACATAGAATTTAAATAACTTTTTTTATTGGTTGTTTTACATTATTTGATTTTTCTGTTGTTGAAAAACATGTTTGTATCAATAAATATCATCCCAAAGTTGTAAATAACGTTTTTGACTTATATGGGACCACATTTGTCATACTCCATAAATCGCACAAATTCTCTATACAGCACATAGCTTGTAGGCCTCGTTGGTCCATTCCCATGGTGATTTAATACTAAATAAACAACAATGGCTCGGTACATATCGGAATAAATGTTGGTCCCATAGGGCCAACATGGCCTGTTAATGCAATACTTGCGTTGGTCCCATTGGACCAACGTGGCCTATTGAAGCAACATCAGTGATGGTCTCATCGGACCAACATGGCAGCGAACGTATTAATGAAAAAACTGGAATCATTCGAGCTATGGGTATATAGAAGAATTCTGAAAATATCGTGGACACAACACGTCACAAACAAAGAGGTTCTGAGAAATATGAATAAAGAAATGGAAATTTTAAATATAATTAAAACAAGGAAATTGGAATATCTCGGACATATTACACGTGGAGAAATACACCTTACTCCAACTGATTATGCAGGAAAGATCCAAGGAAAGAGAAGCATAGGGAGGCGTAGAATGTCATGGCTGCGCAACCTGAGAGAGTGGTACGGATGTACATCAAATGAACTTTTCAGAGCAGCCGTCTCAAAAGTCCGAATAGCTATGATGATTGTCGACCTCCGCCGCGGAGATGGCACTTGTGGGACTTGTGGATGTGGAACCAAACTAACCAAGAAAATATCATAAAGTAAATCAAGCGAAAAAAAAATGGAGATTGCTGGGCCACACATTCAGTAGATCCCAGATGACATTGCCAGCGTTGGGCAATGTTGAATTGGAATCCGCAAGGCAGACGGAAAGTAGGCAGATCCAAGAAAACTTGGCAAAAAACAATACTAGGCAACAGGAAAGAAATGGGAAAAGCCTGATTCAAAATTTCACTATTTTTGATAATATAATTAATAATTTTGATGTTGAAGCTTAGTATGTGTAAAATATTTAGCGATAAACTTACGCTGTGCTCTTGAAGACTAGCAATTAGTACATTTTGTAGGGCATTTATTAAGTTCACAATTAAAGATTATATGATTAAAGTCTGCGGTAGAGTTGTTATTATATGAACAAAGAGAGTTGATACGCATTCCGATTTTAGCTAAATGTGCAGAAAAGTTGCCATGGTATAATATCAAATGGCTTAGGTTTGTAAAATCTTGAGACAAATAGTTTCCCATTTTCTTCTCAATTTTTAGTGCAATTTTGTAGTGTACTCGCTGGAGATTATTAAATATTCTATTTCATTTTAATTGACCGGATTTTTTGCTATTTTATTCACTACCTCAGTCGTATGTCTTTTTACACAAATAACGACTAATCCATTGCTATTATATTTAAATCGAAAGATTAACTACTTGACCCATTCGCTGCCATGTTCCAAATCTGGAACAATTGTTAGTTTCGCTGCTAGTTACAAGCTGTCACTAATGGTCTTAAATCTGATAAACTATTTGTGTTCAGTAGTGTCAAAACAACACGTGCGTACCTACTGAATTTATTTACTGGTTTCGTATAAGTGGCTTTTGTTTTGTGATTCATATGAAAATTTCAAGGAAGATGCAGTTGTATAACTTCTAGTTTGATTATAGCTATTTTCTGTTGTGAAATATTGCGATCGGGGTAAGTTTAAGTAATATTATATGCCTATACAATATATCTGTATCGTTTAAATGCTTAACCTTAAATTGAATATACCGAGTAACCTCTAGTTTTTGTATTTTCCAAAAATGTAACTTGGCTGTATCTGTTGCTAATTGAGGTTTTTCTTTTTAGTTTGGAATTATGGATGTGAAAACATTTTATGGAAAAAAACGAGTTGTTCAGCTGATACTCTGAACAATCTAATCGATGATCTAAATGAGAAGCAGTTTGATTCTGCAAACATATACATTTATCCTCCAGCGGAAGATTCTGATGGAGATTCTGAATCATCAGATGATGTGAATTTCAATGATTTTTCTGATAAGTTTTCATCAAAGATACTGAACGCCCCAGCTGAGGCAACTCTTATTTCACAATGTGAGACACAAGATGCTGAAGATATGTTCTCGACGAGCAATGATGAACTTCTAATAAATGTGGATCAATCTAATAAAAGAGCGAATAAATTCAATAGATAAAACGACTGAAAAAGAGGTGACTTGTCGCTAGATAATCATCAAGAAAATATCTCACTTTTAAATCGAAATAATAACACATCATTTGAGTTACGATTGAAGAACTCAAAGTATTCTTTGCATGGTATTCTTTGTCTACTGATTTCTGGTTATTTTCAAAGGCCTTAAAAAGATATGTACTGGAGTTTGGATTTGGATCTCAGAAACGAAGCAATCGCCAACGCAATGTCGAAAACAGGTTTAGAGAAATTTTGCAAAATTTACATTTTGAGATAACACTAAGCTACAAAAAAATGATAAGTTTTGCTAAAATAAGACCACTCATAGAACATTTAAACAGTTCATTTATAAAATATGTGCCGGTTGGTGAAACCATATCAGTATCTGTTGATGATTCCATGGTGCCGTACTACAGCCACCATAGCTGTAAACAGCGTATTAAGGGAACCTATTAGATGGTTTATTTTGTCTAGAATGTTCAAATGTTATCTTGGGTACCGAACCTTACCAAGGAAAGGAAACCTTACTACGAGAGAGTAACTTGGGGCTAGGTGGATTACTTTTGCCGATAGGGTGAAACATAATTTCCAGATCAAAAATTTTACTTTTTTATTGACAACTTTTTTACTGGCCTTCCACTGATAAAGGCCATGAGTGAATTGGGATATGGTTGCACAGGCACCATTAGACATAATCGAATTGGGAAATACGCGTTGAATAAAAAACGCAATAAAATAATCAGTTATAGAATCCTTTGATTCATACAAAAGTTCTGATGAAGATATAATAATTATCCAGTGGAAGGATAATGCCATCGTTCACGTGGCTTCAAATTGTATATGGCGTTCAACCTACAAAATCGGTACGTCGCTATTCTGCAGCAGAAAAAAATTTATAATGGTAGACGTTCCGTACGCAATTCAGCAGTATAATACTCATATGGGAGGTACTGATTTAATGGATAGAAATATCTCTAACTATTGACCAAAACTGCGTAACAATAAATGGTGGTGGCAAATTTTTGTTCACCTTTTGTCTGCTTCAATCTCTAACGCATGGATTTTATATAGAATTCAACACCACAATAACATTCAATCTAACGATGATGAATTCGTTGAAAGTATGCGTCCATTGGATTTATTAGGGTTTACAAGAAACATTGTGGCAACATATCTACTACTCAACCCTCGACAACCAAAACCTGATAAGACAAAATTAGGAACATTATTTCGAAAAATTCCAGGATCTGTTTCACAAAATATGTCGGTTCTGCATTACCCAATTTCCTTAAAATAAAACAGATGCAAAATTTGTAAAACAAACACAACTTTTGGATGCGGTATTTGTAAAATTAATGTACATCCTATTAATTGTTTCAAATCTTTTCATGAAAAAAATTAATAGATCCTCTCAAAATGTTATCATTTTTTTATCAATAAATGTTTAAGTTTAAATTGACGTTGTTGATTTTTTATTACCTACTTATGGCCATGTTCCAAAATTGGAACAAAAAATTTTTAGACACAGGGCTATTGTGAAAAGATTTAGAATTTTTTAAATATTTTTCTATAAGTTCAGAACATAAAATTGACTTGTAGAAGCTTTATTGTTATGTTTTCTAGTTTTTGGTGTCTCCAAAGTTCTGTTCAACCGGGCAAGTTAGAGATCTTTCAATAGCATAAAGTTCGGCAATAAATAAATGTATATTTTAGTAGTTTAAATCCATATGGTATATTAACGAACAATTCACACAATCTTTAAAAAAATTAGATTCCTGTACTTACTTTCATGTGCCCATAATGTAAAATTTTTTAAGTTATCCATATATCTATCACTTTCTTCTTTACACACAGAATTAGAACTTTTAGACACCGCGACAGGAATTGGCGGAAAAATCTGTAAAATTTCATTTTCCCGGGAACACACAATCGAGCCGATAAAACATAATAATAACGTAAGTAAATTCAAATTGATAATTCCGAACATCGCGAGAGCATTTGTTTTTACACACAAATCCGGAACAATGCAATATAAATATGTAATTATCTGAAATGAAGAAAAATTGCTTATTGAAAAGCTTTTATACAACGCGTGAATGTGCTCCGTCCTTCATATCCTTGACAGAGATTTCAGTTCAAGTTGATTGTCAATCACTTATACAGATTGTTTAAAAAGTGGTCTAATATACAATTAAAAGTAATGAAAAGGTGCACGCAGCGTGCAATATTTGCATTTAAGACATTTTCATCTACCAAAAGAAACTATTAATCAGTAAAAGAGATATTTTAGTATATTATACCGGCCGGATCTTTTAATATAAGTAATATGTTTTAGCACAAGATTATTTTTTAACAATTTTAAAAACAAACCCCGAAACCGAATTTTAAAGATGAAGACTTAATCCGTGAACTAAGCGATATTCAGAAAAAGAAAAGACAGTCAAGATTTGATTGATTGATTGATTTCACGTGTAGTTTGTCCGTGTATCTGCTTATACGTATTTCGCCCTAATAGGGCTCGTCAGAACAGCTATTCACGTCGTTCGAACGTGAAAACAAATCTTTTCTGTCTTAGGAAGCAACTCTAACATGGCTTCGTATAGACGTAAATAGCGACATCTGATAATGAAATCCGTAAACTAATTTTTGAAACCAAATTCAGATTTTTGCTTTAATATGTGCCTTCTAAGAATTGCAAGGCAAAGCAGACGTTGATAAAGATGTTATTAACCATGTTAAATTAAATTAAAGAATGTCTCAACCGAGACACCCGTAGGGCGAAAATCTTTATTTTATCAGACAGCCAAGCCGTCTTAAAGGCTCTAAAGTCATTTACATGTGAGTCAAAGTTGGTTTGGGACTGTAAACAATCTCTCAAGAAGCTGGCGAAACGCAACAATGTAACTGTGATGTGGGTGCCAGGTCACAAGGGAATTGCAGGAAATGAGGAAGCTGACAGCCTCGCAAAATAAGGAGCTAATACCCCATTCCAGGGTCCGGGGAGAAAACCTCTACGCACGGAGAACAGCTGGAAACTGAGTTTATTAGTAAACTGATTAGTTTCCAGCTGTTCTCCGTGCGTAGAGGTTTTCTCCCCGGCTCTGGAACTCAATTTTTGCAATGTATGTTACCTGAAGTCATATTTAATTTAATACTGAACATCACAGTTTTTTAACAACAAGATGTATAATCTTTTATAACTATATGTAATTTAAAGGGTTTTTACCCATGTATTTTTGGTGGCTCAGGCATTTTAACCTAGCATTTTAAACCTGATGATGGACTGTTTAGTCCGAAAACGTTTGTTTTTTTGATGTAGCCCTTTTAAGGGTTTTTAAATAAATATACCCACTTACGAAGACTAACCTTTTTTTTTGTCTTCTTTATATTTATATTCTCCATATTATTGACTTTAATACTAAATTTTGTTCATAAGAATTTATAGGTTTTCCAGATTTTCCGCGAATTCCTTTTTAGATTCGTGCAAAGCCTCGCTAAATATAAAGGAGAGATTGAAGATTAGAGAAGAAAAAATTACAGTCTTTCCCCGCTTTGCACATGCTTTTCGGTATGTGCATCTTCAATTCTAAGATTTGAGGTCTCATTCCAGTAAAGGTTCCTTGGCAAAGAAACGTGCTTAAAAAGTGAATGAAACTAAAATTAAAACACCAATAATAGTAATAGTACAGTCATTATAAGTTTGACCTTCCTCTTATTTGAGAAAAAATGAAAAAAATCGATTTACCAAGAATTTGTACGCTATAAAAACAATGTTTCAATTAAAAAATGTAGCTTATATAATTTTGAACGAAAAGTTGATTCGCACTTTTTGTGTAGAGTGTCTCAGAAACAACGCCTGAAGCGACCAGTGATTTTCAATGTTGGGTACGCATGCGAAATTAATTTTAAAGCAAATGTGTATCAACTTGATGGAAAAAATTCGTCTTAAAGCCGTTCCACACACGTACCTTCATAAAAAACTGGTACAACTCTTATAACCGAAAATCGTGTTTTTTAAGTTGTGTACGTTGATCTTGTCACCTGTGCCATTCTAATTTCTAGGGCAACGTTGCCAGTTCAACACAAATATATCAAACCAGCTAAAACCAAGGCTGTGCGACAGACCACAAGTTTTTAGTATACTAAAAAACAATACCCAGATCCCCAGATACCCATTCTCGATCAGTCTGTCAAATTTATTTAAACATGCATCAAAAAAAAATCTCTTATTAATTTTAGTATTTTCCATGAACAATACCTATCTAAAAACTTTATACATTTTTGAAAGTTTTTTTTTTTTATTTAGATTTAGAGCAATTCCGTTATCTGTGATGGTAACAACGAATTGATTCACAAACCATTTAGTGCAGTCATTGAAGCATTATTGCTCCGATTTTTTTGACTGTGAACCGAATTGCATACAATTTTGGAATTAGGTTCATCTTACCCTTAACTTCAAAAGTGAAAATGATTTGAACTCCGCAACTACCCTGGGGGTGGTTGCCACCCCTTCTCGGGTGAATTTTTTTTTCAAAATACTTCGGATATCGATAGAAGGCCTAATTTTAAGCAAAAAATCATCTATAAAGTTTTTCGAAAAATCCAATACTTTTCAAGTTATTGGCAATTGAAAATTCGCAATTTTTTTCACGTTTTTCATCGGTTTTTTGCAAATATCTCCAAAAATATACGTTTTATATAAAATTTTATAAAAAACAAAATTGTAGCAGGTAACAAAATGAACAATTTGGTTTTTTATAAAGTATTCTAAGTGCAATATTAAGCTAGATATTAAAAATCAAAGCCGTTTTTTATTTTGTCTGAAATTTAATCGATGTGGCCAATGCCATCTAGCGGCGAGCAGATGCATTTTAGGCATTCTAATAAAAAAGAGTTTTGTAGTGCTTGAAATAAGCTTTAAAATGAGCACTATTAAAAGTCTTTTACACGTAAAATAAGTGAGCTGTATTGCAAATAAGAGGAGCATCTAATGTTTTTCTTTTAAATCAATGGGTTTCATAAGTGCCATTTCCACTAAAATTAAAATTAATCGTATTCCGCCTAGAATTAACTTTATTATAAGAGTTTGATAGATTGTATTAGTTTGGCTGCTTCAGGACACATATTTTTCAAAAAAGTAACGATTAAAAAATATCAAATTTAAAAAAAACCACCTTTCTTTCATAATATCTCAAAAATGACGACAGATACGTATAAAAGTGTAGAATAAAAAATTTAGGTATTTTTCTAACAAACAATTTGTTGTTTTGGTTTTTTCTGTCAAACAAAAATTGACGGAGATATGATTGTTTTAAAGAGCGCGTGCAGCGCAATCCAGCCTCTCTTAAGCCTTTAACATTCACCGTTTTAGAAAAAGTTTTTACTATATATTGCAATAAAGGATGTTGTAGCTCTCTTAATTACCTTTACAATGGTTTTTTATAAATTGTATAGCATGAAATTGAAGGAGTTATGGTCCAAAAACTTATCATATTTTTTTCTACTTAGTAACTGAAAATTTCGTTTGTGTGAATGTGTGGAGCAATCTGAAAGTACGCAGTATAATAGAGACTCAAAACTATTGTAATGTGTATACATAATATGGCTCATATATTTTGGAAACATAGGCATGAATACATATATATACTTTTAATATAATATGAATAATATATTTCGGTAATAGAAAAGAATGTGAATAATATTTAAATCTTTTCATTTTTATCAAGGGGTAGTTTTCAAGGGTTGAAAGGGGGTTAAAAATTTGATAATTATTAGATAATATAAATATTATTTACTCCATACTTACATCTTTTTATGTCATACCAAAGTATTTTTTTGTGATTTTTTCAATTTAGGTGTTGTTTGCAAGGGTTGTAAGATTTTCAAGGAGTTGAAAATGATTTGAATATGAGGTAATTGTGTTAGAAAACACTTTACAATTTCACCACTTACTATTAGACATGTTTTCTAGCGATAAAATGGCTCAATGTCAATTTTTCCATTAAGGGGTTGTTCACACCCCTTAAAAATAATAGTCGGAGGTCAGATCATTTTCACTTTTGAAGTTAAGGGTAAGATGAACCTAATTCCAAAATTTCATGCAAATCGGTTCACAGTAAAAAAATTCGGAGGTGAGACCGTATTTTTCGCTTCAATGACTGCGCTAATTGTTTCCAGTCTGAACACAGTTTTACATTGGGAAAAAAAAGTGTACCAGTTTTATATGACGGAAAGTGTACCTCAAAAATATTGACAATATCATTATAAAGTCCTTCTTTTTAAAATGTGTAATAAAGTTCTGAATTGTTGAATGAGGAAGATAAAATTAAAATATTAAAAGAATTTTTGCATAACAGTAACAAAACAAAATAATTTGATTAATTTGTATTTGGAAAACGAGTTCTGAGGTGGAAATCTTAACTACATGATAACTATAATAAAATAAATCATTCTGTCATCGTAAACCCTAAAAAGTCAAAATAGACAATTAATAATTTACATTTAAAATAACTAACAAATATGATTACCGATTTCGAAATAGAAGAAGCTGAGGAGCAACCTGGTGATGCTAGAACTCTTCCCCAGTATGAAACCGAATTTACCAATGCTAAAATATTCTTGCAAAAAGCAAGTACAGACACGGGGGAAAATTTGTAAGTACATAATTATATTGAAAATATTTCTAGTAGATGTCATTTTAATTAAAAACTAAATTACAAATTTATCCATGATATTGATTTGAATATCTTCTTCTTTCTACAAATCGACAAATTTAAATTTTCTCCCTCAGCTTTTTTTTATTCAGAGTTTATCTAGACTCTGCACCATTATTTTTATCTCTTCCTAGGTATTTAACCAAATGATTTAAGTTTATTCTTCGCAATTTTTTTTATAACTCTGTATTTCATCTTTGATGAAAGATGAGGTATTAGAGGCGATAAAGCGAACAAACAATAATAAGGCAACAGGTCCTGACGATATACCTGTAGACATAATACGGTTAATAGAAGAACAGCAAATTCAAATAAATACAATATACAGTACAGGAATCATTCCCAGAGATTGGCTGATATCAACATTCATAACACTACCAAAAAAACCAAATGCAAAAGAATGTCAAGACCACCGGATAATAAGTTTAATGAGCCATGCGCTCAAAATATTTTTAAAAATTATACACCGGAGAATACACAACAAACTTTAGCAGGCAATAAGTGACACACAATTTGGATTTAGAAATGCACTGGGAAAGAGGGAAGCCCTGTTTGCTGTGAATGTACTTGTGCAAAGGTGCATGGATATTAATCAGCCAGTATATATGTGTTTCTTGGATTACAACAAAGCCTTCGATAAGGTCAGACATAACCGTCTTATCGAATTACTTGAAAAGAAAAACTTAGATATGAGAGACATCAGGATCATTAGCGCTATCTATTATAATCAGATCGCTGTGGTAAAAGAGAACAAAGTCTTTTCAAATGAAATACAGATTGAGAGGGGCGTGAGCAGGCTGTGTCCTGTCTCCTACTTTGTTTAATTTGTATTCAGAGGAAATAATCCAGGAAGCACTAGAAGAACTAACTATGGGAATAAAAGTAAATGGCCGACCAATCAATAATATACGGTTTGCCGACGACACTATTTTATTAGCGGAATGTCTTGAGGATTTACAACAAATGGTTGACAGAGTGGTAGAAGTCAGTGAAGAAAACGGACTGTCCCTAAACACAAAAAAGACACAATTTATGGTAATTACAAAAGCCCAACAGCGCCAAGAAAGCATAACAATACATGGAGAACAAATTAAAAAAGTTGAAAAATATAAATATCTGGGTACAATAATTAATGAAAATAATGAGTACACAGAAGATATTAAGGCAAGAATAGGACAGGCAAGAAATTCTTTCAACAAACTGAAAAAAAGTACTCTGCAGCAGGGACATTTCAATTTCTTTAAAGATAAGACTTCTGAGATGCTACGTGTTCTCCGTATTATTTTATGGGTTGGAGGCTTAGACTTTAAAGAAATATGTTTCGGACAAATTGGAAGCTTTCGAGTTATGGGCATACAGAAGGATATTAAGAATAAGTTGGGTAGATAGAGTCACGAATGTCGAGGTGTTGAGAAGAATGGGTAAAGATAAAGAGGTCTTAAATACAGTTAAAGTCAGAAAACTGCAATATCTGGGACATTTTATGAGGGGCGAGCGTTATAACTTGTTGCAATTAATAATGCAAAGAAGAATACAGGGTAGAAGGAGTCGCGAAAGAAGACGCATCTCCTGGTTAAATAATTTGAGAGCTTGGTTTAACTGCACTTCTGCTGACCTCTTTAGAACAGCGTATCGAAAGTGCGAATTGCCATGATGGTTGCCAACCTTCTTAGAGGAGATGGCACGTGAAGAAGAAGATTTCATCTTTGTTATTTGGGTTGTCCTATGAAGTGGTTTTGTTAGCATACCTGCTTTAAACTCTTCGGCAATGCATTTATTCTTTAGTTTACAATTCGTCGTTATGTGTTGTGTCGTAAGAGAAAAATAATTTTTCTTTCAATTTGGTTAATCATCATCAATATATTGTTTAAAGTTAGGAATAAAAATAAATACAGTAAAATAAAAAATAAAATTACAAAAGTTTTCAAAATATACAAAGATAATTGGTAAAGCAACAATTCCGTGGGTCTCGTGTAAAAGAGCATGTCTATGCAAAAGGAAATTATTCAAGAGATTTAATTGAAAGTTCAACATTTTTCTAAAATCAACTGTGTTACTTTAGCCATTGTTTAGGATATTATAATGAAAGAGAATCTAGTAAACTAACTTTTGCTGCATATAAACAATTCATACATTATTCTAATTTGAAGTTATTAGTAGTTTTATTTATCAGGGTACTCAGATAATATATATCATTTTACTCAAATATGCATGTTATTATGTATCACATATAAAATAGTTTGTACTACATTAATGCTGAAAGGCTGATAATAATAAAACGGCTTATTTACTATTAATGATTTCCGTACTAATTGTAATCAAGAATGGAAAAGAAGGTGAATATTGAAATTAAATTATTATGCGCTGCAGAGGTGTCATTCATCACTTTCTACTCCATTCAGTAAGACGTTTTAACGTTTTCATTCATGGAATAAACCTATAGTAGTCGTGAAAGACATCAGGTATTAGCGGCAGCATGTCAATGAGGTCTTTCTTCTTATTCCCTGAGATTGCGAGAGGACCACCGTAGGACAGTTCAGGGTTCAGGTTGCTGCGAAAACGGCGTCTACGACGATAATTTATTGTCTTGAACGACGAATCCGGATCCAGTATCTCCTTGTAAAAGACATTTCTTGTCTCTTTTATCTAACGAAGTTACATGGTCTTCCATGTAACTTTTTCCGCGTCTTTTTTTACTTTTTCATTTCGAAGTGCCGACTTGTACAAATCAGAGAATTGGAAAAAGCCTGACTGCTTCATTTCTGTTAAAAAAAATTGTGGTCAATCACCTCTAGAGTTAGATGGTCGTTAATGACAGACATGAATATGGCAGCTACATGCAAGTTCTTATTCTGTCCTATACATGTGTCCGACCACAAGATTACCCTCTTTATATGTGGGGAAGATTCAAGAGATGCTTCTGTAAACATAAAGCAATTTGGATTCCTCCTCTTGCAGCTACTACTTCATTCTACATGTATCAGTGCGCTTTAATATTCAAGAAATCGTGCACAGTTATATTAAATACCCACAGTTGCCTTTTGTAGAAAACGACTTAAGTTTCTAGTTGGGGAGTAGGCAAGCATTGCTGCAAATCAAATACAAGTTAATACACTTATCAACCAATTTTGTATCATTCCGTTTTGCGTCATATGCTTGATCTGCCATCTCATGGTACTGCTGTAGCTGGATTTCAAGAGCACGTTTTTCTTTATCCAGTATTAAAGATATCTTCAATTTTAGCTCGTTACAGGTGGTGCATGTGTCTTTGCTAGGAGATTTATTTGCCAAGTTCATCCCAACAAATATCCTTGTGTAAACTGATGAGCTAACTGGTTTGAACGTTGCATCTATCTTTGCCTTATATTAGGCATAGCCATTTTATAATAGTGTAATGCGATGGCAAATACTTTGTTTGACTAGGTGACTGTTTATCCTTTAAATCTCGTCATTAATTATTTTGTTTGGAGGTGCATGTTTACCACGCTGGTCATCCTTGGGTACTCCTGATGTACTTTCGGCTACTTTTTTGTATAGCGCTTGTTAAAAACTTCGCCGTTTCACCAAAGAAATACAGGAAGCATTTCTTACAAACAGGCTAAGATTTCCATTAATGCGTAGGCTGTACTTATGAGTTCAATTGCAATTTTTTTGTATTCCTGTTGTTTTTCTTAATGTATGTGTCTTTTTTGCCTCGATAGTTACTTAATTGGCAATATAACTTACCTGTTTCGAGTAATCAGTCATATTCCAGTACTCTGTCAAAACTTGTAAGCGATTTTCATCTGTAATTCTTTCAGCACATTTAAGCTTACAAGAGTCTAGTGGCTTGCACTCTCTTGCTAACACTGTCTTTCCTTTCTCTGTTTGATATTGGAGTCCAGCATTCCGTTTCCTTTTTCTTTCACTGCGGATTTTTCTTGCTCTATCTTTCAAGCTAATTATTTTTTTTTCTTTTGCGGTTCATTTCTAAAAGTGGTAGCAGATTTTCACGCGAAGAGCAGGAATCAGATGATTCAACGTCCACTGGTCTCCTAGCAGGTAGTTGATAGACAGGATCATCATCAGAATCCAATGCATCGAGGAAATCTGAAAATACTGTGGTGTCGGAATCTTCTGGGTTTTTATTGTTCGCAAGATCTGCTGACGTAGTAGGTGCACTGTCCGCAACTCGATTTTCTCCCATTACTTCTGTAGATGGAGCTGCTTGTTGCATATTATCTGAAAAAAATATTTCACATTATATAAAAACTTTTTTTTTAATTTAAGCAGAAAACTGCAGAAAATGTATGAAAATAAACAAGGAAAAGGAGGAAAAACAGAGGAAACCAAAAAAAAATATTTACCACCATTAGAATATTCCGTTATCGACGTGGGAGACAAAGCGTCCATGCGATAAAAGTCTCCCGTGACTTGTGCATGCACAGTGTCCATAGGTTGAGTCTCCTCAAGCTTAGGTAGAAGAAAGGTACAAACAAACAACATATTTTTTCTTATTCTTCTTTTCTTCTTTCAGACTCGAAAGAGAAGCGGCCTGGTATGGCCAGGCAACCAAATCGTCGTTGGGATATAGGTTTTCTGCCAGTGACAATTCTTAAACACTAAACGAACGATAAAATAAAACACGTTTAAGAGATTAATGAAATTAAGTCTAACAAAAAATTTATTGAAATTACCGTTATTAAATTTGAGTAAATGGACGTAAGTCATGATATCTTCGTTTTTTTCATATGTATTTAAACACTTTATACTGATTAAACTTGGGTAAATGAAATTTTGTCTAAATATCTCCTTTTACTCTAATCATAATTAGTAAATTTTGTCCATCTCATTCCAGTAAACGAAAATATCTCTAGGTATCCCTTTTTACCCAAACGTAATTCTTGCATTCTTGGTGCATATATCATTCAGGTAGAGAGCTATCTATCTAAAGAGCTTATCTACTAATAAATACATTTGGAAACTAAAGCATATCTGGCATTAATCCTCTTTACTCCATTGTAAACGTTGATTTTGTTCAATGACTCCCTTTTCACATGTCAAAATCTAATGAAATTATTTAGACTGTAGATATATCCTTTTACCCAAATAATGAGCAGAAAATTTACTTTATTTTCATATTTTTAACTTATTTCGTGAAAAAAATTCGAGATATGCCCTTTTACCTGAGAGCCACGGAATTGTACCGGGTGGTCCAAGAAGCCGATCTCTCGGCTTATATATTCAGAAACTATTCATGTTATAACTTTAGGAGAAAATAAAAGTGGCCAAGAGAAATCGCTGGAAATAACTTTTAAGTTTCTGGGTCAACCGCTAGGGGGCGTAACCTGTGAAGAAAAATTTGAAAACCAGTTTTTTGTGAAATATGCCCAATTATACCAAGTGTTAAATAAGTAAGCTAGAAAGAGGCCTAAATTCCTCACAAAGTTGTTAAAGTACTTTTTTTAATTTTTTCAAATAAAGGGTGGGGGAGAGTGGCAAAGTATTTGTGGATAAATACCTATAACTTTGGTTTGGATCAACCGATTTTAACGAAATTAGTGTTATTAGAAAGAGTGTGGATGATTTAATTTACTATCTACTATAAAACAATTGCATTTAGTTTTAATTGTCATGGGTAGAGGGTACTTTCGAATAGAAAAAGTTAAAATTTGTTTTTCTTCAAATGTTTAATGGAAACACCATTTTTTTGTAAATTATAATGGAGATATCTTGGCAATTAATATTTGAACTTAACAAATATTGGCGACATAACAACTACTAGTCAATTCATGTTTCAAATGCTTTCGCATCGTGCTCAACTACTGTAATTTATTGCTACGCATTCATTCTGTTGTCATTATAATCATCATTTATAACTTCATACAAATATCTCGAACTCGTCTGGAAAAGTGCGCTGGACACCCGTCATATTGTAATATCATATCTCTTCTTGTTTGTAAGGAAATATCTTTCAATAAAACAGGCAACTGATTTTCCAGAAAATCCAAATATGTTTCGCCATTTAAAGTTCTATCAAAGAAATATGGACCTACGATCTTTCCATCAACTATACCACACCAAACATTAAGACTCCATCTACCTTGAACCTGCACCTCATGTATGCAGTGCGGATTTTCTTCAGCCCAATAATGCATATTATGCACATTAACACCACCCGCACTATTAAACGTAGCCTCGTCTGTCCACAAAATCTTTGACATGATATGCGGTTGTTTTTCTAGCAGACCTAACATCCAATTGCAGTAATCCAGCCTTGCATCAAAATCTCTCTCATGTAAAGCTTGGTGGAGAACTACATGATTAGGATGCAGTTAAAAAAACAGAACAACAAATATTGGTGAAAAAGAAACCACTATATTTACTAAAACTCAAAAAATCCACAATTGTTTCACAAGATAAATCGTGCATAAGTATTTTTAAGAAACGATAAAAGATAAAGTGCCGTGTTGCCGTTTTTATCGGAATATGAAAATAACAGTTGAATCTAAAGTTTAAAGAGAATTCCAAGTTTCTGACCTAAACGTTCACTTTATAATATGAAAAACCAACCTGTGATGTTTTAAAATCCTTAGAACAGTAGTTTTGGGTATGTTTAATTCTATAGAGATTAGCCGACTACTTATATGTGAATTTTGTTGAATTAAAGCAAGAACATTGATTGAATTATCTTCGGCCATACCTCTACTATGTCGTTTAAAACAAGGACGATGAAAACTACCAGTTTCTCTTAATTTTCTTGCCTTTCTTTCAAATACTTCTTTGCCATAATGTCTCCTCTCAGGATATCTTACAGAATATATACGTGAGGCAATAGCGGCATTTTTGTGACATTCGAAATAAACTCCAATCATATCATACAATTCTGCATTTGATATACTCATCACGAATTGTTAGTACTGATAATTAATTACTAATATTACCAATATTATTATCTATTGAAAAAATGCAATCTTCAATTCGAATTATAATATAACACTTTTTAACAATGTTTTGACTGATGTCAATAAATAAACAATATGAACTCTCCGTCAAATTCATTGTCGTAGCCTACTTAGTTTCGAAAAAACTATTTTTAATCATATGGAATAACAATTTTCAAAATAGGTATCAACATTAAGATTCTTCTGCTATAAAAAAATTTTAAAGTACCTACTGTCTTATTGTTTAATTTATAATACAGGGTGAGTCAATACTATACTTACTTATGTTTATGCGTTTTTATTCATATCTCGAGTTCGACAAAAGCTATTAACATGCGGTTTGCGCCATTTTGTTACGAATTTAATCCAGTTCCATTATAATTTACAATAAATAGGTGTTTCCATTTAACATTTTGAAGAAAAACAAATTTTAATTTTTTCTATTCGAAAGTACCGTCTACCTATGACAATTGAAACTAAATACAATTATTTTATAGAAGATGTAAATTAATTTATCCACACTCTTTCTAATGACACTAATTTCTTTAAAATCGGTTGATCCAAACCAAAGTTATAGGTATTTATCCACAAATAGTTTCCCACTCTCCCCACCCTTTATTTGAAAAAATAAAAAAAAAGTATTTGAACAACTTTGTGCGGAATTTAGGCCTCTTTCTAGTTTACTTATTTAACACTTGGTATAATTGGGCATATTTCACAAAAAACTGGTTTTCAAAGTTTTCTTCACAGGTTACGCCCCCTAGCGGTTAATCCAGAAACTTGAAAGTTATTTCCAGCGATTTCTCTTGGCCACTTTTACTAAGGAATTTTTTCTCCTAAAGTTATAACATGAATAGTTTCTGATATATAGCCGAGAGATCGGCTTATTGGACCACCCGGTAGATAAATTTAATTCATTATAAAAAACAATTAATTATTATTTTTAACCTTCATAAAGGTTCATAAAGGTTCACGGAAGCTACAGGTCTATACAAATATGCGAATTATATCAATTACATTTTTATTTGAAAGATATTTTTCTACGGTAGATCTGGTAATCGCTTTTCCATCCCCCCCCCTACGGGGTTCAAGGGTTTTGGGTCTAAATTGACATCTCAGCAAATTCAGCTTGTTCGTATGATTTTTAGAGGTTCAGTGGAATATTCGTCTCTGGCGACTGGAGTATTAGTTATCAATTAAGTTATATTTTTTAAGTTCTAAACTCTTATTTTTATCATTAAATAAATATACTGATTTAGGTATGACCATTTATCAGAAACGCTAAACAAAATATTAGCGGAGAGACCCCAAAACGTAATTGACTTCTTTGAAGATTTCAGCAGAAAGATTAAAGAGAGAAGATTTAGACCACATACGGATCATCTCGAAGATATTTATGTACCTCCAAATAGTTTGGCACTGGCTCAAAAAATGATGCCATTGCTTAAGGTGTGTATTATATATTAGCTAACTTGTTTATCGACTTCTACATCAAAACAGTGTAAATTTGAAAGAAGTTTTTGTTTGGTGCATAAAACGTAAAATGTACGTAAACATAAACGTAAACGTAAAAGCACCTGTTCATATTTTTTGATAGAATTAGTTTACGATCGCAATTTTATAAGATAATTTTCATTATGATAAGGTTATAAGGTATGTAGTACTCCATTTGCAAGCTTTTTCATTTCCTTAAACGGATACCTCATCATCATCATTGGTGCTACAGCCCTATAAAAGAGCCTTGACCTTCCCAAGTCTATTACGCCAGTCAGTTCTATCCATTTCCAACTGTTGCCAGTTTGCTGCGCCTATTTTTTCTACCATCCTCATCTACACCATCCCTCCATCTGAGTTTTGGCCTACCCCTACTTCTACTTCCCACAGGTTGTGACATAAGGATTCTTCTAGGAGGGTTGTTCTGCTGTGATCTTGCCAGATGTCCAGCCCATCTTAGTTTTCGTATCTTATGAAATCGTAGGCTTCCACGGCCAGAGTCAGAATTATAGTTTATTCGTCTTCCGGGTTTGGACCGTGTCATTTGTGAGTGACCCAAAAGTGGGTTCATCTCGACGTTTCGCTACAATTGTATGTAGCTTCTTCAGGAGAACAAAGAAAAAGAAATCAAAAGACAGGAAGATGGGTAGTTAGCAACGGTAACTCAGTTACTCAACGCAACCAGAGGCGAATACTAACTACCAAGATGGGCATTTGGTCACAGTAACTCAACTACTTAACGCAGCCAGAGGTGAAAACCAAATGCCAGGACAGGGATTCACGTCCAACAGCTCAGAACACTAACGCGTCGAGAGGCGGGGAGTGAATCCGACGATTACTCCGCTACCGCTCTATTTATAGTCGCGGTGACCTGTCGTGTCGGGACGTATCGGCACACTCCGTGGCGCGAACGTCAAGAAGCGCGCGCTGGCCAATCATGTGGCTGCATCGTGGTAGCGGGACCGGACGGCGGCTCTAGACTGAGATTCCAGATGGGAGACAAGTAGTATCCTTCCTCTCGATTGATATTATGTGGATTTTTTCGGATCTCTAGAGATTCGCGGATTTTCCTGGAATAAAAGAAGGGGCTCTTAGAAATAATATGGGTTTTTTCGAACAATATGGAATGACCGGTTTCTTGGCAGTGTTCTGCAACTGCAGAATGGGAGAAAAGACCTGATCGAATGCATCTTTGATGCTCTTGAATCCGAGTTTTGACGGAACGACCAGTTTCGCCAATATACACATGTCCACATGAACAAGGAATAGAATAGACACCACAGGAAGATAGGGGCGGTAATGGGTCCTTAGGAGAGGGTAGATATTGTGAGATTTTCTTGGGTGGTCGAAAAGTAGTCCTGATACCTTCTTTGCGAAGAATTTTGCCAATCCTATCAGTGACACTTCGAATATACGGAAGAAAAGCCACAGGAGTATTACCCGAAGATTCTGAATTTGTCGTCCTAGGGTGTAAAGGGGGATGTAGATGTCGGTGTGTAATATTTTGAATTGTGGACTTGGAGTAACCGTTGGCGACAAGGGTTTTTTGCAGATGGCCAAGTTCTTCTCTAAGGTTGTCAGGTTCAGAAATCGAAATGGCCCGATGGATGAGAGAGTTGATCACAGAATTCTTTTGGGCAGGATGGTGGTGTGATGAAGCATGTAGGTAACGATTCGTGTGAGTCTTTTTTCTATAAACAGAGTGACCCAATCGGCCATTGGGCTTGGAGGTGACTAACACATCGAGAAAGGGAAGGGACCGATTATTTTCTACTTCCATTGTGAATTTTATACTCGGATGTTGTGAGTTAAGATGATCTAGGAAGGGAGAAAGGGTATGTTGACCATGGGGCCAGATGATAAATGTATCATCAACGTAGCGGAACCAGACTTTTGGTTTTAAGGGGTAAGATTCTAGGGCTAAAGACTCAAAGGCTTCCATGAAAATGTCAGCAATGACAGGGGAAAGGGGAGAACCCATTGGTGTTCCAGATATTTGTTTGTAGAAATTGCCTCTAAAAGAAAAATATGTTGAAAGGAGGCATTTTTCCGCAAGATCTGCCAAAACCAAAGACTTGTTATCATTGGTCAAGTGATCTCGCAGAACAACTAGAGAGTCATGTATGGGGATATTGGTAAATAGGGATGATACATCGAAACTGACGAGAATGTCTTGGGGATCGACCGTGAGGGAGGAGATTAAGGTGATGAAATGTGTGGAATTTCGGACATAAGAAGAGGTACGACCAGTATAGGTCTTAAACTGATTCGACAAGTACTTTGCGAGTTTGTAGGTAGGAGAGTTAATCGTAGTCACAATGGGACGAAGAGGTACGTTGTCTTTATGGATTTTGGGAAGACCGTAAATTCTGGGGCAGATGGAGTTTTTCGGAACTATGGACTTCTTAACATCATCGGAAAGATCGGATTGTTTGATGGCATGGGAAATTTCGCGTTCGACTCTAGGAGTGGGGTCTCGAGAAATTGTATTATAACAGGATGTATCCCTAAGTAAGTCGTTTACTTTCTCTATGTAGGAAGGAGTATCCAGGATGACTGTGGCATTACCTTTGTCTGCAGGAAGGATTATTATCTCAGAAAGAGAACGGAGATTTTTGAGAGCTATGAATTCCTCACGAGATATATTGGAAGTAGGGATTTTGGCTGTATCAAGACATTTAGCGACGTCAAAGCGGATACGGTCGGCTGGAATTTTGGGAATTGTGCGGAGTGCCGCTTCCACATTTGAAACTATGTCTTCGGTAGGAATTCTGGAAGGAGTGATAGCAAAATTAAGACCCTTAGATAGAAGACTGCTTTCTGCGAATAGCAATTAAGTAGTTGAGTTACTGTGACCAAATGCCCATCTTGGTAGTTAGTATTCGCCTCTGGTTGCGTTGAGTAACTGAGTTACCGTTGCTAACTACCCATCTTCCTGTCTTTTGATTTCTTTTTCTTTGTTCTCCTGAAGAAGCTACATAAAATTGTAGCGAAACGTCGAGATGAACCCACTTTTGGGTCACTCACAAATGACACGGTCCAAACCGGAAGACGAATAAACTATAATTGTTCGTATCTTTATAAGAGATATTACGTCTTTACCACCAAATATATATTTATATCTGTGATATATCTCATAGTTGTACCTCCTTCTCCAAACACCATTTTCACAGATGCCACCGAATATTCTTCTCAGGATCCTTCGTTCAAATATAAGCAGGAGGTTTTCATCTGCTTGGAAATGGTCCATGTCTCCGATCCATATGTCAACACTGGTTGTTTAAGGGTTTGTATATGGTTATTTTTGTTTTTTGGCTTAAGTTTCTGCTTTCATATGTTACTCAATCCAAAATAGCATTTGTTTGCTAGGATTATTCTTCGCTTGATTTCTTCGTCATGACGTTCTCCTTGGTGATCAGGGAGCCTAAGTATGTGAATTTGTCCACCACTTCAAAGGTAGAGTTATCAACAGTGAATTGGTGGCCGATGTTTCTGGCTCTATTGTTGGGTGTTGATGCCATTATCTTAGTTTTCTCCTCATTTACTTGCAGGCCCATATTTTTTGAGGCATTTGACAAGGTGGTATACATTTCTTCTAGTTTGCGTGTTGTGCGGGCAACTAGGTCAACATCATCTGCATATGCCAAAATTTGGGATGATTTATTAAAAATGTTTTCTCTGTTGTCTATTTGGCATCCTAACCGCCTTTCCCAGAGCTATGTTGAAAAGGAGACATGCCAGCGCATCTCCCTGTCGCAGACCAACATTCTTATTAATATTAGAGACGGATACTAGAGATGATTAAAACTTTGTACTTTATTATGTTCACTTCAGACCTGCTTATAATACAATAAATAAAAAGGAATTGCTAAGACCAATATAACATCTGGAAATGTCGTTACAGTTAACAAACCTGGTAAAAAGGTCATGCAGAAACGTTGAAATGAGGATCAGCCAATGACGGTAAGCTGGCAGAATTTTCCAAAATAACAAGGATTAAAATAAGGCGATCCCCTGTCTACAACTCTATTTGTTATAAATTATTATAATGAAAAAGAGTGGACTTAACTCAGTGAACAGAAACTCTAAAGACAAAGAGGTATTATATTCTAGACTTCGCTGACAATGTCTTAATTTTAGCCAGATCCACAGACCTAATAAAGAAAGCATTACTTTAAAGTTTAAAACATATGTTTTGAAACTCATTAGTTTAAGTTGAAAAGAAAAGTAAACCTGAACAATAATGAACCAACAAAGCTAGATATAAAACAAGTTCGAACGGGTTTGGAATTACACTTATTTGGGAATACATGTAAACGAAAATGGAAAAAAAGAAGAAAGTAGAGCAGGATTAAGTAGTAGAAGTAATGACAATATTACAAATAAGAAATCAAAAAGCTAAAGCGTTACATAAGATAATTAAATTAAAGGATGGTTTAAGAAAAGCAAAATTACATATCTATAAAACAGTGCTGAATCCGATGGTGTTAGATGCAAGTTAATAAACGTGGATAAAAGAAAAACAATAGAAGCAAGTGAGACTCGGACTTTAAACCCAAGCGAAAGAGAATCAAATTTACGTATTTAAAAAAATGTTAAAATTAATTCTATGAGGAATCAACGAAGGAGACTTCTACATAAGAAGAACATATTAGGTAATGATTTAGCAAAACGATTTTTGAATAATAAAGTTAATTTTTTTACCGATGGTACAGGTTGCGCTTTCGTAATACCTAAACGTATACAGAAAAAAAAAAAATATATATATTATATATATATATATATATACATATATATTTATATATATATATATATATGATATATATATATATATATATATATATATATATAAGCGAGGTTCCTACAGCCTCTGCCGTTTCTCGCATTTCGACCGCCATCGTTTTCTGTCCATCCATTCGTCTTCTCTGATGGCTCTATCTCTCATTATGTGCCGTACATTTTCTTCCCAGGCAACTGAAGGCCTTCCCCTTCTTCTTCTTTGTTGTGGTATGTAATTTAAAGCTTTCTTTGGCCATCTATCTTCATTCATTCGTTTCACGTGACCATACCACACTAGTTGTCTCGTTTCAATTCTATCTACACTGGAATATACAGTATTTGTCCTCCTTCTAATATCTTCATTCCTGATGTGATCTTTTTTGGATATACCACACGCTCTCCTTAGAAAATCCATTTCTACTACTTCTATTCTTTTTCTATCCTTCTGCGTTATCTGCCAAACCTCTGCCCCATAAGTCATAATAGGCTCTACCAAGGTTCGATAGATTGTCAATTTCGTTTCTTGTCTAATATCTTTAGACCAAAGTAGAGAGTTTAGAATGTTTACCACTTTTTTTCCCTGCTGTGTTCTGTTTTCGATGTCTCTTTTGGTAGTGCCTTCTTTAGATATTATAGATCCGAGATATTTATATTCATTGCATGTTTTTGTGTTTCTAATTTCTAACTCTGGATCTTCTTCACCATCTCCTATTTTAAGATACTCTGTCTTTGCCATATTCATATTGAGGCCCCATTTTTCATATTCTTTCTTTAGTTTTCTAAACATGTAGTCCATGTCTTCCTCGTCATTCGCTACGACTACCTGATCATCTGCGAAAAATAAAGCTGTTAGACATTCACCACCGCCTATGTCTATTCCCATTCCGGATACTTGTTTTCTCCACTGCTCTAGCGATGATTGAATATATATTTTAAACAGGGTCGGAGACAGACAACATCCTTGTTTAAGCCCCTTGGTTATTGGAAATGATTCAGATATAAAGTTTCCTTCTTTAACGACACTTCTTGCATTTTTGTATATATTTGCGATAGCATCCACATACTCTCTACTGAGACCTACTTTCGTCAATGTATAAAATAGTTTTTTCAAAGGTACCGTATCATATGCCTTCTCTAAATCTACAAACAATAGGTGGGTAGATAGATTCCTTGCCTTCCGTTTTTCGATTACCTGCTGCAGAACGAATATATTATCAATGCACGATCTTCCTGCCCGAAATCCATTTTGTTCCTCTATCAGAAAAAATATAAGTTGAACAAAAACACAATCTATTTTCACAGCTGAGGCAATAGCAATTCTAAAAGCACTAGAATATGTTCATCAGGAAGAGGATCAGAATGCTATAATCTTTTCCGATTCACTTTCCGTTCTTAAAATTTTAAAATCAAACTCAAACACAACTAATGATATTATTTTTAGCATCCAAGCAATACTTAAACAATTACAAGATCAAAATAAATATATAAAATTCTTCTGGGTCAAAGCACACGCAGGAATAACAAACAATGAAATTGCAGATCAAATTGCCAAAGAAAGCATAGTAATGGGGGAACAAATAAATTACGAATTAACTACAGACGAACAAATAATCATAGCAAAACAGAGAATGATGAAGAAATGGTCCTATTTATGGCAAGAGTACAGCTTTACAAATCCAACACGTTACACCAGACTTGAAACCAAATTAAGGAGAAAACCTTGGTACAATGAGTACGATTACAGTCGAAAAAGTATAACTACTATCAGCAGAATGAAGTTTGGTCACGCATGTTATCCAGCACATTTATTTAAAATAAAAATACTTGAGAGTGATCTTTGCGAAGCCTGTAATAAAATCGGTGATCTGGACCACATTTTTTTTGATTGTTTAAAATATAGAGCTCAATCTAATGAGCTTTTCAGAAAACTTTTAAAATTAAACATTGAAAGCCCATTTAATATACTGCATCTTCTTGCTTTAGACAAAAAAGAAATTTACGATTGTTTGCTGTGTTTCGTCAGAACAACGAATATACAAATATAACCACCTTTGTTACTTCCTGATGTCTTTCCTTAATGTATGCATACCTATCTGTCCGAGGCCTACCTTTTATCGTTTATAAAAATGCCCTGATCGGCCCCTGGGCGAGAAGAGTGTAATCCCTGTGTAATCCTTGTATCTGTTTTTAAAAATTTGTGTCTGGCTGTGTGGGTATTTACCCTAAAGCCAATAAAAAAAAAGTAATTTTTTTAACGTTTTTGGGTTTACAGTAGTCAAGAACACTGGCACAGAAGAACGATATCGATACACACCTGTTCACTGTCTTTGTTAAGATGTTTTTGGGGCTGCACTGCTCGCCTATTTAAAACTCCAATTCCTTTCTTATTAAAAGTTTATGCACGCTATATGAAATTGTGGTGGCTTTACATAATATTCTTTGTTTACATCTGCTATTGAAATAACGTTTTAGAACCTTTTACCTTGTTTATTTACCCAAATAACTTACCTTCTCCGTTCTGATTTCCTTGTAGGCAATATTTGATATTTTGGTAGATTTGGTATTAGGTCACAAATACTTATAATAAATTTTTATAGTTTATACCTTTAGTTATATCGAAGATGACATTTTGATTTGTTCGAATATTAAAATAAGAAAATCTAATTTTTTTTAGCCTTTGCCAGCATCTGAACCTTCGACGATGGATCCAGCTGATTTAGAATTAGCTGATATGTCTCAGAACAATATGCTAGAATCGCTATACTATTTTGAGCAATGCGGCTTGGGTATACCTCGTAAAGAAATGTTTTTTGTCATGTTGTCGATTAAAAAACTTTCTAATACCGAGCCAATTTCTTTGATTAGGTAAACAATAATATATTTTTAAGAAATGTTTTAAAAGATCTTTCTTATATTTACCATAAGTATATTATATGTTAATAAAATATGATAATAGTTTAATAAAATTTAAATAAAAAATCCAAACACAACTTAAAATTTATTTAAAAAATTCTTTATAAAACGTTTAATTAAAAACTCTATTGAGCTACATCACAGAACGTTTTTGAAATTATTATTCCATCATCAGTGCTATTGTGATGTACATGTTAAAAGCCATTCAATACATGGCATAAAAACCCTTTAAATATTATTGAATTAACTTTAAATTACATTATTTAACTTTATAAACTATGATGTTTAAGTTTAACAGGAATGGATAACATGGCAACGTAAGACACTCGTAAACACTCGTAGACACTTTGTCTAAGGACTAGCAATCTCTAGTGGAGTCTTACGTTGCCATGATATCCATTCTGGTTGTAACTTAAACATCATAGTTTATAAAGTTAAATAATGTAATTTAAAGGTGATTTAAAAACATTTAAAGGGTTTTTACCCATGTACCTAGTGGCTTTTAACATATACATATAGATAGCACTGATAATTCCGAAAACGTTCTGTGATGTAGACCGATAGGGTTTTTAATATTATACCATTTATAAAGGAATTTTTAAATAATTTTTTTTTTTGGATGGTATACAGCCAGTTACAGAAATTTAGTTTCCTTGTGAAAACTAAAAATGACGGAAAAAAAAGAAATTAGCAAAATGTGGCAGGCGCCATGAAAAATCAATACAAATCAAGTAAATTCATCATCTACCATTACAGCCAGTTACAGAAATTTAGTTTCCTTGTGAAAACTAAAAATGACGGAAAAAAAAAGAAATTAGCAAAATGTGGCAGGCGCCATGAAAAATCAATACAAATCAAGTAAATTTATCATCTACCATTGTATAGAAAGAGATTCCTGTATAGTTACAGTTTCTCTGCAGCAGTGTCTCTAAAGCTCAATGGACAGCAATTTTTTTGGAGTCCGTTCAGTAGGTATCTTGTGGTAAAATGAGCTTCCCTCCTCCTCAATTTTTTCTCCTTGGACAGGATGTAGTGGCGTCATCTAATTTGTTTAACTATTTTTGTCCAATTATCTCTCTCATATGCGTGTTGTTTTGCTTCGGAAAATGAAAAACGAGTCATCTCCTTTATTTGGTCCGACCATCATACTGAAGATCTTCCTCTGGATCTTTTATCTGCTACGTTACGTTTAACTCCACTCTCGTTTAACTATCATTCGCTCCATACCTTCTCTTTTTTCTACATATTTATTTTCAAATCATACTCCTTACTCACTGTGGCTGGCCTATCATAATTTACTTTAAAAAATTAAGGCAAATATCGAGCACAAGGTTAATAATCAAATCTTGCCCAAGTACGTTCGCTATCTACAGCATCATTAGGGGCATTTCATCAAATTTAGCCGGGCTATCCAGCAAGCGTAGAATGTAATACACATGAGAGTGGACATAAATTGTACATAACACTACATTAACACAAGGACAAACAGTTTAAAATTATTAAAATTATTCTAACGCTCTACATTCTTGTCGGCAACCGGAGAGAGAATGATTCTCTCTCCGGTTGCCAACTTACTAAAGTTTACACAAGGCAACAAGCTTTTCTAAACAAGGACGTTACGACATTCTCAAAATTCACCAAAAATAAGTCACCATTAGCCGATCTGTATACAGTTAAAATATTGGTTTTTATTGAAGGTATATAAATTGCACAAAACTCAGAATTTTGCTCTTCATTATAATTATTTAGAGTAAGAGAACAATACATAAGATTTTCTTTTACATAAATTGCAACTCCGCCTTGTTTCTTAATTTTGATTTTCTTATTCGTAAATTGCGTATTTGATTTTCACCTAATAACATTCGCATATCATATTACGTTTATTAATCACCCTCCTCAATTTCTTGTCAGAGTATAAAAGACACATGTATCAAATCAAGATGAATTTCATAGAATACAGACCTAGTGAAATAATTTAAAAGCTGTAGCAATAGTGATTGTTATTAAACTTTGTAAAATATTTTTATTATTATTTATCATTATAAACGTATATACTTCCCGTAAAAAAACTTCGTTTAAATTTATTATTTCTGGCGGATAATTTTATAAGTTTTTCGAATAAAATTCGGATATCTTAATTCATGTTTTGCTTCAATTGACAATTTCAAGGAAATAGTATGTTGTACCGCTAAGATTGACAATAAAAATTTTATAAGGAAACGTAATTTTTCTATTTGACCACATAGTTGTTATATATATTTTACCATGAGATTATTCATTCAAGCAGATCATATATTAGGTAATACTTATACTTATTACATACTATAAATATAAACAAAAGAATATAAATAAATAAAGTTGGATAAACATTTTGATGTCCTCCTTTTTGTTTTTTTATTTACAAACTCGCATCAGCCTGTAAGGCTATTAGCGAAAAAAGAAAAAGTATTAACAATAATTGAATAGCGTAACAATTAAATTTTGTATAAATAGTTTATTGCTTTTAGATATTGGATAATCACTTTGGCACCGCACTTTAAGAATAGTTCTCTCAAATTCTCCGGGATTCCGAATTTACATCTTTCCGCACTGTGTAACGGGCACTCCACTAGAAGGTGTTTTACTGTTAGCGGGGTCTCGCAAGCATAACACTCCGGTTGGGGATCCCTTGTCATCAGATGTCCATGCGTAAGGCGACTATAACCAAGCCGCAGTCGTGTGATGATAACCTGAGAAAAACGATTGGTGGAACTATCAGACCATGGTTGAAATATTGGTTTTATCTCAAGTAATTTTGCCTGTTTTTTGTGCCATCTGCTATTCCATATGTTAACTATTTTGCTGTGGAAATATGATTTGAGATCTGTCGCTGGAGTTTTTGGATAGAACTCAATAGTTGTGTCCTCTAAGGCTTCTCGTGCATATTTATCCGCCAGATCGTTTCCCGTGATTCCAATATGAGATGGCACCCACAGGAAAGCAATGTTTCTGTGATTTAGGTTGTGCAATTCTTGTCTAATGAGTTTGGCCACAGGATGGGAAGAATAGATTTTTGAGATGATTTCTAGAGAACTTAGTGAGTCAGTAATTATTAAGAAGTTAGTTTCAGGACATTTTGTAACGTGACATATGGCTTTATATATTGCAAAGAGTTCTCCTGTTAAAATAGTATTAGTCTCCGCTAGTTTATATTTCTTTATTTCATCCTTTGTTACAAAGGCAGATGCTACACAACGTTCTGTTTTAGATCCATCTGTGAATAACTGTTTGAAGGAAGAAAATTGAGAAATTAAGGTTTGATATTTAGAATTAATTAGATGACGATTGCTTTCTTTCTTATTTTCTGATAATAGATCCAAATTTATGTGAGAGAAGATATTAGCCAAGGAGGGGAAGTTGGCATCTTGCTAGGTTATATTTCGGGACTTTTAGGTTTAATTCATTTATAATTCGTCTGCATCTTTCGGAAAAGGGAATGTGAGTTTTTGCGTGCTTGATATTTGACAGCGAATGGTTTGGTGATATTGTAAAGAGTACCGCTTCGATGCATATGAGAGCATTAATTCTTGTCTTCTTAAATCTAATGGTAGTTCACCGAGTTCGGCCTGAAGACTTAAGATAGGGGTTGTTCTAAATGCACCGCTTATTATTCTAAGAGCGTTATTTTAAATGGTGTCTAAAACTTTTAGAGTTGTTGTTGAAGCAGACGAGTAAGCGTGGCATCCATAATCGATCTTGGAGCGGATCAGATTTTTATATAATATGAGTACAGTTCTACCGTCCGCTCCCCAGTTCGTACCATAAAGACATTTCAAGAGGTTTAGTCTTTTTTGACATATAGCTGATATATATTTGATGTGGTCCTTCCAGGTTAGAGCTTGATTAAACTTAATACTAATATTTAATTGTATTTACATATTCAAGTGTCTGAACCCCCAAGTTTTAAAGTAGGTATTTCTTTTATCTGTTTTGGTCTCTTTAAGAATATGATGCAGCGAGTTCTGTATATTGTGTCCATTTAAGAATATTATAAGATCATCCGCGTACATATCGCTTAAATGGGTTTGTTCATTGTTTGATTATATCATTAATAGCTATAAGGAAAAGCGTTGGGCTGATTACCGAGCCTTGGGTGTACCATTTTTTTGATATCTCACATTAGATAGAAGACCGTTTACTTTTACCTTGAAATTTCTATTTAGGAGAAAATTTTTAATAAAAGCAAGTATATTTCCTTGATAGCCCCATGATTCCAGTGTTGAAATATCTTGTGATGCCAAGCCATATCAAATGCTTTGTGCAAATCAAAATAAATTGCAATACATTTTTGGTTGTTGTAGAATGCGTTATTAATATGTGATTCTATATCTACTAAATTGTCGGTAGTCGATCTTAAAGGACGAAATCCAGATTGTTTATTAATCAGTTGGTTATTTTCTTAAAGACACCACAATAAACTGTTTATTTATAATTTTTTCTAAAAACTTACACACTTTACACAAGTTAGAGACACTGGACGATAAGAATTGCTTTGTTTTGTGGCTTATTAGATTTTAAGATGGGAATAGTTATAGCGGTTTTCCATAAATTGGGAAATTCATGTTTGGTCCATATACGATTATATATTTTTAATAATATTTCTACTGTTTCGTCAGGTAGTGTTTCAAAAAAGAAGCTGGGATGTCATCGGGGCCAGGGGATGTGTTCTTTAAATGATCTACATCTCTCTTAGTTCTCTGATTGTGACAGTGCATTTATAGGTTCATTATTGTTTACTACGTTAATACGGATAGTTTCTTTTTGTTCTTTGTATGTTAAGAAATCTTTATCATAGTTAGAATTTATGGATGTTAACTTGAATGTTTCCTCTATTTTTTTTACGATTTGTGCATGGTTTGTTATTGACGATTTATTTTCTACTTTAGTGAATCGAGTGTTGCGATTATCACATCCTTCTTTAATAAGATATACAGTAGCGGCAAATTACTAGACAAACTGGTTAGAATCGATATTTATAAACTATTCCCAAGAAAAAGAATGCCAGACAATGTAGCGACTATCGACTTATCAGTTTAATGAGTCACACGCTCAAAATTTTTATGAAAATATTGCATTGTCGCATATATAAACTTTGTGAGGGGATAACTGGTGATGAGCAGTTTGGTTTCCGAAACGGTATGGGTACTCGAGAAGCTCTTTTTTGCATGCGAATACTCTTACAAAAGAGCATTGAGTTTAGGAAAAATATTTACGTATGTTTTATAGATTTCGAAAAAGCCTTTGATAGAGTACCACATACATTATTATTTCAATGCTTAGACTCAGTTGGTCTGGACACGTATGACTTAGATTGCTCAAAAATCTTTACTACAATCAGACCGCTTGTGTTAAGGTGGACCAAGAGGTTTCAGCTAAAGTTTCTATTAAGCGTGGTGTCAGACAGGGATGTGTTATGTCACCGATGTTGTTTAATGCCTACACTGAACCAGTTTTTGAAATAGCGTTAAATAATCGCCGCGAAGGTGTTAAGATCGGTGGTGAAATTATTAATACATCAGATACGCCGATGACACCGCAATAATGGCAGAGAGTCTAGAAGATCTTCAAACCCTGTTGAATGCTGTAAACAACGAATGCACTGAAAAGGGCTTAACAATCAACGCAAAAAAAACAAAATGGATGGTGGTCGGAAAAATTAATATCGAAGACTCAGTACTAAGATTAGATAACAAAATCCTGGAAAGGGTGGAACACTTTAGATATCTGGGTAGCTGATTGACTGCATGGTTGAAAGTGACGAGGAAATTTCGACCAGAATAGAACTCGCACGGAAAAACTTTATTAACTGGCGTTCTGTATTATGCAGTAGAAGTCTGTCGTTGACCACACGTCTAAAGTACTTGTCCACTTTGTTCTATGGATGTGAAACCTGGACAACAAAAATAAAAAATCTTAACAAATTAGAAGCGTTTGAGTTATGGTGTTACCGTCGCATGCTCAGAATCCCGTGGACAGCACACATATCTAACGAACGTGTGCTAGAGACCGTGCACAAAGAGCGACAATTGATCAACATCATCAAAATGAGAAAGGTCCATCATCACATCATCATCACCAGCCGAATTTCACATCATGTTGATATAGGTCCCAACGTCTCCAGTTCTCTATCTTAGCTGCAATCCAGTCGCTAAGGACCCATGAAACGACCTAAATATCGCTTACTCCGATTAATCATTCAGGGAAAATCGAAGGAAAACGTTGGGTCGGAAGAAAACAACTGTTCTGGCTGCGTACCATTAGACAATGGAAAAGTCGAACGCTCGAGGAACTGTTTCATCTAGCTGCCGACCGAGAATCATTTCATCAGCTTGTTAATATAACGATAGCCAATGCTTGAATATAAGCACGGCACACAAAGAAGAAGAAGAATGAATCGATTCCTTGATATGAGCTAGTGTCTGTTATATTCTTTATTTTACTCCATATGTTTGTTGAAGATGTGTAATTATTTATTGTTTCTGCATATTTTATCAGGATCGTATTTTAGATCTTGTCGGTAATCAGTCTGGCTTTAGTACTGCTTCTTTTAAGATTAAGTTTTCTAGGTTTTTGTACCGTTTGTACTTTTAAAGAGCTTTCTTACTTTCCTTAATAGCTTCTTCAGATTCTTCATTCCACCAGGGAGTTACGTGTTACGAGTTAAGTGTGTGCTGCTACCATCATTTATTGCAAAGTTTAATGGTGTTTATGATCTGTTCAATCTTTTTTCCAGTGTGTGTAGTTTTAAAGTAACCCTAGTTACTATTGTGTCCATTTAGATCTCCCAAAATGAATTTCCAATTAGGAACCTGATTTATTAAAGTTACAAGGTCTTGTTTTTCTAGGTTATAATTTGGAGGTATATATATATATATATATATATATATATATATATATATATATATATATTTATTTATATATATATATATATATATATATATATACAGTATTGTGCGAATTAATGTGAACAGAGATCGAAATTCAGTTTTCATAAGTTGGCACACCTGCTGTGCCTATTCTGTCAACTGTTTTGTCAAAAAAACAACATAACCTCAAAACCTTATTAGTATATTGTTCAAAACACGTGCTTTGTGTTTTATATCATTATTATATTTTGTTGTATCTCAGGTTATGTGCAAGTTGGTGTTATTTTCATTGATTTAACTGTGCAATCAGGTTTAACTTTTTAATATGGATATCACTCCTAGGAAAAGAGAAAGGATCATAACACTTAGTGAGCATACACCAATGACTCAGAGGGACATTGCAAAGGAGTGTTGTGTAAGTTTGGGTGCAGTAAACAAAATAATTAAACAAAAAAAGGAAACAGGGTCAGTTGAAGTGCAGCGGAAAGGAAAATGTGGAAGAAAACGGAAGACTACTCCTCGAGATGAAGCCTTTCTTTTGCGCGATAGCAAACTTCATCCCAGAAAAACAAGTTATGACCTCCAGCAAGATTTAGAAAAGGCTGGAATAAAAATTCACGACTCAACGGTACGCAGACGTCTCTTAGAAGGAGGGAGAAGAGCCGTGAGACCGCAGAAGAAACAACTTCTGACAGCGCCTATGATGAAAAAAGACTAAATTGGCAAAAAAATACGCTCATTGGAGTGCAGAAGATTGGAGAAAAGTGTTATTTTCTGATGAGACCCACTTCCTAGTGCAGGACAGCGATCAAAATTCGTACGAAAGGCAGCCAATGAGTCACTTTCAGCTAGCCATATTAACCAACAGTTAAACATCCCACAAAAAAATGTTCTGGGGCTGTTTTTCATACTCAGGAACTGGCACTCTTATTCCTATTGAAGGTATGATGAACAGTGAAAAGTACAAAGCCATGCTAGGGCAACGCTTAGCTATAGAGCTTGACAAAGTACAGGCCGAAGGGACTGCAATTTTTCAACAAGATTCAGCTCCGTGCCATGTATCGAAGGTTATGATGAAATACTTCAAGGATAATAATATTACCCTTCTTGATTGGCCTGGGAATTCACCTGACCTTAATCCTATTGAAAATTTGTGGGCAATATGTAAGGCTAAACTGCAAAAATTTGACTGTACGACAAAAACAAAAATGGTGGAAGCAGTGATTAAGGTGTGGTTTAGAGATGAAGCAATCACAAACAATTGCAAAAAACTTGTGGATTCCATGCCTAGAAGACTCCAGGAAGTCATAAAAGTAAAAGGGGGACATATTAAATACTAATTAATGAAAAAATCTCATGTAAGTGTACCTAAATTTACCTTTGGCCTAAATAAATCATATTTACAAATTAATTCTGTTTGTTCACATTAATTCGCACAATACCATATATATATATATATATATATATATATATTATATATATATATATATATATATATATTATATATATATATATATATATAAAACTGTTTTTGATGGGTTGGAGTCAATATTTATATATAAATTACGGATCACTCAAAGAGTGGTGGGTTTTTCGGTCAAGTGGAGAAAAAAGACAAAGAGGGTGGCTACTTCATCTATTTATTGTAGACGCTTCGCTTTCTAATCAGAAAGCAACATCAGTTCATCTAAAAAAATACATGTAGCAGTCAATGATATTAAATGTGTAAAAAGCTTACTACAATGGACATTCTGAGATCATGTTGTATAAACAATTAATTGAAACTAGATACAGTTTACAAATTAACAAACTTATTACAGCAAAAAACATGGGGGTAATGGTACATGTATATAAAAAAGTTATGTAAAAAACTTTATATTATATATATATATATATATATATAATAAAAAATTAAATATATATAGAAGTATATAAAAGTATATATAAACAAATTAGTTTTTTGAAGACGACAAATAATTTGTGGTGTGTATTGATTGATTAATAGTTGTTTGTAACATGGAAAAACGAGTTCGAAAGCTATTTATATTCTTTCCTTTTTTTGCTTTGTTTCGGAGTTTCTTCCAAAACATTTAAACTAAGTCCGCTTCTGGCGATGACAAACCACAGACAATATCAAAAATATTATTGATTTTCTATTAATGTTAATAATAATATAATACGGAAGGATTATGAGCGATATTGTTAAAGGCAATAACATATTAAAAAAATCACTTAAATCGAACAACGGACTTGACAACAAATGACCCATTTTTAAGATGATGATGCGTTAATTTATTGTAAAAGTGTATTTGTCTGCTTACAATTTTGGAGTATAATAAAGTAACGAAATTAAAGCCTTTAGTTTGTAACCACCTTTTTAGCTATACAAAGAGGTATACTAAGTATTATTGTCATTTTCATAATAAGAATTAACGTCATTCTCTAAATTTTATAGACTAGAACGTGTGGTTTCGTTATCCCTCATACAAATGACACATTTACAAAACTCCCTTCTGTAACCTGCTCTTAATGAATCAATCTTTTTGTTTACTGATCCTTTTGTTTCATCAGCATCCACTTCTCTTAACTTTGCCAACAGTCTTTCATACGCTCTATCTTTCTTAACTTGATGACTGTACTCGCGACTGTTAATCTTCCACTCACACAGAAAACTACGATAGCGTTCTATAATTTCTAATTAAATTGTTATAGTCGGTTTTTTTAAATTGTTGTACCCACAACTTCAGATTTGACCGAATTGAGGTGCTTATTGAACGAGTTCGACAGACATATCAAGCTGAAACTGATTATTCCATCATTTTTGGGCGTTAACAGAGTTCGTAGAATAAAACTGTTGAGCAATAACGCAGTTTGTGGGCCGCTGAAGACAAATAGGCTTATGGTCTACAAGCTTATCTGACTGAAGATCTCTTTTTTAGAAAACACTGTAGGTGAAATCTAAACTGTCTACTTAACATTATTTTGTGCATAATCATATTCGAATCTCATTTTTTTTTGTTATTTCCAGTTATCTACATTGTACTAACTCCAACTAAAAACATATATTATTTTATATTTCGTCCAAATTTATTTTGCAGGTTTTGGGGTAAAATATTTGGTACACTCAGAGATTATTTGATATTAGAATGTGAATTAAAAGATGAAGAGTATATTAATAGAAATGAGGTAAGCTATTGTAATAAAAAATTTTAAATATTATTTAAAAAAAAATTGACAAAGTTTATTTGCATTGACTATTATTTGAGCTACTCATAAAATTCCAAAATTCGCAGTTCAAATTCTTGAACGTCTTCGTCGAACATCGAACTTTTAATAGGTCATTTTCTTGTCCAATTTATTCTACACATCTTGGCACGAAGATATTTATTTAAAAAAAGCATTCTCTATATAATTTAGAACATATATAAGGAAAAATCATTGGCAAAACACGAAACTCAGTAAAAAATAGATAAAGGTGGAAGGTAAAAGCAAATACATATTTCTAACGACTAATTGGTCATATCAGTACGGTGTGCTAAGTTAGAAACAGAAAATTAATTTGAAAAATGATCTACAGAAGCCATACGACCAATTATGGCAGTATATGTCAGAAGTCTCTGCGTTCTTTTTTTATAAGGTTTTTACCTCATAAATGTCTCAAATTTTACTACCTCCCTTTTATATAAGAAAAGAATATTTACATAATATCAGATGGGTCAATTTGACGCAACTTTTTCAAAACAAAACAAATAACTCAAACCGACCTCTTTCTTCATACCTTCATAAATTAGTCCATTTTTTATTTACACGATACTCGAAGTACCAACCTTAATTGGCAGTAACCTGACAATTAAGGCTGGCAGTGCTAGCTGGTTAAAATTCTTTATATGGTCATGATGAAACACTTCGAGCTATACGCCTATATTTTTTATCATTTTATATTTACTAAAGAGTTTCTTAATAGTTTATAATAAATTTACAAACTAGAAAACCATAACAATATCTTCACTTGCTTAAAATCGCTTTAATTGCTTCGTTGCCATAACAAAGACTCTCTTGTCCTTAATAGGACACTCACATCACGCGCTTCCTAATTATACACATTCTCGTCTTCTTATTCACATGGCGATGCTATCGCGTGCTATATTAGGACAATATCGCGACGCTCTCTAATAATATCAGACGTATCTTGTGCTCTTAGAATCACTTTTCCATGGTATCATATCACGCATTTTCGCATTACAAGTATTCTTTAGTCTTAGTTAAAACGCAGTCTACATATTCTCTCTCCTGTCCTTAGTAGGACACTCACATAACGCACTATCTATGTATACAAACGATTCTCTCTCAAGTCCGCAGTTGGATAACACATCACTCGCTATGTAAAATCACTCATCTCGCCTTAAACGCGGAAATACACCATTCAATTCGGTTGAACAATGTGGATGATTCAATTACATTTTTCAATCAAATTGAAAAGCATACGTATACACGCTTCAATTTATTCTTCATTCAATTCGGTTGAACAATGTGGATGATTCGAAACGTACGTACGGAACTTATTATATCACAAGTCAAAATGAAAAGATTCTAACTCGATGAAATAAACGGTTGAATCGAACACAATCGACAAAACTTGTATAGACGAGTCAATGTGGATGAATCATCCCAGTTGTACAACGAAGTTGAACGAAAGTAGAAATTATCTCAACTCATTTCAACGTTCAATTTTGTTGAACGCTTTTATTGAATTGCAAAATACATGGTTCATTTTGGTTGAATCATCCATATTGTTCAACCGAATTGAATGGTGTATTTCCGCCTTTAGTAAACATTTCAGTTCACTACTTATTAAACGTATAAACTCGACATAGCAAAGTGGTCAGTTAAACTTAAAATAAATTTCAAAAAAAGTGTTTGTAAAATTAACTGAGCTCTAAAAAAACAAAATAAAAACTCTCAATATAGGTACTACTACATCAACGTGAATTCAAGATTAATTAATCCAGATTCATTCATAACTAACCACTTAGAATTTTTTTCTCTTTTTATATCTGAGGAAAAGGAATATCCACAACAAGAATTATATAAAAATTATTTATATTTGAATAAATATTGATCATGTATTGTTCCTATCACTATCCCTATTAATGAACAAAACTCCAAGACTGAAAGGTAAATAGACCTGATGGGCATCCTAGATATTTATTGAAACGCATAATCGATTTGTCCCTAAATCTAATTTTATATATATTTAAAAAAATTAAAAAGGCCAATGCAAAAAGATTATCGGAACATCAAACAGTTATTAATGAACCATCATCATTCAAAATCGCTTTTACACCTACACAGTTATATCAATATAGATACAGGCTTGCTTCATAAATGTTAAAAAAACGTTTAAAAAAATAGCCAAAAAACATTTTTGAAACTAAGAACATACATAAAAAAGATATCAAATAAATCTGAATCTATATTAAAGTCAGAAAGCTAACTTAAAGTTAAAATAGAAGATCAAATAAAATATACAGGGTTGAATTAAAGTCTTTCTTTAATCAAGTCCATAAGTTTGAATATATTTAATTTTTATTATTTCCAAATTACCATTTGCAACGATCTTTTTAAGGTTTATGCTCAAGAAGCGCAACAAGAAGTACAACCAGTAGTGGATATTGATGAAGAAAACATTTTAGAGGAAAATAGGATTAGGAAAGCTTTAGACGAAATTGCAAAACAACAACAAATAGGTGGTGAAGAAGGAGGCAAGTATCCTCGGCCTTTGCCACCAATGCCTAAAATAATTTATGCTGAACCACCGGAACCTCCTTCAGAATTATCGGGGGTGGGACTTAATAAATTGGTAAAAAAGCTTTAATAATATTATATACATAACTTTATAAATAGTTTTTTGTTGTTTTTTTTTAAATATAAAATAATTTTTATAGCACTTTTTAACTGTTTATATAAACTTAAAGTAACTTTTTATTAATCGTGTATTTTTAGGTATATTATGTATGCAACGGAATAGGAGAACCTTGGGTTCAACTTCCAGATGTCACTCCAAAACAAGTTCGAACGGCACGACAAATTTATAAATCTTTTACTGGAAATTTGGAGTCGCCAATTTATACGTATCCACAATTTCCTGGCAATGAACGCGAATATTTACGGGCACAAATTGCAAGAATATCGGCAGGTACATTTAAATTTTGACTAAAATTCTATTTTTTGAATAATGGTAAGGCCAAACTTCTTCATTTAGAATTGAAAATATTACCTTTACTATTTCACCAATAAATTAAAAGGGATCTTACATTTATTATTTTTTTGATTTGTTTTATCGGAAAAAACTTCTTCGTTATCGTTCAATGTTAAACGTTTGATTACGTTTACTAATAGAAATATCGTCGGCTAGTCGGAATATAGTTTACCCTGCGTTGGTCGCATGGTGAGCGCAACGCTCACCATTTTACTTTTTTCTTAACATTTTTCACAATTTTACTCACATTGGCAACTGCGCTCATGTAATCCTTCCTACTACTATTGTGTATAGAATGTTTTACGCAGAATTGTGATCGAGCAACCGTCAGTCTATTCCAAGTATTGATTAAACGCAGATGTCGAGAAATGAGCGATTAGCTCACCCGCGACTAACGACGTGACGATTTTGGAAAGCTACAGAGCAATTTTTGTTGGGTTTTTTTATTGACTTTGTGTTTTAAATCATATAACTTTAAAATATTATTGTGTAATGGATCCTAAAGAAGAGGCCAGACTGTTAAAAATATATGAAGAATTGGAGGAAGAGGATTTGTTACTTGAACAGACTTCTTCTTCATGTACCATGTCCTTTCAGAACGTTGGTTACCATCATAGCTATTTTAATTTTATTCACTGCCACCCTAAATAGCATGCTTGTATCTACACCATACCAATCTCGCAAGTTCTTCAACCATGAGGTTCTTCTTCGTCCTGGACTGCGTTTGCCTGCTATTTTTCCTTGCATGATATTTTGTAGCAATCTATATTTGGGACCTCTCATTACATGTCCGAAATATTCCAGCTTTCTCTGCTTGATGCTTTTTATGATCTCAGTAGTCTTGCTGAGACGTTCAAGTATTGTGGAGTTACGAATCTTCTCCACCCAGGAAACTTTTAAAATTCTTCTATAGCACCACATTTCGAAAGCCTCAAGGCGATTTAGATCGATTTTATTCACAGTCCAGGACTCGACAGCATAAAGTAAGACCGAGAACACGTAGCAGCGAAGTAGGCGGATCCTTAATGCCAATTTTAGGTCTCTGTTACATAACACCTTGGACATCCTTCTAAAAGCAGCTCTAGCCTGCTCTATTCTGGATCTAATTTCGCCGTGATTTTCTGCATTACAATTTAATTGCTGTCCAAGGTAGACGATTTTATCAACTTGCTCAAGTTTGGTATTATTTACATATATAGACGGTTTTATATTCTGTTGTTTACTTATTACGAGTATTTTGGTTTTCCTTATGTTAAGATCCAGACCTGCCTCCCTACAACTCTCAACGACACTATCAAGTAGTGTTTGCAGATCTTCTTGACTAGAAGCTAGGAGTACTGTATCGTCCGCATATCGCAAATTATTGATGACTTCGCCGTTCACAAGTATTCCTTCTTGTTTTTCAGAAAGTGCTTTTCTGAAAATTCTTTCGGAGTAAACGTTAAAAAGCAGGGGTGACAAGAGGCATCCCTGCCGTACTCCTCTTTTAATATTGAGAGCTTGTGATTCCACACCATCTACTAAAACTGATGTTGTTTGATTCCAATATAAATTTGCAATTATTCGAACATCTCTGCCGTCCAAGCCAATGTCTTTTAGAGCTTCGATCAATATAGAGTGCTTAACACGATCAAATGCCTTTTGAAAGTCAATAAAACAACAGTATATGTCTACAGATATATCACGACATCTTTGAGCAAGTACGTTCATTCCAAACAGTGCCTCTCTCGTTCGAAATCCGTCACGGAAACCAAACTGAGTGTCATCCAGGTATTCCTCACATTTATTGTAGATACGACCATGTATTACCTTCAGAAAAATTTTCAATAAGTGGTTTAACAAACTGATGGTTCTATAATCAGCACAGGTTTTTGCTGTTGTCTTCTTAGGTAGAGCTATAAACAGTGAGTTAAACCAACCATTAGGTAGTTGTCCGCTGGTATAAATGGTATTGAAAAACGAAGTTATAGCCTCTAAAACATTGCTATTCCTTTATAAGCTTACAGACAGACCTTGAACAGACCCAAGAGCAAAATTTGGACGATGAAGAAAGCGACATCGATTTAGTAGAAGTCAGTTCTAATCGTGAGACCTACTCGGAGTTTTCGGCCGATGATACGACAAATACTATTTCAACGTTTTGGTCTGAAGATGGTCCCAAATATATCGGCAGAGACAAAAAAACCATTTGGAAAGTTCACCGTGAGCGAAAAACTAGCCGTATTCGACAGCACAATATTATTAGCAAACTACCGGGAGTGAAACATGCGGCAAAGGATGCTAAAACTCCATATGAAAGTTGGAACCTGTTCATAACAGATGATATCATTGAAGAAATTGTGACGTGCACAAATTTGTACCTAGAGAAAATTAGAGGCAACTATACACGCGAACGAGATGTTTTAGATACTGACTGTGACGAAATAAAAGCAGTGTTTGGATTGTTGTACATGGCAGGAGTTTTGAAATCCCGACACACCAACCTAAATGACCTATGGAGCAACGATTCTACAGCACCAGAGTTATTCAAAATGGTAATGCCCCTGAAAACGTTTCTATTTGTTGCTTCGAGCACTACGTTTTGATAATATTCACACAAGAGCTGAACGCAAATTAATTGATAAGCTAGCTCCAATAAGAAATATATTTGAGAAATTTATAGAAAGATGCCAAACCTGCTACACGCCTGGTGAGAACTGTACTATTGACGAAATGCTGGAGGGTTTCCGTGGAAGGTGCAGCTTCAGGCAATATATCCCGAGTAAACCAAACAAATACGGGATAAAAATATTTGCCTTGGCTGAGAGTCGTGTATTTTATACTGTGAAAATGGAGATTTACGCAGGAAAGCAGCCTGATGGTCCATTTTGTATTGACAACAGTCCAGCCAGTGTGGTGAAACGATTGTGTGAACCCATTATGAATTCAGGACGAAATTTAACCTGTGATAACTGGTTCACGTCAGTTCCTTTGGCCGAAGAATTAAAAAAGAAAAAAATAACTTTAGTTGGGACAATTAGAAAAGACAAACGTGAAATTCCTGAAATATTTGTTGCAACTAAAGAAAGGCCAATTCGTAGCAGTTTATTTGCTTTTGGTCGTGAATGTTTATTAGTTTCGTACGTCCCAAAAAAAATAAGAATGTCCTGCTTTTGTCAACCCTCCATGAATATGACGAAATTGACGAGGAAAGTGGTGAAGCTTGCAAACCAGCAGTAGTTACTTTTTACAATCAAACAAAATCGGAGTAGATTCAGTGGACCAACTGAAGAGTCTTTATTCAGTGGCAAGAATCACATGTAGGTGGCCATTGACTGTTTTTTTTACTATGCTAAACATCGCTGGAATAAATGGAAACATTATATTTAGGACAAATGTATTAGATTCCTGCCAACCAAGACGTGAGTATCTGAAAATTTTAGCCAGACAACTCATTACCCCACATATGCAAAAAAGAGCGGCCCAAAACTTGCCATTTCTGCTAACTTTGCAAATTAAAAAATATCTGAATCTTCCTTTGACACAGAAACGAGATGTTCCTGAGGAAAATCAAGCAGGTGCAAGGCCAAAATGCTCCTATTGCCCAAGAAAAAAAATCGGAAAACAGCGTCAAAATGCGCCAAGTGTTTCAGAGCAATTTGTAAAGAACATACAATCACCATTTGCACAGAGTGTGAACGCGACGAAGTTCCTGAATCTGAGTAATTTTTTTTATTATTCTAGTTGCTGTTTCAGAATTATGCTTATTTATGTAGATGTACCAAACTTTATATTTTATGTTTTATTCCTTTTTGTATTTTGTTAAAAATATTGCCTTTTTTAGCTTTGATAAATAAATCATTATATTTATGCCTTTTGTTTTTTTGACTCATAAAAAGTCAAAATAAGTCATATACATGACAAGTGAGCTTCACGCTCACCTGCGACTAATGGTGGTTCATTTAACCATGCGACCAACGCAGGGTTAAATCTAAAATTACCGTAAGTATATAGTTTAAAATTTTTTAATTCAGCAAAAACTGTAAGCATATCTCCACTCTTTTTTTTTACTTCAAAATAGCAAAACCTAAAAATATTTTTTTTTAAACGAGAGAAAATATCTTTTCTTTATTACACTTGTTATTGGTCGGGATATTAGTTCACTTATTAATTTATTTTCTCCTTCTTCCGTATTTTCTTCATCACTATCAACATATAACTCAATAATAAATTTATTTTCAACTTTTATGTGGAAGTTATGAAATCGCTTCTAATAACATTAGTACTCAAGATGTAATAGGCCAGCCTCTCTTAAAAAATGTGTTACCAGCACAAACAGTCACTTTTCAAACTACTCCAGAACAAAATGCGATTACTGAAACTGTAATATCTGCATCGCATGTACTTCTTAACATTTCTTTCCACAAATATTGCAAGAATCCAATACTTTGGTTTCAACTCAAGCTCTACATACACAAAATGTTTTAGTTTCTGCTCCGATTCTGACAACTGTCAATTTGTCTCCATTAGTTATTGAAAACTTAACTCCAGTACCGCCTTCTTGCGGTGTGCCAAACGAATTGGCAAACATACCTTCTCCAACTCGTATACAAGCTCAAGATATCTCTCAACCTGAAACTTTAAATGCTCTAAATATACGACAGGTTAATAAACTCTCTATTCAAGCTCAAAATATATTCACTTCCACTTTCTTACATTTGAATAAAATTCCAACACAAAAATCTATCGACTTATTATCAATTGCAACACCTTGTGAAGAAGGTGATGTACATGCCGATTTTTTGAAAATCATCTCTCCTCCGAATAAGTCCATACCTCCTCCACTAATACACGAAAATCAAATACTTCTCTCACAGCCTCGTACTAACACGGCTGTCATCAAAGTTCTCTCAAGACAAACTGTTCTTACTCATACCACCCTACAATCTAATTCATTAGATTCAGTCGAACCTGTCTTTTCTTCTGTTACCGTTGCCCTACCGTTCGTAAAGGGCCAAGTAACAACAGCCCCTGCAGTGCCCAACAATATTCTGTTACTGGAGGCTCAGTCTGTATTGCCGTCTCCTGATATGGTGAACGTTAATGTAACGTGCCCTACTCCGTTGTTTACTGTCTCTCAGGTTCAAACTTTTGCTAACCAAACCACGCACTCAGTGGCTTCTCATACTTTAAAAAGTTTTGCAAATATCGACAATATCTTGACCAGTGCCAATAACTTGAAAAGGTTACACATACTTTATTCTCAACTATGCTCGCTTCTGAACACTCACGGTTTCCAACTCTATAAAATATATTCAATTCTCGTGCCTTTTCAAATGAATGTAATATGGTCTCCACTTCAAAAGTTAATCTTGACTTTGTTAATAGCTTCTCTAAGTCCTAGGTATTAACAGGTCACCTTATCAAGACGATTTCTCTTTTAAGTTGCCTCTTTGTGAAGAGGCGCCTCCCTTAACAAAAAGAAAATTGTGTGCCTATGTTTCTCGAATGTATAACTCCTTAGGAAAACTCTTATCTTTTAGAGTACACTCTAAATCTTTCTTACAACGTCTCTGGTCATTGCCCTTAGACTGGGACAGTGATATACTGGATGACCTATTGATCTCGGATTGGAAATCATTATTGGATACATTCCAATCAATATATAAAATTCCATTTCCCAGATGCCTGACGCTTCCACTGCTTGTATCGGATATGCTACTACGACAAAGTAGGATTAAGTGGAACATCGCTACTGATCTTTAAAGATAGGTGATGTGGTAGTAATCAAAGATGAAGAGACTTCCCACTCCTCTGGCCTCTGACAAAAGTAATCGAATTGCTCCCAGGCAAGGATTCTCTTGCTCAAACAGGTGTATACACACCTAATTGCGAATACCTTTGGTATACAAAGAAAGCTAGGTTACCCCGTATATTTTTAACTGTTCCGTCGTCCAGTACTCGATGACAAAACGGATGTCATTTTTTAACGGAACGATATTTTTTACTGTATACTACATACGTCATCGACGAAAAAACACGTACACGATAAAACGGAACAGTAAAACGGAGATATGTGTGGACGGGGCGTTACTTGTATAAAAAATAAAAATTCAAAACGTTGAAGTTTTTTTATAATTATGAAATTATATACATTTACTGGCTTTCTGAAGGTCAAACTGTGAATCATCATTACTACTTTCGTGTTCTGGCTGAACTTTGTTAAAAAAAAATAAGAAGATGACTTGAATTCTGGAGCAGCAAAGCGTGGATTCGTGTATAAACACTATATGAAGCATCTTAATGATAGGGTAATGTTAGACATATTGCTTAATTGAAATCTATATTAAAGGCAAAATAGTTGTCTTTGAAGCTGAGTTCTTTGAAGCTTAAAGAAATCATGGCGGGAATTTTAAAGTAGCTGACTTAAATCACTTTGTAAAAGAATTATTATTAAGATCATTTATAAAATACTTATAAAATATCTAAGTATCTATATCTCTTGTCTATCTATTTATGCATTCCTAACACAAGCTATGGATGATTTTATCAACAAATAGCTGTAATACTAAACCAGACAAATGAATGAACAAAACATTTAATTTGTCTTCTTCGTCGATAGAAGCGGATCAATATGTTATACGACTAAACGACGTAGATTTTAAATTAGACAAAATAGCTATTCATAGACATCACACACCATGTGATTTATTCCCAAATATCTAATTAACAAATACAAAATTATTACTTTGCAGCAACACACATATCTCCATTGGGATATTATACCTTCGGAGCAGGTGAATTAGGTGAAGGAGCTGATGAAGAAGAAGAAATAGAAGAAGCAGCTGGTGAAGGGAAAACTACCTTTAGTAAAAATCCAAAATATGAAGCTCCTCCTTTGAAAGACTTATTAGATATGTCGTTATCATTTTGGGTCCATCACGCTCCATATATTTTACCGCAAGGTAAGATTTACTTTATACAGAGTGGATCAAACATCTGGAAACGCCCAGTTATCTCTTAAATGATGGTCCGAATTATACAAAAACAGGGATACACCTATTTTGCAATATTAATATTTGAAATTAGATGTTTATAACGTTGCCATATTTACCATTTTTCTTATATCATTAGTCACTTTGGTTTATTAAATACAGCACCCTATATATTGTATCTTAATAAAATCTCCATTACAACCGTAAACAATACTTTCGATTTAATTTAGCCAGGAATATCTTAAAAAGATAAAACCAACGCCTTGAAACGCCTAGTTGTCTCAATATTTTTTTATATTCATACTGATACTATGTAGAACTAAATTTTAACACAATATTTAAAAGTTAACTACATTGCTAAATTAATACCTACCTAACCTAGTGTTCAAACTGTTCTCTGTTGACGAATTCTCTAATTTGACAGTATCCTAAATAATAAGAGAATGCGTCTATTACATTTCTCCATGTTTGTCTAGAAATTAATGTGGATTCATTGATAATTCTTTACCCCAAACAGTTGCTGGTTTAGTTTTGTAAATTCTATTTGTCAAGTATCCCTAATGACAATAATATTTAGGATTTAAATCGGGTAAACGAGGAGGTCATTCAATACTACCTAATCTACCCTCCATCGTCCTGAAAATGTTGATCTAAATAACGACAAACGTTCTTCCAACAAACGGATTCTATAGGGTTTAAATAAATTATTATGAAATGCACGCAAGACTGAACAATAATCTACATCATATATTAATGCGGTTCTGCATTAAATCTAAAGTTTTTTAATATGCCATCTTTTATCTGTTCAGTTTTCTGAAAGCGCTTAACAATTTTTTGTACTATGGCCTTTTCAATATGAGGACTTCACTATAAGATATTTTTCCTGTTGCCGTAGCCTCTCGTCACTAAGACAGTAATTCACTATTTTTCGTTAAAAATCATCCTTATTGAAGAGCTTTTAAAAACACAAAACAATTATTAGCTTTAGTTATTCATACAATTTATTTTACACAAATTTTAAATAAACATAAAATAAACTTATTGTTAGTCTAAAAAATTAATTTCAAAATCACAGTATTCTATGCTTACTAAATTACTTCAAGAACTATTGGGCACTAAGAAGTTTTATTTATTTAAGACCTTCGTGACTAAATAAAATACTAAATGTTAAATATGGTTGAACTTGTACTGATGTTTAGATTCCAATAATAATACAATACACAGTGTTATATTTAAAAAATCAAATTGACTTATGATATCAGAAAAATGGTAAATCTGGCAACATTGCAAACAATAAATTTGAAATCTAAATATTACAGAATAGACGAATCCCGGTTTTTGTACAATTCGAACAATCCATTTAGGAGATAATTGTGAGTTTCCAGACTGTAGGTCCACTCTGTATCTCTGTACTTTTTTCCACTTTTTTTTTAATTTTATTTTATTTTAATGCCAATAGGAAGAATAACTTGGTGGAATCCAAATCCAATGCCCGAAGTAGGTGACGAGGAACTCGATGAAGAGTTAGGTGAAGAGGAGGAGGAAGGAGCGGAAGAAAAAATGAAATTGGATCGAATAGAACCAGAGACCGGACCACCTTTACTCATTCCAATTTCTGAGGACGCGTCTCTTGAAGCTGTACCGGCTTGGAGCGTTCGTTGTTCTTCTAACATTATGGAAGATTTTGCTCTGGCTATCGTGAGATCAAATATTTGGCCTGGTGCTTATTGTTTTTCAACACAAGGAAAGATGTTCCAAAATGTTTATTTCGGTAAGTAATTTTAATGATAGAACGTCCATGGATAGAAATAATAAAGAGATACGTCGATACGACGTATGTCGATATAGGCAAGAAAAGCTATTTGTTGACGTATAAAAATAATTATGAATTATTTTCTCAACGATAAAGATAATTCATTTTTTATCTCACTGATCTAATATTAACTGCAGATAGTCTTAATCAATTTGTTTTCAATACCATGTTATATTTATTATATAACATTTATTTCAATACCACGAAAAACTCACAAAACACACAGACAAAAAACAGTAGTAAATTATCTACCTACGTCGTCTTCCAATATATGACTAATCTCCGTTAGACAAGTGTCCCATAATTAATTGGACATTAGCTAATGGGTGATAGCTGACATCAAAATAAAGCGTTTGAGCTCAAATTGCTTAGGAAAAATGTTGCTAGTTTTCGTTCTACAGGGAGATTCATTAATATTTTTTTATATTATTTTTATGGATATATTGAAAACTATTCAACCGATTTAAGTGAAATTTGTATCTTGCTATTATTTAGTATGCTTAATAAGAAAATGATATTAGTTTTACCATTGACACTAGGTGGCGCCACCTACTGTAACATTGGTTCATTAATGGGGCCATAATTTTTTTGTCCGCCCTGTATAAACATTCTAGGAAAAAAACATGAAATAACATTCAATTCTACACAAAAAAGGTATTCTTGTTTCAAATAAAAAAGTACACCGTTTTCGAAATAAACGTATTTTGTTAATGATGCATGTCTCTATTTAATTTTTTGCAAAACAAGTATGCTTTGAACTTAATGACAACGTCAAGACGTAACTACGAATTTATTTATTATTAGTTGTCAAAGGTACCTACGAATTTATTTATTATTATTGTCAGTGCAGTGCGAGTCATTATTTGTCAAAGTGCTATTAAGTTTTTTATAAACCACTTAAGATAAAGGAAAAATGCCACATCATAGTGAATTTTCTAATGTAGAAATGCGCGATATGATCTGTTTGTATGCCCAGGAAAATTTTTGTTCTCGTAAAGCAGCTGAACTCTATTTCGAACTTTATCCCAATAGAAGGCAACCAAACCATAAAACTTTTAGATCATTGTTCGACAGATTAGGCGAAACAGGGTCATTTCATCCCAAAAACAGGAATGCTGGAAGGACCGAGAGTAATTGATGCGGATATGGAGGATGAAATTGTTGTGCGCGTTGCAGAAGATCCAGAAACCAGTACAAGGCTTGTTTCTGCGGCCACTGGTATAAGCAAATCTACGGTGTCAAGAATAATACTGACAGAAAATCTGTATCCGTATCGTTTTACTCCAGTACAGAATCTTTTACCACAGGATTTTCCAGCAAGGCTCCGATTTAGTCAGTTTATGATGGGGTGGCATTTAGACGATCCAATGTTTTATAATAAAATTTTATTTACCGATGAAGCCACATTTACTAGAAGGGGTGTATTTAACTGGCGCAATAGCCATACCTACGCGACAGAAAATCCTCATGCATTTCAAGAACATCATTTTCAACACGAGTTTTCCATAAATATCTGTGTGGCATATTTGGGGATTGTATTGTAGGACCATTCGAATTACCAACTAGGCTTGACGGAGTAACGTATCTAAATTTTTTGATAAAAGATTTACCAACTCTTTAGAAGACATACCTCTAAATTTGAGACGGAACTCTTGGTACATGCATGATGGTGCACCACCACATTATAGCCTAGAAGTTAGAAATTTATCTAGATGAAATTTATCCTCAAAGGTGGATTGGTAGAGGTAGTGTATACCCATGGCCAGCACGCAGTCTGAACTAATCCCCAGTACTTTCACTTGTGGGGCTACCTAACGTCTTCTTCTTCTACGGCACTGCAGCCCAAAATGAGCCTTGGCCTCCTTTATTTTTTGCCTCCACCCTTGTCTGTCTGGTGGCTGCTCTTCTCCATACACGGACTCCTAAAAGTGCTTGTGCGTCGCTGCTACTGTGTTCCCAGCGCTTTCTTGGCTTCCAACTGGTCTCTTTCCCTGCATTCTGGCGTTCAGTGCTCGTTTTGGTAGCCTATCCTCTCCCATTCGTATCACATGTCCGGCCCATTGCAATCTTTGTATTCTAATGAAGTCTGACAGGTGGTGTCCTTCTTATACAGTTGATTAGAGCTCGTTGTTATATCGAATTCTGAAGATTCCGTTTTCCCTCACAGGTCCAGTATTCTCCTCAGTACTTTTCTTTCGAATGTGTCGAGTTTGTTTTTGGATGTTTCTTTCAGGACCATGCTTCGCTGCCATAACATGCTACCTAACGTCATTTTTTATAAAAAAAAAATAAATAACCGTCAAGAGTTATGGCAAAATATTGTAGAGGGAGTTAACGTAATTAGGGCCCAAAGAAACTCATTATTAAAATAAGACAAAACTTACACAAAAGATTTATATTATGTAGTTTATCTAATGGTGCACATTTTGAACCTTATTGTAATTTTTTTTCGTTTCGTTTTGAATTATTCACTGTGTTAATTGTTTTATATTCACTTCATTGTTTAATTTAATTCTGATTTTTTAAAACTTTGTTACTGAGTCAAAGGTTTAATAAAAATAATTGTTTCAATCATATGCATTTTGTTTGCAAAAAGTTATCTACTGCTAATACATTTAATATTCACTTTTATTTAAGACCTTTTGAATATTGTTTGAATTTACATAAGTTTTTGTAAATTTTTTTTATTTTATGCACGTCTCTAAAAAATACGTTTATTTCGAAAACGGTGTACTTTTTTGATTTGAAACAAGAATACCTTTTTTGTGTAGAATTGAATGTTATTTCATGTTTTTTTCTAGAATGTTTATACAGGGCGGACAAAAAAATTATGGCCCCATTAATGAACCAATGTTATAGTAGGTGCGCCACCTAGTGTCATGGTAAAACTAATATCATTTTCATATTAAGCATACTAAATAATAGCAAGATACCAAATTTACTTAAATCGGTTGAATAGTTTTCAATATATCCCTATAAAAATAATATAAAAAAATATTAATGAATCACCCTGTAGAACGAAAACTAGCAACATTTTGCATAAGCAATTTGAGCTCAAACGCTTTATTTTGATGTCAGCTATCACCCATTAGCTAATGTCCAATTAATTATGGGACACCCTATATATTGCGTATTTAGCTTTCTTTGTATATAATTTTGTTGTGTTTGTTTTATCCTAAGGTTATGCACGGTATCGCCTTTTTAGCGTATGGCTAATATATGGATTAACCCTAGAAGGACCAAGGGTGGGTTAAAAACATTCCATTTTTATCCGATTTTCTAAATAACTTTGTTCCTAAAAAGCTCAAATAATTAGATACCATAAGCTCTATTAGATACCATAATCAGCATTTGTATAGTTTTATTCATTTCCTCATGCTTTTATAAAGACTTTACTTTGGACTATAAATAACCCCCCTTGGTTCATTATGTAACTGAGAGTTACCTAGACCGCTCGATAGTTTGCGGCTGACAACGTTTTAAATACGAGTAAACAGTTACGTCGAAATTATATTTTAAAGGATTTGAACTTCCTCTGTCGTGTTAGGTTGTCTTCTCGCGTTTCTATATTGTTTACCGCAGTTTAAAGCATTTTTCATATTTAGTGTATATCTATGTAATAAGAAAACCAAAAATGCATAAATATTTAACGCAGAAAGAATTAGAAGAAATGGTACCAAACCTCTATAGTTTTGAGGTTCGATTAGACATTAATTCCAGCAACAGTGACTCAGACGTGAGTTAAAACAACGACCATATTAAAGGGTTCAACGAAGACGACGACATTGAAAATTCAACTGAGGAGAGTTCCAGTTGCGATACAATTGATGAAAACTGTGACACGCCACATGTATATAAATTAAAGTCAGAGAGATTCTACTTAGACTACCCTATACGCCCTATGTGGCGATCTAGCTGTGCCAAACATTTTACCTGAGCAACCAGAAAGATACCATGAACAGACAAGCTCACCAATGAAGAAGTACTGCGAAGGATGAACACAACCGCGGATTTGGTCAACATTGTTAAGGGCCGTAAGCTGCAGTACTTGGGACATATAATGAGAAATCAAGACAGATACGAGCTACTTCGATGCATTTTCAAGGTAAAATTGAAGGAAAAAGGGCCCAGGACGAAGAAGAATATCCTGGCTTGCTAACCTGAGAGCACGGTATAGAAAGACCTCAACACAGCTAGTTTGTATAGCAACCAACAAAGTCATCATGGCCAGAATGTCGCCAACGTTTAGAACGGACAGGCACCCCAAGAAGAAGAACCAGGACTTCGACACGAAGGCAAAGTAGAAAATATATTGCAGTCGTTCCAAAAATTCTTTACATCCGGAAATACTGCAAAATCTTGTGCGACATATCAATGAAGAAGCTGAGTGTGCCAACGTGAGAAAAATAGATGATACCGAGATTTTGGTTTTATTTGATATTTTTAGTTTGATGGGAGCTAATGATAATACAAATTAAGATTGTCACTATTTGTGGTCTAAAAAATTCGAAAGATCATCTTGTATTGCCCCGGTTAATCGAAGCAGATTCCGAGAAGTGACAAAAATTATTAAATTCGAAGATAAAACCAGCACAGCTGAGAGAAAACAGGCAGATAAGTATACATCCTTACGTAAAATGTTTTATTTGCTAAATAATCGATTTTTAAGATATTTTACACCAGTATGAACGTCGTAATAGACGAAATGTTATCTATATTTCGAGAAAGATGCCTATTCAAAGTTTTCATGACCCCCTCTACATCTAAGACGACATCTACTTAGTTTAAATTATGCAGCAAAAATATCTTCCAATAAAAAGCACCCATTTTATTCTGAGATTATAGAGATGATAGATTATAGATACAATATAAAGACAAACCCTTTAGGGAAAGAATCAATTAAAAAGGATTTAATTGCAATGAATTCAAATTATCCATAACCACAAAATTAGACTTCCCTTCATGGCTTACCCCCTTACCTATCACCGATTTAACTTTAACACAGTACCCAAAAAATACCACAAATCCTCAACTTATCATTAATGCATTCAAATAAATTATGGAGAAGTATCCAAATCACCACATAATATACACAGATGCATCAAAAACTGAAAATGGCCATGTCGCAGCTTTCATAAATAAAAATTACAAATATGCCATTAGAATTCCACAGCACTGCAGCATTTACACCGGGAAAACTACAGCGATATTAGAAGCTACCAAAAACTCCTCTTCAACGACTGAAAATAATATTTTAGTCATCACAGATTCACTCAGCGCAATTCATTGAATTAATCAACTTTTTCCTAGCCATCCTATTGTACAAAATATAAGAAATGAACTTAATGCACTTCTTTTTCTTGATGTGCCTATCCGTTACGAATGTTGGTGATCATCATGGCAATCTTTATCTAATCTACAACAGCGCGGAAAAGCTGCACAGATGTTGTATTGTACCAGATTCTGAGGTTCTTTAACCAAGATGTTCTTCTTCTTCTGGACCTCGCTTTCCAAATATTTTTCCTTGTCCGGATGGCTTAAAGGAGAGCATATCTGGATTCATTTCGCATAATATGTCCGAATAATTGTAACTTTTGTCATTTAATGGTGGTCAGTTAATACACTACACCATATAAATAAAAAGGTTACATTTATCTGGATACCTTCACACATTGGCATTAAAGGCAACGTGGAAGTTGATCAATTGGCATTAAAATCCATCAGAAATGAAAATGTTCCAGAAATTACCAAATATCCCCACACCGACCATAAACGACAGTCCATGAATCATATAATAAATTTATGGCAAGCAGCCTGGGACGCAACAGACTCTAAATTGAAAACAATAAAGCCTCGAGTAGACGACAGCCTACCACAATAAGAAAAAAGAAGATCAAGTAATCGTAAATCGTCTTCGAATCGCCACACAATACTAACACACCAACACCTTCTTAAATAAAGAACCAGCTCCAATTTGTACCTACTGCTCTACTTAACTCACCGTAAGCATCTGATAATCGACTCTCCGCAGTTCCAACCTCAGAGAACATGCCGAAGAATTAGTGGAAACCTGAAAGTGTGCTTACGACAAATATCTCGATTTATGGCAGTTTCTAAAAGACATAAACATTTATAATAAACTTTAATTTATCAAACTGTACTTCTGTGTATATCCCCCTAGTAATAACCCTTGGTGGTTGATGTTTTCAGAAAAAAAATCCTGGTAAATATGGTGTTCTTATACAAATACTTCCAGATTTGTTAACTCGATACGTTTTGCTTTTGGAATTTTAGTGCAGCAAAATATGAAAGCACCACACCAGCATCTAGGAGTCTATGGGAAATAGTAAAAAGATTGCTAAAGATGATATTACACTTCTGGGGAGCTTGCAGAAGATCTCCACAAAGACTTTAGTTGTGGCCACAAAGGCCTAACTTTAGTTTTCACTCTCCAACAAAATTCTTCTTCTTCTTCCTATGCCGTCCCCATTAACGAGGTTGGCGACCACATTTTTTAAAAGCTTGTCTGTCTTTTGCAACGTGGAATAATTCGTCTACAGTCATGTTTGTCCAGTCTCGAATATTTCGCAGCCATGACTTCCTCTTTCTACCTATTCCCTTTTTGCCATCGACTCTACCCTGCATGATGACCTGCAGAAGACTATATTTATTATTTCTTAGTATGTGTCCAAGGTATGCAGTCTTGCGTACTTTTATCGTTCTCAACAATTTTTTGACTCGACCCATTCTTCTCAGCACTTCCTCATTGGTGACCCTGGCAGTCCATGGATTCTCAACATTCTCCGGTATATCCAAAGTTCAAAGGCTTCAATCTTTTTAACTATTTGCGCTTTTAGTGTCCATGTTTCTACCCCGTACAATAATTGCGACCAGACGTAACATTCAACAAACCTCAGTCTCAGCGCAATATTCAGATTTTTGTCACAGAACAATTGTTTGAATTTTAAGAACGCTGCCCTTGCCATTTCTATTCGTACCTGATCTCTTGGTCTGGATCTAATTCTGTGTTGATGTAAGCTCCCAGATATTTATATTTTGTCACTCTCTCTATTTGCTGTCCACCAAGAGTTAGTTGTTCATTATTTATTGGACTCCTTGATACTATCATAAATTTGGTCTTATCTGTGTTGATGTCAAGTCCCATTTGAATGCATTCACTATTTATTGCATCTAGTAAAGTTTGTAGTTCTTCTATACTCTCAGCCATAATTACCGTGTCATCTGCAAATCTCATGGTGTTTACGATTTCTCCACCAATTCTTATTCCCTCTTTTCTTTCCCATAAGGCTTTTCTGAATATGACCTGTGAGTACACGTTGAAAAGCGTCGGAGACAAGACGCATCCTTGCCTGACCCCTCTCGCAATCGGTATATTATTTGTTTCTATATCGTTCACCTTTACTACTGCTTTCTGGTTCCAGTATATAGCCTTAATAAACTCAATGTCTTTTTTGTCTAAATTGATGTTTTTTAATTCATCTATTAACTTCATATGCTGCACTCGGTCAAAGGCCTTCCTAAAGTCTATGAAGCATACATATGCACTCTTGTTATATTCCCGACATTTCTGCAAGAGTACCGTCAACGCAAATAATGCCTCTCTTGTACCCATGCCTCCTCTGAAGCCAAACTGCGTTTGATCTATCTGCTCCTCACATTTCTTATAAATTCGGTTTTGAACAATTTTCAAGAGAATCTTTAAAGGGTGGCACATTAGGCTTATCAATCTATAGTCATTACATGATTTGGGATTGTTGTTTTTTGGTAGAGGTAAAAATATCGATTTAAGCCATTCTTCCGGGATGTTGCCCTCTACATATATGTGGTTGAGAATTCGGGTGAGTCTCTTTATATTACCGTCATCTAAGGCTTTTAACAGTTCAACTGGAATTTGATCAGGACCCGTGCTTTTCCTTGTTTTGCATTCTGTAGGGCATTCTTTACTTCTGAGGGTAAAATTTGTAGGTATTGTTTTTCTTCACCTATATCTTGTTCATTTTCTCTCTCGTCATGGAAAAGATGGATTATATATTGTTCCCATACTTCCTTTATTTTGCTCTCTTCATAAGTATTTCTCCATTATTATCTCTTGTTATGAGTGTTCTTCTTTGTCTGGTGTTGCCTGTAAGTTCTTTAATTTTTTTATGTAAGTTTGAGGTGTCATGTTTGTTGCTGAGTTCTTCCAGTTCCTGGCATTCCTTGTTCATCCATTCCTCCTTAGCCTTTCTGATTTCATATTTGATTTTATTCTTGATGGTTTTATATTTATTTCATCTTTATTTTTGTATTTTCTTTTTTCAGTTATTAGCTCAACTATTTCCGGTGTCATCCAGTCTTTTTTAGTGTTTTCTCTTCTTCGCCTAGGACCTCTTTTCCCGCTTTTAGTATGGCTTTTTTCATATCTGCCCATTTCACGCTTCCTTCAGTTAATTTATTTATCTCTGCGTTTAGTTGCTGTTGGCAGTTGTCGTCTTTTAGGTTTTTGATGTTAATTTTGGTGGTTTTAACTTTTTTCTCCGGTTTTCTGAGTTTAATGTTGACGTTTGCTAGTAATAGATTATGGTCCGTATCTGCATCTGCGCTTGGATAGGTTTTTGCACTTTGTACTCCATTACGAAACCTTTTGTTAATCGTTATAAAATCTATTTGGTTTCTGATTATATTGTTGGTGTTATCTTTTGGAGAAGTCCACGTGTATAATCTTCGTAGGGGTAGGTCGTAGTATGTATTGCCAACAAAATTGCAGGCTTATAATACCGGAGCACTTAAGGAAACGGAAGGAAAGCAATATCTCTATCTATATAAGGATTTTTACAGCTGTCACCGCCTTCCTTCTTTCGGCCAACGTCTCCAGTCCTTCCTGTTCTGCCATTCTCCATCTCTAAGGTCTCGTCTTTCCATGACCTCGTCCACTTCATCTCTCCATGATCTTCGGGGTCTACCTCTTTTCCTCTCTCTTCTTTCAATTACTCTTTTTCTTACCTAATACGTCAGAAGCCTATAAAGACACTTCTCTTTCTATCAACCCAGTATTCTAATGATGGTGTAAGTGACGAATACAAAAATAAATCAGATATCAATCTTTTTTATAATTAAGGCTAACGGAGGTATTTAGATGGATTTTAAAATTTTGTATTATATGTCATGGAAAATATACTCGAACGCAAACTTTTCCAAATTATAATTTCTTATATAAGTATATAAGAATGTCAAATGTTTGTGCATTCTGTCCTAATCACAATTCCACTAAGGCCGAACACTTCGAGTAAATTATAAATTATAAAGACCTAGAAATTTTTTTACTTTTAATAAAGAAGCAGTCTTTTGGATTCCCTCGATATGCCAACAATTCACAGGTCTCCATTATGTATTGGATTAATCTGGAACACCACATTTGTAACGTTTTCTCAATTTATATAGGTTATATGTGTATACTGCATGTCCCATTCCAATTCAGTTAGGACTCTTCCGTATGTTTCCTGACTGGACAAAGCCACCTGTCTTTTGAACTGGGTCAATAAGATTAGATTCTTCGAGTGGGGCTATTTCAGTCCACAGCGTGTACCATAGGGATATATATATATATATAGTCCCAAGATTCCTAAGAGGAACATAGGGCTTCCACAAAGTGTCTCCAGCGAACTCTATTTCTGGCTAGTGCTTTGATTTCAAGCCAGGATTTTCACATTTTTCTCCCTTCGTCCAGTACTGTCCTTCTCCAAGTTCCCTTAGGTCTGCCTACTTTCCGTCGGCCTTGGGGATTCCAATCCAGCGCTGTTCCTGGCAATGTCATTTGGCGGTCTACGGAGTGTGTGGCCCAGTCATCTCCATTTTCTTCGCCTTATTTGCTTTATGACATTTTCTTGGATGCTTTGGTTCCATAAATTTTCATTGGAGATTCGGTTAGGCCAAAATATACGAAGGATTTTTCGTAACGCGCTATTGATGAAAACTTGTAATTGGTGTACTATGGGTGCTGATATCTTCCACGTTTTGCAGCCATACAGTAATACAGCTTTTACATTTGTGTTGAAGATTTTTAGTTTCGTTTTAGTTGGTAAATCCTGGATTTCTATATGTTGTTAATGCATGTTGTAGGCGTTGCGAGCCTTATTTACGTACCATAGGGAGGATAAATTGAAATCATCAGCTGCAAGCTGTTGGAATTTAAGTCCGTTAGATGCTAAACGTTTCCAATATTTTTTATCAAAGCTTCTTGTCTTCGTATGGAAGGCCGAGGTATATGGCTGATGGTAGGAAGCTAGTAATAGTAGAGTAGCCTGCTTGCAGCTTCTAATTATTCTCGTTGTGATATTGAGCTACGTATCCACTATCTTCTCGTGGATGCTATTTGGGAGCAAACTTAGTACATATGTAGCGTGTCCATAGATGCTCCCAGCTAGTACCAAAAAGATTCTGGATAAGAATATTTATAGTTATTTGTCAGTTATTACTAGATGTTTTTAAAGTCTTGTCTAAGGTACCTCCAAATATTTTGGGCAGGGTCGGTGAGACATTCTTCATTTTGACCTCTAATTCTTGATTTAGTCTTTTGGTTATTGCATGAAAACAGCTTACCTCAGTTTTATTTAAGTTGTATGTCAGACGTTATTCTAAGAAATATTCATATAATTTGTTTAGGTCTATAGTCAATTCGTTTTGAGTGATATCAAAATTGTCATGCCGTGAATTTACTGCAATTATTGATTCGAGAGCATGATGTTTATTAGTTTAAATGTTGTTTGGCATGGAATTAGTTTCCCCAGGTTATATAGGATTTTCTCCTTCCATGTGTCGTAGGCAGTTGTCAGATTTACCAAAACAGAGCAGTCCCTTTTTGCTTTTAGAAACTTGCTTCTATATGTAGTTTACCTTAGCACCTGATTTGCACAGCTTCGATTAGTCTGAAATCTGCTTGTTTTGGTAGGATATTTTCAAGAATTTGTGGGCCTATCATGTTTAAGATAAATGCTGTGGGACGAAAGCTTTTAACTTATCGTGGAGTTTAGTGGATTTCAATAAAGCAAGTATTTTGCTTTTCTTAAATGGTTTTTGTAGGTTTCCAGTTATTAAAATCCGTGAGTTGAAAGCCACCAACCATTTTCTTGTCCTTTAGCCGCAATATGGTATAAATTGAGGATACATTTCATCAAAACTAGGCTTCTTGCCAGATTTTATGTATTGAAGGTCTAATGTTTCTTCTTTTGTGGGAAATTTGTGGAAGAGTTCTGAGTTATGTCGGACTGTTTGGCGTAAATTATTGGGTTTCTTTTTTGATATATTTTGTGTTTTTCTTTATCACATAAAACCTTGGATAGGGTCACGTCTGTTAGCTATTTGGTCGCGGAATAAAAAGTGGACTTCTTTAATCCATAAAAGCGATCAATCTGTGTATTGATCAATTCTGCCGAAGATCTATATATTGATATATCTATATAAATCTACATAAAAACGTTTGCAGGTTTTGGACTAAAACATATGGAAAGCAATTTTTCGCCTGTGCCTCTACCACCTGTTGAACAAGAGTATCCAATTGGACCTGAAATAATGGAGATACTAGATCCAACTGGAGCAGAGGAAGAACAATGGCGAATTGATCACTTACCCAAGCCGAAGATAGAGCTTCCCGTTGGGGTAGAAGGGGAGGAAGAAGAAGAGGAGGAGGAAGAAGAAGAGGAGGAAGAGGACGAAGACTAGATAATACTTATTTATATATTTATTCCCTAATACTTTTTATTTTGTGAATTCGCAAAAATATTGATTCTATTTAATTGAAAACTTGTTTGCGATGAAACATGTTTTTATTTACACTAATAAATAGTTTTAATTTTTTTTTAAATTATATTATTCTGTATTCTTAGTGTTTCTTTTTTGAGCATTTTACTAGAGTAGACATCAATTCGATCGGCACCTTCACTGAGCCGGTAGTACCATAAATGTGATGAAGGACATGTTGCATTATGTGCCCATATCCGAAAATATTAAGTTCACCATACAAATTCCAACAAACTTTTGCATATATACCAGAGAACTTACGGCGGCAATTTACCAGACCATGAAAAAATGTGGTTTTATCCTTGCAATCAAATTTGGTATTATAACTGATTCAATGAGCGCATTACTTGGAATAAAACAGCTATATACAACTTACACTATACTTCTCAAGATGAAATCTGGGTATCTTCTCATCTGGAAATAAGCGGCAATGAACAAGTGGATTCCCTGGGAAATAATGCAGTACTACTCGAATCAACCGACTTCGAATAGAACGTACAATACTTGTATACAAGCATATTTTTAACAAGGAGGCCGCCCCGATATGTACCAAGTGCAACACTACATTATCAGTGAAACATATAATTATTGATTGTCCCATATATCAGAACCAAACGATCGCATATGCCATAAGTGATAATTTAAAAACTGTGCTGACTTCCAATCTAATATCTTTATTAAATTATTTAAATTCAACCAAACTGTGTATTAAATTTATTAACACTGGTCAAATAGATATTTCTAACAATAAAACAATGAATAATTTTGTTTTCAACATTTACAAAAAAACCATTTTAAATTATTATCTCGACAGCTGTTTTGACCAGAGTGCCTTTTTCAAGTGATTTATTTTTGGTATGTGTTTATACTTTATTCTTTAACTTTGATAATATAAAAGGCAAATATCGAGCACAGTATTAATTTAATCTTGCCCAAGTACTTTCGATCACTAGATCATCTTCAGGGGCATCTGAAATAAGCCAAGAAACGTTTTTTTTAAATAAAAAAATTATTTAACTTCGATAAAAAACTCGAAGTTTATGGTTGATAAAAGTTTTTATGTGATTTTAGTTTATAGACTTACTTCGTCAATTGCGGCCTATCCGATAAAAGTAAAATGTCATAAACATAAAATGGAACATTACAACACACTACACAGGACAAACAAACACTTTAAAATTTTTGAAAATAGGCGATGCTACATTGTCTATAGAAGCCGGAGACAGAATGGCTCACGGTCTATCCTAACGGAAATGTTGAGGTGACATGTGACAAATGACAGCTTGGGTGGGCAGTTACAATCATAGATATGTGATCTGCAACATTCAAAATTATATGAAACTAAGTATTGACCAAAGGTCCAACTGACACTACTATAGGAAATCAACTGATGAAATATAAAATTATACAGAATATTTTTTAAGTAGATTGAATAATCCAGATTCCACACTCAAATCTGTCTATAATAATTAGGGTGTTAGTTTGAGGGCAACTGAAGTCGACATAAAGTATGGATGCAAGAAATAGACTAAACAATATATTAGACAGTGGATAGTTGACTACAATAAAATGGTCTACCAAGCACTATCAGTACTGTAGAAAAGAAGAAATCTGACTATGCAATTAAAATACTAAAAATTAAAATCAAAATTGAAAGCAAAATATGTAAATGGGTTATAATCCAAGTAGTTCAGTTGAATCCACAGTCAATGGTAGAACTATAAAATCAATATGGATATACTCAGTGCAGAAAGTCTAAACAGCAGAGCTGGGTCATCTACGAGGTGAAACTGTAATAAAGTTTTTAAAAATAGGTTTAAATTTAGTACAATTTAAATTAATTTGAGTATTAAGACAGTGAGAGTTTTCATTTGTTTCCCTTGTAATCTCCAAATCTTCCAATAAATCCAACTCCAGATAGTTTTTCTTTCTACTAATGTCATGTTAGATAGATGAACCAGAATTGATGTTAAATTGTGTTTGCTGGATAATAAGTGTTGACCAAAACTTGAAGAGTTTGGTCTTTTCAAATGTTCAGAAACTCTAGTGGATAACTTTCTAATGGTTCTACCTACATAAGAGGCATCACAATCATCACATTTTAATTTGTAAATACCACTTTTGTCAAGTATATTCATTCTATCTTTGGTGTTGATTAAGAAGGAACGTAAAGTGTTATGTGACTTGAACGAAATTTTGATATTATCAATTATAGAAGTAAAAAGTTTAGATATTTTATTGGAAATGCTGCTAATATAAGTGAAGGAGAAATATCTGATGTTTTTTGAAGTATTATGTTGAAAAAACTGTGATGAATATGCAAGCTTTTCTGCAATTTTTAGTTTAGCTCTATTTAGAGGCTTATATATAATGTAAGGATCATAACCATTATTAAAAGCAATTTGCTTAAGAGTATTAAGTTCCAAATTTCTAATGATAACTTTAATTCATATAAAGTTAATTAATTTTTTTATTAAAAAAAAACGTTTCTTGGCTTATTTCAGATGTCCCTGAAGATGATCTAGTGATCGAAAGTACTTGGGCAAGATTAAATTAATACTGTGCTCGATATTTGCCTTTTATATTATCAAAGTTCATTTATTCGAGCATTCAACCTTATATCACTTTATTCTTTAACTGAATAACTTGAGAAGAGGAGAACTGTTTTTCTCAAGCTGGTCATTTAGAATTATGTCTGTATTTTTTAAGTTGTCGATTTCCATCGATTCTAATAAAGATAGCTTAAGGCCTTTATTTTGAATATGAAGAATTTGAAACTCTTCATTAAAAGAATGATTATGGTCTAGAAGGTAAAATGCGTACGTAGAGTCGGTTTTTTTATCATTGAAAGCCCTTTTATGTTCTGCTATACGTTTGACAAAAGTTCTATCAGTTTGACTGATGTAAGTTTTTGGACATTCGCCCCATTTAAGTTTGTATACACCGCTGTGTGATTGCTTTTTCTTTTGGCTCTTGTTGTTTCTGAATTGTATTTAAAATCAACAAAAACCACATTTTAACATTCGAATATAGTTTAACAATTAATAGGTACATTTATTAAAAGAAGCATTTTTTATTATTGTTACTAAAAGAGAGTATTTAATTTATTTTAAAAATATTGTGGTCACGTAAAATATCAAAATAAATGATTATGACAAAAGTTGATAGCTACAAACCACTTGAACTGGCTGCAAAATATTATAGCAAATTGCTACGGGGAATTAAAATTTAATTTTTAAATATTGGATTTTTAAATTTTATTTTAAAATACCTATTTTAAGAAAACAATTGGACATCAGGTACGTTGTCTAAATAATTTGTCTTAAGATCATATTTTTGAATGTTGAAAAGTTAAAATATTGACACATGTTAATGAAACACTCAGTATATAAATTAGAAACTACAGTTTGGAAGCACAACTTTACCTAAATCAAAAAAAAATATTTTTTGAAAGGTGAAAGTAAAATACAAAACTACAATTTATCAGTAGAATATAATAAAATATTATTAAAATGTAATAATCATAATTTTTTAATATACAAATAAACAATATATTAATTTTAATAAGAAATGATTTACAAAAAAGTCCTCCTGTTTTAGTTTTATACAGATTTGCTTTCCACTTCATCATTTTTGATGTTATCTAAATTAAGTATTATCCTTGCAATTTTCTTAAAGGGCTGTTCCACCAAAAGGTATAATACAAATGCCAATGAAAAACTGTATACTGCGTCCAAAACTATTAGACCAATCTAAATTAAAAAAAAAAAGTTTTTGTTAATAATCCATTATTTATAATTTATTTAAAAATAATAAGTAAAATATAAACTGACATTAACTCGTTTGTGTTAAATGCTAAAACAGCATTTTACGTGTCTTAAGATTTGAAATATTTCTAAAAGAAAAAAATGTACCGGGCTTTGGGAGCCGGTAACGCACAGACATTACAATTTTTTACGCGGGTGTGAGACTGGTCCACCGGTACCAACGCATAGTTATATATCATGATACTATGACTTCCAAGATAAAACCACTTCGTAATCGAATTTTGTACGTCGATGCGCATGACGTCACTTGGCGATAAAAGTTTATCTTTAATTTAATATTCTGAAATATATTTTATATAAAGTGCACACATTTATTTGTCAACGTACTAGATAAACGATAAAACAATACTAAATCTGACAAAACTCCATGAAAAACAGAACATTTCTGGTGATATTTGTCGCCAAGTGACGTCACACGTGCAAAAGAGATAGACTGATCGCGTGCGCGTGGGTTTATCTTTAGTTCATAGTATCATGGTTATATAATATGCATGTTTGTAAAATCAATTGACGTTTAGTATCGTTTGTATTTCAATAGCAGGTGTGTTTACGTCCGTGTTTTACTAGTCTAAAAATGTCATCTCGCGTTTAAAATTTTTGTATTTAGCTCAGCTTATATACGATTTAACTATAGCTATATGATTTAACAGCTGATATAAACAAAACAGAAACTACTGTATAATATAACGAACCGAAAGTGAAATTAAAAAATATAACAAAGATATAGTATGTTTCAACTGTAGTGGCGAAAATTTCTAGGAACAGTAAGCCTCACCAAACAAAGCAGTGACGTTCCAAAAAATACTTATAATTTAAATCAAATTGTTAAAGATAGGTACACAGAATTTATTAAATAATGATATTAGATTATATTTTTGGCAATATTATACTACATTTTAATACATATTATTATAATACATCACATACATATATTGTCTGTATGTGAAATCATAGATACGTATTACAGATTACAGTATTAATAAATATTAATTACAAAGATTGTTTTAACTTTAAAACCTTCATTATTCAGTTATTGGGGAGTCATTAATAATGACTTTTAATTACGGTTTTAAGGTAACTAATACTAAATTAGAAATTAACTTTTACCAAACTCTATAGGGTATCAATTATTATTAAAGATGGTATTATAACAAACAAAAAGTTTGGATTTTATAAAAAAATCTGTGTACAATCAATTTATTATTTAAGTGATTAATAATTTTGTAATTAGTGCGATTTTAAATAATTTAATTTGATTAATATGCAACGCCACTGCATGTGTCTGATAATAGATATTCTATTGTCTGCGCGATTACCTATTTTGTGGAAGGGCTAGTCACTCGATTTGATCTAATCCAAGTATTGTAAAGGGGCGCTAAAGTCCAACAGATTAAAGAGACCATGTGCTTACAGAGTTGAAAAATAGTGACAGTGAAAATGAACGGGACGATCATTTTGATTCGGACGATTCTGTAATCGACAAAATCTATGTTCTTTCTTCAGATGAATCGTGCAGTAATGTAAGTGCGACTAATTTATTCGATGATAATAATGAGACAGAAATTGAAAGCGAAAAAATGTCATAATCTGAAAATGATTATGAAAAGGAGTGGCATGATCTAGATAAAAATGACAATGAAGCGTGTGAGTTGAAACAGTATCAAGATATGCTTATATTACATTTTAACGTTAACGAAATAAAAAAAATCATATAGACGTTTACAAGTTATTTGTAACCAATGACCTTTTACAAAATATTGTAACTGAAACAAATAGATTTGCTCGGGAAATACATATGCGATACAGATGAACTTAAACGTTTTTATTTTTCAATATGTATAGTTATGGGATTAACTGATGGTACCGCAATAAATTTATATTGGTCAAAAGTTCCCTTGTTTAGAAATGAGTTTATTACAAATACCATGAGATGAGGCAGATTCCTTTTACAGATAATCGGCTCTATAAGTTAGGTGAAGTTTTAAAACTATTGAACAAAAATTTTCATGCTGCATTAACTTAAGGACGGATTTTGGTAGTCGCTAAACGTATAGTACCTTATCAAGGAAGACTGTAAATAAAGCAATATCTGCCAATATAACAAACCCGTATGAAATTAAATTATATAAGTTATGTAAAATGAATGGATATACTAACAACATAATCGTTTATAGTTGTAAAAATATGGCTACTTCTCAGAGTGAGCAATTAATACTCTTCTTGAACATGTTGAATTCGAAAATAGCTACTATCGCTACTTGTATCCTGATAATTATTACTTAGTTTACCTTTGGCCCAATTCATTATTCAAAATGCAAATAATTTATTGTGAAACTCTGAGGTACAACAGAAGAGGTATTTCCAAAACAGTAACTAAAAAGATGAAAAAGCGAGAAATTTTCTTACGGTACTTAGATCAACTCCTTATTATTCTGTTTTATGTCAGATGAGTTCTTATTATTCTGTTTTAAGAAAACGTTTTAAATGGTACGGTAAACTAGACTTTAAATTTATGCTTGGAACAGCTATTGTAAATGCCTAGATTATTTATCACAAGATTAGTTGTTTCACAAAATTAACTATAATAAAATTTAGAAAAGAAGATCGGCATGAGAGTTACTTGTTACTTCAGTTGCACATAAAGACACCACCACTTAAAAAGAATACTACATAGTATTGTTAAACTGTCAGGTTCTGGAAATAAAAGGAGAAAATAATGCCAAGGATGCTATCTTAATTTAAGAGAAACACATTCAAGCAAACTGGCAAGTAATATGGTAACAATAGTAACAAGTTATTGCAATGAATGTCTTGGACAACCAGCGGTGTGTTTATCTTGCTTTAATAGCATTCATAAAAAGTATTTCTCTGAAACATTATTGTTTTTTGTTTAATAACTAAGAACATATTATTTAGTTTTTTGTTTTTAAATATCATTTATACTAATAAAATATTAACCCTTTCACTATTTTTGTACATCACTATGTACATTGAATTTTATTGCCTTATATGAAATTCAGAATTATTTATCTCCTAATCTACATTTGTACATCAGAAAGTACAACCTATTTTAAAGTTTTTAGGTTGGTAGTAAGTGCGATAAAGTTTGACAATAGACGTTAGGCAACATTTAAAACGTGAGTGGCGTGTTGTGCAAACAGGTGCATTTTAGGTTATGTGATATATTTTACGTTTTCTTGTAAATCTACTAAAATTAGAAGTTTTATGATTTGCTATTGGTAAGTACATGTTTCAACGTTGGAGTTCCATAATAATTTATAATGCTTTATATAATACAAAGTCCACAGATGTAGTTTGAATTAGTATGTACATTACCATGGACAAACGCAGTTTGTGGACAATATACATATTATTAGACCTTGTTTTTGCAAAAGTTATAAATTTTATTTCTATTTTGTATTAGTAGTGTCGGTATGATGGAGACGCGAGACAATAAATTGTTGAGGGAGGGGCACCCCTAAAAATTGACTAAATGTAGTTTTCAAAAGTTTTATTTTTTTTTTGTTTTATATGGATATTTACTAATGTTTGTCCTTCATACGTTTGTTTTTGTTTTTTAGATAATGGCAAACGCAAGAAAAAATTCAAAAAGAAAGCTAACCCAAGAAGAACTTCTTTATTATCTTGAGAACGATGATGTTTCAGATATTGAGTACCTGTCAGATGATGATGATGGTTGGGAGTCAGACGAAATATCTAGAGAACAAAGAAATAATGACATTCTAGATGTAACTGATAGATAACAATAATGGAAATAAAAATGAGCCTGAAAACAGCGACGTTGAAGATGTAGATTTGGCAGATGAAGAAGAAAGGTTGGGGCTAATTGTAAATGGTGAAAATATGGGGGAAAATGACGAAGATGAGTTGAAAAAGAATCCAAACAAATTTTGAGAAAGAACATGGTCTTACTGACAAATCAAAAATAAATGGATACAAGAGGAAAATGTACAATACGAAACAAGAAATATTCATTGGCATTCAACCGTTCCGACTACCCCGTTGTAGATTTGCCACCACCAGTTCAATTTTTTACCAAATATATTCCTGATGAGATACTACAACAAATGGCTGATATGACAAATTTATATGCTACACAAAAAAATATTGCTAGATTTCCACCTACAAACTTAGATGAAATCAAGACTATTTATTGTGACGATACACTCCTACTTCATGGGTTGGTTCGCGCGCACGCTGGTTTAACGGTGATGGCTTGGACTCATCGTTACACCCCCTCTTCCTGGGAAAAAAAATGTTGGAACAAAATTTTTTTATTTTTATTCCTTGCCAGGTACTTGGTTACCCTAAAAAAAAATTTACAATACATCGAAATAAAAAAAAATGTCCGCCCTAAAAAAAAATAAAAATCGTCTTCCTCTCTCTTAAAAAAAACGTCTTCCTTCGTGGGGCTTCAATAATTGGTTTTTATCCTCAGCACCCGGTTCGGGAGTCTCAGTCTGTATTTTTTTCCTTTATGCTGCGGCGGAATTAGTGAGATCAGCGGGATTGACACTGGAATTGACTGGACTTTCTGAATTTTTGTGATGCCCATGGTTGGTTCATCGAAAAGGTTTTTAAATTTGGAAATAGCCTTTATCAGGGGCTCGCAGCCTTTGCCCGGCGTGTTAGGTTTTGGTGTGTTCATGACTTTGTCGTTTATTGTGGGTTTCCACTCTCTTCGTCGTAAGTTGTAGTAATGGCTTTGAGTTGTAAAAGCTTTTGCCAGGTTTGTACGTACTAGTTCGAATGTTTCTCGTAGTTTATGCCATTTTATGTTTTGATCGGTATGTTGTGTGTCGTTTGGTGTTTTTACGACTTTACTTGGAATTTCTAGTTCGTGTCCAAAGTTCAGGAAGGCTGGGGAGAAACCCGTTGAATCGTGTTTAGCTGTATTATATGCGAATAGTAGTTCTGGAAGGCTCGTGTCCCATTTCTTATGGTTATTATCGCAGAACTGAGCTATCATTGTTTTGATTACTCTATTTGTTCTTTCTACTGGATTATTCTGGGGTGAATATGGCGGAATGTTTCTTTTAGAAATCTGGAATTCGTCTAGCAACTTTCGTACTTCCCTGTTATCGTATGTTCTTGCGTTGTCTGATATTAGCTCTTTGGGTGATCCGAATCTCATAATGATTTTATCTTTTAAGTTCTGACAGATTGATTTTGCCGTTGCTGTTCTGATCGGTATGGCTTCGACCCATTTTGAAAAGGTGTCCTGGAATGTCATTATATATTTGTTTCCTTTGCTGGATGTTGGAAGGGGTACTATGATGTCGGTTGAAACGGTGTGCCATAGATGTGGGGGAATTTGTGTAGATTGCATGCGGCCTGGAGTTAAGCTTTGTTGCGGCTTAAATTGCTGACAGTTCTTGCAGTTCCTGACGAACTTTGCGGCGTCTTTAAACATCCCTGGCCAGTAGTATTTTCTAGCTAGGCGGGTTATGGTTTTAGCTATTCCTAGATGTCCTGCGGTCGGTTGCTCGTGGTTTTCTGCCAGGAGTTGTTGTCTCTTGTGGTTTGGGATGCATAGTTTCCAGGGGTTGGATACCTCTGTCTCTTTTAAATCGTATTTGTCCCAGAAGTGTCGATAGAGAAGTCCATCTTTGATAGAGTAGTCTGGAAATAGTTGCGGATTTGTCTGGATTTTATTTAAAGCTTTATTGTACCATTCGTCGGGTTCTACATCTTCTACGTTGATTATGCAAACCAGATCTACTGGTTCTCTAGAGAGCGCGTCGGCCAGGACGTTCTGGGAGCCCTTTCTGTAAATGACATCGAAGTCAAATTGTTGCAGCAGCATTGCCCATCTAGCTATTCTACCTGTAGGGTTTTCCATTGTTTGTAAGTATCGTAGACTTTGATGATCTGTGATAATTGAAAATGGGTATCCTTCGATGTAGGGTTTCATCTTTTCTACACCGAAGATGATCGCTAGTAGTTCTTTTTCTGTCACGCTGTAATTTTTTTCGGCCTTTGTTAGGTTTCGACTTGCGTAAGCGATGACTTGTTCCTGTCCTTCGTCGTTTGTTTGTACTAAAGCTACTCCTAAACCGTGGTTCGAAGCGTCCGATTGTAAAAAAAATCTTTTCTGGAAGTCCGGGCAGATCAGTATTGGAGCTTGTGTCAGTAGTACTTTTATTTTGTTGAATGCTTCCTATTGGTCTCTGTCCCAAGTCCAATGTTGTTTTTTCTTTAGTAGCTTTGTTAAAGGGGCTGTAGTTCGTGAAAAATCTTTTATAAATCTCCTATACCATGAGATGATGCCCAAAAATCGGCGTAGTTGTTTAACGGTCTTTGGCGCGGGATATTCAACTATAGCTTTTGTCTTGTTTTCGTCCACTTTTATTCCCGTCTTGTTTACTACATGGCCTAAATAATTTATCTCTTCTTTGCAGAATTTACATTTGTCTATATTAATTCGTAGTTTGGCCTGCTGTAGTCTGTGAAGTACTTCTTTTAAGTTTTCCATATGTTCCTCGAACGTTTTCCCCAGTACTATTATGTCGTCTAAATAGGCGAATGCATGTGGTTCTATTTCTGGGCCGATTATTGTATCTAGTAATCGTTGAAAAGTAGCGGAGGCGGCGTGTAATCCGAATGGAAGTACTTTGAACTGGAATAGTCCCTTTCCTGGTGCTATGAAAGCGGTCAAGGGTTTGCTTGCTTCGGAAAGTGGTACTTGCCAATATCCATTTTTTAGATCTAACGTGGTAAAATATTTTGCAGATTTTAACTTTTCTAGGATATGATTGATGTACGGTAATGGGTAGGCATCTTTTTCTGAGATGTCGTTGATTTTCCTAAAATCGATGCAAAATCTGTATCCGTTGTTATCCTTCTTTTTTACTAGGACGATGGGGGAACTGTACGGGCTATTAGATTTTTCTATCACGTTCTCTTCTAGCATCTTATCTATCTCATCGTTTATGATCTTCTGCATTGCCGGGTTTCGGGGCCTGTATCTTTGTTTGATCGGTCTATTATGTTTGAGTTTTATTGTATGTTCGGTTAGATGTGTTGTTCCTTTAATTTGTTTAAATTTCTCCAATTCTGTTAGTAACAATTCCTGTAATTGTTTTTTTTTTCGTTATTGTTTAGTGTAGTACTGATGTCGAGTTGCTCTCGTTTTGGACTGTTCGTGAATTCCGGTATGTATGACGGAATATCTTCGGTCTGGTCGTCGGCCGCGGTATCGGTCGGTAGTTCGGTATATCTTCGGTCTGGTTGTCGACCGCGGTATCGGTCGGTAGTCGGTATATTTTCGGTCTGGTCTTCGACCGCGGTATCGGTCGGTAGTCGGTAGGTCGTTTTGTTATATATCTTGCTTCTCTGTTGGAGCAGATATCTTGCGGTTGGTGTTTCGTTGACCCTGGAATTGGTCGGTATTCGGTTATTGTCTGCATTGTACGATCTGGATCTGTGTTATGTCCTGGTTTGGTATTGTTCTCTCCTTCATACGCGATTTCTATTTAAGATGTTTGATAAATCAAGGCCCCATCTTGTTATTTCATGCATTCCCAGTACTACTTCTGAAACTAGGTTTGGTAAAAAATGTAGCTTGGCTTTTCTCCAAACGTTGTCTATGAAACATTTTGCTGTAAAACAGATTTCTATGTTGCTGGTTTTTCCATCTGCCAGCGTGATCTTTAAAGCTTTTCTGTCGCTTTTTGTTCCACATTGTTCCAATATTTTTTTACCTTTTTGTCCTTTAAACGAATTTTGGGCTCCTGTGTCTATTAGTGCTCTTAACTTTTTACCGTTGCTGAACGTTATCGTTGTGTGGGGTCGTTGATCTGTATAGTGTGCGTAGCTGGAGGTTGTTAGGGAGGACTCTAAATGCTGACTGGGTTGCCTCCTTCTTGTCCAGTCCTGTTGGTAGTTTTCCGGTCGGCTTCTACATTGGCAGTTATTGGAAGTTGTTCCTCGGGTTCCGCAATGGCTGCAGAAGAGTACAGCGATAGCTCTGCAGTTTCTTCTATTGTGGCCTCTGCGGCCGCATCTCCAACAACAAGTCTGTCTGTCGAAATTCTGTATTTTGTTATTACGACTATTTGCCTGTGTCCAGTCACACCTTGTATTGTTTCTGTTATATATTTCTTTTTGGACCATATCATATTCTTCCGCTAGTCTGATGATGTCCTGTGTTGACGATACGTCTTGCCTCTTTATATACAACTTGTATTTCGGGTTCATATTGGTGTATATCCTGTTTAGTTCTTCTTGGTGATTGAATTCACCATGTCTTCTGATCATTGTTTGAATATCAATGATGTAGTCTTTTACACCTTCGTTGTTTCGTTGGAGTCGGTTCCGGATTAGAGCTTCCAGAGATTGCGTGAGAACGGAGGAAACGAAGAAATTGCGGAAATCTTGTTCGAAGTCTTTTAATTCGTTCCAATATTTATTATTGTTTCTGTACCATAGTAATGCTTTCCCGTTTAATGTTTCTGGTAGAGCTTGTAAAACGTGGGTGTCTTGTAGGCCGTAAGCTGTCTGGAGTTCTTTCAACCGTTCTATGAATTCTATTGGGTCTCTTGAACCGTCAAAGTGTAACCCCCATTTGCGTACTATTTCCATCTTTCTTTGTCTGTCTTCCATCTGGTTTTCTTCTATTTCCTCTGGGTTTTGGCCTTTTTGAGTTGGTGCCTTGATGATCGCAACTAATCTCGCTCTTAGCTCGCTGAAATTCCCTTCCGTCGACTGTTCTCTGTTTGTTAATTCGGCTATAAGTTCGTCTTTCTTTAATAGGTACACCCAACTAACCTTCGACGTTTCCGGAGCGTCTGTCATTTTTGAACTGTGAATCACCCTGTATTTGAATAAAGTTTGAAATGCAGTACTGTCTCATGAAAATAAAATTCGGAATTCGGTCGGTATTATTGTTTAAAACGAATTTTTCTGCTCGGGCGCCATCTGTGACGTCCTCTCGTAGGAGTCACTATCCGGGTAGCTTTTGGACAGTCAGAGACAGAGTTCAAAATAAAAATAAAACTTTATTGTCTTCCTTAAATTAAATTGACAAAAATCTTATGTACATATTTACAATTTGGTTTAGTCTTCTCAGTACCTGGCCTATTTATTCAAATTAAGTTTGACCTTGTCGTATGAAATTAGTATTATCGGCAAGCGAGTGTGTTTTTGAAATTTTACGTGAACGTTGTAATAACAGCGGACGATAGGTACAAAGAAAGAGAAAGGAACTCAACACGTTCCTGAAGTGATTCGGGTTAATAGGACACTCCTCGACAGTCTCAACACGACTGCTTCAGAGTACGGGTAATGAAGAGCTCAACACGCTCTCCGGGTACGGCGGTATGGAACGGAAACAACTTGTGAACTCAACACGTCCACAAGCCGGGGTAGGGAAGAAGAGAACCTTCAGTCAACACCTGTCGATTCTCCTCTATGAGGAAATGTTGCGGTTTATATAGCAAAGTTTTGCCCTTTCTACTGTCGATACACTCCTACTTCATGGGTTGGTTCGCGCGCACGCTGGTTTAACGGTGATGGCTTGGACTCATCGTTACAATTGGATTCCACATTGTTATGGGAAACTTACAGTTTCCTAGAGTCTGCATGTATTGGCACTGTAGTATGGGAATACCATTAGTAAAAGATTTCCTAAGTCAGTCTAGATTCTACAAGTTGTGACAGGCAATACATTTGGTCGATATTTTGAGTCGCAATGAAGACAACAAAGATAGGTAGGCATTTAGATAACAAATTTTGGTAATTTTTTTTATATATAATAATTTATTAACAATCAGAATTTCATATTAATTTGATAAAAAGCACAATAACAAAAAACTATAATATTGTATCCTAATGTGGCGTTATGAGGTACATCACCCAGCGATTTCACCTCAGTTTCAACGAAGATCTATGGGCCATAATCTTCGCAATCTTCTGTTGTTTATTGGCTGCAGTATATACCACAGGGCGATGGTGCGTAGAATTTTTGATTGCGTTCTTTTGATTATTTTTGTATTTGGTTTTTTTCTACCAATAAGCCAATTAATTTATTTCACTCTCAACTCAATTTGTTTTTTCTTCTTCAAAATTTGCTTCAACTTGCTTTATTTTTATTGGTTTGTTACAAATTGTGGAAAGTCAGATGTCTGTACGAGTCAGTAAGAAAAAGATGCCAGCAGCTAGCACTAGAAACGAACTTGTGTGTCGATGAGCAAATAGTCCCATTCAAGGGACAAATAAATATAAAACTTCTTCTTCTACTTTTTGTAGATCTTTCGATCTGTTTAATTCTGAAGCTGCCTCTGGTTAATTTCTTGGGAGGTAGATTGCCAACTATCCCTCCATCTTTTAGGTGGTCTTGAATTTTGCACTGCTCCTAATGTTTGTATTTCTCGCTCTGTCTCTTCTTATTTTCCCCATTATTGTTCTTAGGGTTTTCATTTCGGCAACCCTTAGCATCTGTTTCGTTTTGTTAGCATCTTCGCGCACTTCTATGCCATATGTCATGATCGGTCGTATGCAAGTCTTATAGATTCTAATTTTACTATCTGTGCGCATATACGGATTTGACCAGACTATCTCCCGCAGACATCCTGCAGTGCAGATGCTTTGTTGATCTGACTCCTCAGGTCCTTTACTGGGTCGTGGGTGCTTGATATATCTATGCCCAGATATCTGAATTGCATCACCTGTTCTATGGGGTTGTCCTCAACCACTAACTTACATCTGAGCGGATCTTTTGCTATTGTCATACATTTAGTTTTGTTGGTAGAGATGTTGATATTTAGTAGTCGGCGTGTTTGAAAGAACTGAAAGAGCGGCCTTTGGAGATCATCTTCTGATTCGGCAATAATTGCTGCATCGTCTGCGTAACACACAATACCAATTCTTTTGTTGCCCATTCTATATCCGAGATTAAGAGATGTTACTTTGTTGATAATTTTGCCCATGAGAAGATTAAACAAGAAGGGGCTTAAACTGTCGCCTTGTCTAATTCCTCCCGGTGTTGGAATATTTTCAGTGAATTCGTCTCCTGCTCTAACTTTGGTTACGTTGTTGTTATTTAGTTTATGGAGTATCTTTGTTATACTGGTCGGTATTTCATTTTCTATTAATATATTTAGAATGTCTCCCAGGCGAACTCTGTCAAATGCCTTCGTCAAATCAATGAAGCAAATATACGCTGGCATGCCGAACTCTATATTTTTTTCTTTTATTTGTTTTATTATAATTACTGCGTCTGTTATAGACCGCCCTTTTGTAAAACCTTGTTGTTTTTCAGCATTAGTGATTTGCTTTTCCAATTTGTCCTTGAGAATACCCGTGAAAAGTTTCATTGTTGTATTTAAGAGGGTTATTCCTCTATAGTTTTGTGGGCAGGTTTTTTGTCCTTTTTTTATATAAAACAATACAAACAAATATAAAACAATATATGAAAAACAAACCTTACAAATGGGATATCAAAATCTACATCTTGACTGGCCAGAGTGGACTGATATATGATTTCTTGATTTATCAAGGTTCAACAACGCCCATTAATCTCATTTACGTAAAATATGGATCGGCAGCTGCTGTAGTTATGCAACTTAGTGAAAGAATATCTGAGAAAAAACAACGGCCTATTTTTTGACAATTTCTTTAGTACCTATAATTTGATCCAATATCTATCTATAATTTGATCCAATATCTGGACTCCAAGTCCTATATACTGTAGAGGAACCATAAGAATTAACCGGTTTGCCAATCCATAGTTACCCAGCGATAAAGAAATGAAAACAAATGGGCGTGGTTTTGCTGCTAACGCAATTAGCAAGGACGGTATGGTATTGTCATCACAAAATGGTGTGACTTCTTACTAAGTCTATACCGATCCTATGTCAGATCAAAGAAATGGACTGTAAGAATGATCGCTCATGCCATTGATTTAGCCCTGGTAAATTCATGGCTTGAGTATCGCACTCAAGCTATTCTTTTGGGAGTAAACAAGAGGGAAATCCTTGATTTGTTAGCTTTTCGCCAAGAAGTGGCCGAAAATCTAATCTGCAGTAGACGTGCTCCTAAAAGAGGCAGGCCTTCAAAAATCTTCTAGGATCCACGTCCCTCCAAAAAGAAAAAAACATAAATAAGGCCTCTAAAAGACCTTAGATTTGATGGATACCATCATCTTCCACAGTATGATGATAAAAAGGAAGCCTCAAGATGCAAAAATGAGGGTTGTAAGAGCAGGACACATATATTTTGTCAAACATGCAATGTTCATTTATGTATTTTAAAGGAAAGGAATTGTTTTTACACATTTCATACAAAGTAAATGTTATAATTTATATTACTTTTGACAATGATCTGATTTATGAGTTTCTAATAAAAAATTAACACTCAATGGTTTTTTTTACTTCCATGAACTTTTTTTGTCCATTGTGATGGACATCCTGTACTGGAAGGGTGGGGGTAGTTAAATTCTTTTTATGTAAAAAAAATAATCTACAGTGCAACAATATTTTGTATACCAAAAATTAGAATTTTTTAATCACTCTAAAGGGAAATGATAGTGAAAGGGTTTTAAGAAGTCTTCTGTCATTTGATCTTTTAATTTAACTCTGTGAAAAACAGTAGGCTGTCTTGACACTTTAAAACATTCTTAATATGACCCCTGATGACCAAAAAAGGACGACAATAATAAGTTTTTAAATATTTTTACTTTTAATAATTGATCTTCAAACTAAAATTAAACATATAATTTATATCACAGAACTGTAAGAATATAAAAACTAATTACGTCATTTCTGGTCCCCGGTGATCAATAACGCATCGTGTTCGAAACTACCAAATACTTATAAAAAAAATTTGCAAAAATACAATTATTATAAAAAACTTGATCACTTTATAAAGGTTTAGTTAATACATACCACATTAAAAATATCAAACTTCTTTGGATTTACTGATAATCCTATATCCCTTATTTGAAAGGAAACCTGTACTAGAAATGCTCCATACGTGAGCTTGCTTAGAGGTACAAAAAAGTTCCATGAAAAAAATTTATACAGAACTCCTTCTGGTCCAAAGCTTATTCCGTATAAAAAAGCTAAAATTCCAATGGCCCATAGTAATCTATGAACTGATCCGTAGATCGACGCTTCCAAGACATTATATTTGTGGTAGGGATTGTAGAATACTTTGCCAGAAAATAAAAGTATGGCTATTAAACTGTAAGCAATTGTCAAGATGCCGTAATATCGCACCTGGAAATAAGAAAACAAGCTTTATAAATAATAACGGATAGTGTAAAGAAAAGCTGTGAAGAAACCATGAAATACAATTGTCTTTCTAGATTTCTAAAGATTTGAATATCGTTATTAAAATATCAAAAGAATGTTATTTAAATTATTTTGCTTTTTTATTGTTTCATATGAATACCCTTTTGCGAAAATTGGAAAATAATTTCCTAATATTTTTTGCTTATCATACTCCGTACTTCTGCCCTATTGGGGTGTGTTTCTCTAGTTGCATATTTTGATTTTATTTGCATCGATCTCTGGCTGACCTAACCTAATATTTATTATACTCTTTAAAGTCCAACATTCAATAACGTAAATCATACCTAAACTTATGGCAGTTTTATATAATAAGCTTCTGACTTTCATTGGAATATTTTTAACATATCACAGAACATATGCATTCTTCTATCCCACTCTAACTTTACTTCTTGAATATCTACATATTTCTTGATTGGTCTGTAATACCGATCTTCTTTTTCTTCTTTTGGTGCCTATCCTCTATGGATGTTGGCAATCACGTTGGTCCATACCACTTTGGTGACAGCTGCTCTAAATAGATGTATGGTAGTCATTCCTGTCCACTGTCTGATGTTCTTCTACCCACAATGTCCTTCTGCGCTATTGAGATCTTTTGCCTTCTATCTTGCCTTGTAAAATTAGTTGAATTAGTTGATACTTCTCATTGCGCATCACATGCCCTAAGTATGTCATCTTTCTGATTTTCACGATACGCATAATTTCACGGTAGCACCACATTTCGAAGGTTTCTAATCGTTTGGATGTTGCCTTCATCAAGGTCCAAGCTTCGACTCCGTATAAAAAGGTAGAAAATACATAGCATCTCAAGACTCGTGTTCTGATATCAATGTTCAGGTGCATATTACATAAACTCTTCCTGAAGCGATTAAAGACAGCTCTCGCATTTTTTATACGACTTATATCTTATTTTCTGTGAGTGGTCCCATTCTTTATTTAGGCTACATCCAAGATATGTAATTTTGTCGACTATTTTCAAGGATTCATTATTAGCTGTGAATTGGTACTGTATTACGTCGTTTTTACTTACTACAAGAATTTTGGTCTTCTTACAGTTTAATTTCATGCCGTATCTATCACAGGCTTCCACTACACGGTCTATAAATGTTTGCAGATCCTCCGCATTATCAGCAATCAAAACCGTATCGTCCGCATATCTTAAATTGTTTATGATTTCATCATTGATTTTTATACCTTCTCTTAAACCATCAATAGCTTCCCTGAACAGCATTTCCGAGTAAGTATTGAACAACGTCGGTGACAAAATGCAGCCCTGACGTACTCCTCGTTTTATCGTGAATTCTTGTGAGGTTTCGTTGTCTACTCGTACAGTTGCCCTTTGCTGTAAGTATAAATTTTTAATTAGGCATAAATCTTTGTCATCAATGCTAGATTCTTTCAGTATCTGAAATAATTTTTGATGTTGCACCTCGTCAAATGCTTTTTTAAAGTCTATAAAGCATGCGCAGACTTCGCAATTTACGTCTCGAGGTCTTTGTATCAATACTTGTGTGTAAAATAGGGCCTCTCGCGTTCCCAGTCCGCTTCTAAACTCAAACTGATCACTGCTAATATTTTCTTCAAGTTTTCTATATATGCGAGAGTGAATAACAGAAAGAAGGATTTTGAGTGCATGGCTCATTAAGTTATAATTCTGTAATTAGAGCATCTGGCGGCATTTGCCTTTTTGGGGAGAGTAATGAAGGTGGAAACTAGCTAATCTGTAGGAAATTCTGCAGTTTCATAGATTTGGTTCAGAAGACTCATTAGGAGTTTGAGTTGGTTGTTTTCAAATAGTTTCAATATTTTAGCGTGTTTGTCATCAATTTCAGGTGCTTTTTTGGTTTTTAGTCTTTTTATTGCATATATTACTTCACTGAGCGCTAAATTAAAGAAAATTCTAATTAATAGAGATATTACGTTAAACCTTAAAATCAGATTAATACCCTGCTACATATTCGCCACATTGCTGTATGGTATGGAGAGCTGGACCCTTACAGAGACATTAATGAAAAAATTAGAGGCCTGTGAGATGTGGATTTATCGACGAGTATTGCGGATAAGTTGGGTTGATCGAATAACAAATGAAATAGTTTTATTATCTTTGTTTGAGAAATTAAAATGTTACATGTTTCTGGCGGTTATATTAAATTGGTGTAGCATACATTGTACATCATCTTCACTGTGAGAGAAGTTCTTATAAGTACTTCGTTGTCTTTATAGCAAGTTATTTTAAGTTGTTTTTCTTCCATTTGGTATCCTTTTTTAGTTCTAACCATTTTATTATTTTATCCATGATCAGGTTAAATAATAGAGGACTCATAGAATCTCTCTGTCATCCCATTACCAGTTTCAATTGGGTCAATTAGTTCTTCCACTTTTACTTTTAGTGTGTTGTTTTGGTAGATATTTTCGATCGTTTTGATTATTACTAGAGATACCTTTATTGCGTATAATAAGTGGGTAACGTCCTTTAATTTGACTCTGTCAAATGCCTTCTTAAAGTTTACGAATCATAGATATTCAAGTTGGTAGTATTCTAATTATTTCTCTTGCACTTGCTTTATTATAAATATAGCGTCGATGCATGATCTTCCCGACCTAAAACTTGTTGTTCTTCTGCTAATGTTATGATTTCATTCATATTTAATAAAATTAATTTCTCTGAAATTTTCCGTGTCCGATTTGTCTCTCTTTTTAAAGAGAGTTATTAGAGTGCTTGATCTCCATTCTTGTGCTATTCTGTTTTGTACATTTATTTATTGGATTCGTTTTAAGTCGATTATTTTTGGTAGGTGTATATCTCGATTGATAATAACAATATATTATAGATCTTTGTCTTCGGGTGTTACTAAATGTCTATTTGTGTCAAAACATTTTGATTTTTAATTATTTTTTTTTTATTTGGGTCTTTGCAGTCAAAAAATGTGTTTGGTTATTCTAAGTTCGTGTAGTGCAGAAGTTTATCATCAGTTCTTAATTTTTGTTTTTAACTTTCTCGTTATGTTTTTGCTTAATTCCGGGTATTACTTGATTGCCTATTCGAGTGTTACTGTGACTTGATCTACTACTTGTTGTAATTCGTAACAACTAAATTTGAACATAATAATTAAAAGTTTAGTACACTGCTAAATTAATTTCTACCTAATTAAGTGTTTAAAATATCTTCCGTTGTTAATTTGACAGTATCCTTTACAAGCGATGGTACAATGCGGCTATTACATTTCTCTAGGATACATCGATAATTCTTTGCCTTAGCTCTGCAACACTTGCTAATTTAGTTTTATAAATTCTGTTTTTCAAGTATCCCAAATAAAAATAATCTTTAAGATTCAAATCAGATGAACGAGGAGGCTATTCAGTACTACGTATTCTACTTATCCATCGCCCGAGAAATGTTTAATCTAAATAATGCAAACATTTATACCAAATGCCTTTTGCAAAACATTTGGGTAACAAAAGATATCGAATTGTTACCGTCGAGTTGATTCACTTGACTTATTAACTATAGACTTATTTAACTCAGTGTAAAAACAGGACACATACCGAAGCAATGGTTACTCTCCAACTTTTGTGCTATCCCTAAAAATACAAACCCTAAATATTGCAGTGAATACAGAACAATATCACTAATAAGTCACATTCTCAAATTATTCTTGAAAATAATACATGGTTGTATAAATAAAAAACTAGAAGAAGAAACAGATGATAGTCAGTTTGGATTCAGAAATGGACTAGGAACCAGAGAAGCGTTATTTGCTTTTAATGTGTTAGCTCAAAGATGCATGGATTTGAATGTTGATGTGCATGTTTGTTACGTTGATTTTGAAAAAGCATTTGACAAAGTAAGACATTAAAAATTAGTCAAAATTCTAAAGACAAAAAACATAGACCATAGGGACTTACGATTATTAACAAACCTCTACTGCAATCAAAGAGCACAAATCGTAATAGATAACGAACCCAGTCCAGAAATTGAAATCAGGAGAGGAGTTAGGCAGGGATGTATTATGTCCCATTACTATTTAATGTATATAGTGAAGGCATTTTTAAAGAAACATTACTATCTCAAAGTAAAGAAATAATTAACGGAAGATCTATCAACAACATAAGATGTGTCATTATGCAGATGACACCGTGATTATGGCAAGCTCTGCTGAACAACTCTGAGCACGACCTTAGATTAGAACTGAGAGTAAGAGGGAGACCTCCGATTGGGAGACGGCACTTAAAGATGAAGAAGAGTTGACACAATTTAATAAAAATTGATATCGCACAAGTAACTGACATTAAAAATAGTCAATCGCTTCAAGTGTTGTTTCTGAGACAACGGTTCATTCTACACAAAAAAATTTTTCTATGGCCTAGCCACAAAAATCAATTTTTTTCTTTCCCATCCCCCCCTATAAAGTAGGGAGTAGGAGTGATAAACTTAAATTTTTTAAAGGGCCCAAAATTGACATTCTCAGCAAATTTCGCTACTTCGTATGATTTTTAGAAGTCAAATCTCTGACTACTGGACTATTACAGAATTTAAAACTTGTCATACTGCATGATTATTATTATACTTTAATCTAAACTCAACTTCTGCACAAATTTTTTGTCGGGTTTTGCAGGTTTCGCTACGATATCGCATTATACATACCTGTGATATTTCATAATCTTTAGTCTTGTATTTAATATAAATATATCCAGCAATTATTCCTATAAAATACGGCAGTCCTCTTGTATAACTCTTGATATAGATTAAATTAAAATCGTAACTTCCTTTCGGATTTTCTAGAAATTTGGGCAAGAACCGGAGAAACGCTGGTCGTTGATAAATATATATTATACTAAATGTTGTGTATATTGTAGCTAAAATACATATAGAGGTTGCTATTAAACCACATCTGGTATTTTTATGTAGAATAAATATTAGTATCAGTGCTAACACGAAAAAGTGGAAATCACATGCCAAGTACCATGATTGAACCATGCACTAAAATAAAAAATTAAATTTAATTATAGCATAGGTAGATATAATAAAAGAATTATTATAAACAAAATGTCTTAACATTAATAGGAGAATCTGGTATATTTTCCTATACTAATTACTATAAATTTCTATAATTTTGTAAAATAACATACTACCAAGTTACTAATTTTGCTTTAAAAAAGCGAGGTGCGATTGAGCAACCATATAGAGTAACGAAAATGACTAGATATGTTTGGAAAAGTAAACGCCGCTGCACAGATGTCTTAGAAAACATCTTTTATGCATTTGATACAATATGCAATATGCCGCGAAAGAATTAACTTGCCAAATTAGGGCATTGTTACCTCATTTAAAGATAAAACAAAGAATTGAAAAAGCCAGGTCAGCGTTTGTCAAAATAAGCAAGATATTTAAGAGCCACGACCTACCCTTAAAAACAAAAATCCGTTTATTGAGATGCTACGTGTTTACAGTAGCGATGTGAAATTACGTGTAATTTCAGAAATTGTAAGTTACACGTGTAAAATTACCCAAAAATTACAAACCAGATGTAATTTATGTAACTTATGTAATTTATGTTCATTGTATTAAAAAATCAATTGTTTGCATTCATATTGAATATAATAAACACAAAGTAACTACATACTTATGAAATAAAGAAAAGTGGATAAGAAATACATACAAATAATAAAGAAATGAAAACATAGGTTCTTTAGTTTTGTTTTAAGCGGCTTTTATAAATCACAACTTCCTTTTTCGCAGACAACTGGAGACCTTCTTGTTATAAAACGTCGAAGTTTCAATTGTTTGCTCTTCCAATGAGCCTTGTGTAATTTTTTTTATCTCCGGCAAATCCAGAACTGCATCCTGAAATTAAATAGGAAAGTGTAAACATAGAGAGTAAAAATAATGGGTTTATAATATAATATATACAGATCTAACTACCTTGTTTTCGGCATCTGAAGTATCCTTCTCGACTTCCGTTTTTTTTTGGGGTTGTTCTGTGCCTTTACCCTGAAATTGATAATTTTGGAATATAAACAATAAATATGTATGTGTTTACACTAATTTACCGATTTCATTAAGACGTTTTCTAAAATGTTCACTTTGCTTTGTCTCAAAATGCGTGCTGGTCTCTGTTCCCTAGTTTCCATTCTTTGATCAATTTCATCATCGGTCATTGCAAAGTCAGCAAAATTAAAATCATCGTCGGAATTTCCATTTCCTGTTGTATTTGAATGCCATGATGATATTGTCTGAAAACATAAGATTTATAATTTTTTATTCGAAAACGGTGGAATGCATTGGAAAATCGGAAAAGAAGCAAACTGCATATATCACATGCACATATCACATATCTAAAAAATGCCTAAATTTAAAATTACCTCGTCTAATTCTTCCTCTTCGGAAATATGGTTTTCAATTACTTCTATCTCCTTCTGTAAGTTTCTACCTTCTATCGAAACGTTGTTCTGTACAGTCTCTTCTATAGGATATTGACTTTGTATGTGATGTTGTCGTGAACGTTTCAGCAATTTTGAATTATATTGTATATAATTTAAATTTGCTGCCCTTTGAGTTGTTAGGCGATTTCTTCTCTTCGTATGAATGCTGCTCTGGGAGCTAAAGCTTCTCTCTGTTGCCGCAGAAGTGCACGGCATTGTCAATATCCTGACTGCAACTTTGGAGAGGCATGAATGTCCACAAAATCCTTTCCACCATGTAACCAAAGAGACATTATCGAGTATGTTCCATAAAAATGTTTCGCCAAAAAAGTCTGTTTTAGCTAAATAGTTTCCTAAATCCTCAGTAATCTTTGACACTCCTTCATCACCAATCTCTATCGTGGTCGTGGTTGACATAGTAGTAATGTATTTCATCGCTTCAATCCTTTCGGCTGATGATAAATTTGCACCAACAGACCGAGGGTTTAGTAAGTCTGCGGCAAAATGGATCGGTTGAAGGGCGTATTCCTTCCTTGATATAAATTTATCCATCGCTTCTGTTTTTTCGCAATCCGTTAGTTTCACGCATTCTAAATGAGTAGATATGTTACTACCGATTTTCGCGAAAGTTTCACAAACCAAATGAATTGACGAAGAATCTCCTTCAAGACGTGTTATTGCTTCAGTAATTGGCTTAAGCAATTCAACAAGAGCGCTAGAATTTATCCAGAATCCTTCATCAAGTAAATTTGCTTTTGCGCTGCGTATTCTATCTTGAATTGTTTTATCTGGAGATATTGCTAGACGTTGTAGGACGGACTTGCATTTAGTCAGATCTTGAAGACATTTTACATGTGAACCCCATCTTGTTTTTACAGGTAGGCTAAGAGACACTCCACACTTCATCTCATTTCTTATTTCTGTGAATTGAGCTCTCAGTACTTGACACTGGTTAATAGTTTTAACGATATGTATAATATGTGACAAATGTGTCTCTATTGAAGATAATTTCAAAATATCGCTGCACAATAAATGTAATGTGTGCGCTAAACAGCCGTATGATACAAGATGGGGATACATCTCTTCACATTGTCTCACAGCCTTCCTCATATTCTTTGCGTTATCAGTCACAATAGCGAAAAATTTTTTAGGTCCATACTCCTCCAGAACTTCAACCATTAATTTTGTTATATATTCTGCGGTATGCTTCTCTGCTTTTGTTAGTACTGATTTGACAAATAACGGTTCGGGTGTTGTAACAATGAAATTAATTACACTTTCATTTCGCAAGTTGGACCAACCATCGCATTGCAATGATAAATTGTCAGCTTGCTTAATTTTATCATTAACTTGAACTTCAACTCGCTCGTACTCTTCGGTCAGGAGACGATTTGATAACATATATCTCGATGGTAAGGTGTATGAAGGTCTAATTTTTTTAAAAAACAATTTCCAATCTTCATTCTCGGTAATTGAATGTGGTGCTGAACTGGTGTAAATAGCTCTAGCAAGCAAAATATTCAATTCGTTATTTTGTTCGTGTGTCATTCGATCACAAAATGATTGTATTCTGTTGATTTTTGTGCAAACAGGTGTTTCCACATGAATGTTATCAGAAGCAGATGTTGATGCTGTGGAAACCGTTGATGATGTACAAGCAGCATCAGTGTTATCGTTATCCAATTTTGCCGATGTGATCTTTTTCATGGATGTTTCAAATGGAAATTTAGAGTGATTCCCCTTTGACTTTGGAGTTAAAATATTGAATTTAAGTTTTATCATATGCGGCACATAAGTGCATTGTTGAAGATGAGATTTCATTCTTGTAGCATTTTTTGCATGTACACTCTTGCAAAATTTACACCTCACATTTATGGTCTTTTGATTAGAAGAACCCGCAGGTAACACTTCAAAATAAAGCCAGATATCTGTCTTACGTTTCACCATGTTTTATGACCTAAAAAAAATATTCAGGTAGACTTAAACATTAAGAAGGGAAAAAACATTATTTTTCAAAGTATTTGATGGGCACGAGGGCATAAAAAATTGTTAGGCATCCTTAAATAGAAGAAAGATTAAAATTGAATCTGTGTAACAATTTAATGAAATTCGAATAAGCAGAATACTGGATCGGACAACTACATTATTTTGCCCTCAACGTTATCAAAATTTTTTATTTAGTAAGTTATGTCAGTGTAATTCAATTACACATGCTACATGCACAAGTACCCCGTTGCTCCTATCATTCTTATAGTTATTGTACAGTAAACTAATCTAAAAAATCGAATAAAACTTGGTAAACCGAATTCAGAATTAAGTACTGTAGCCACATATAAAATGACGCGCGTTAGATTTAACGTACAGTCGATATGCGATAGGCCCGCCCCTGTGTTTCCCAATCTAAGGTTGCTATGGACATCACCGGCACGTGTTTTGCTGTTTGTAGAAATAATATATTTCTTACCTTATAGTTTCTGTGCTTCCTTATAAATAAATGTAAAGTAACCAACGCTGCGTGAATGAATAGAGAAAGAACAGTCGAAAACTAACTTATACATACACATTACACATACAATAACAGAAATGTAAACATAACCTGCCTGACTCAGACTAAGGAACGACTAACGAGCGACGAGCGTAATAGCACCCACTGGTTCGCGCGCGCCGGCACCGGCGCACCGCACTTACGACAATTGCGCGCGCATAAGTTGCCATAATATATGTAATTTTACCAGTAATTACATAAATTACGGTAATTTATGTAAATTTATCATAAGTTACGTTAAATTTCATAAATTACGTAAATTCCAAAAATTACATAAATTACATTAAGTTACGGGTATCATGTAATATTACCGTAAGTTACGTGTAATTTATGTAACGTAAGTTATGTAATTTTACAACTCACATCACTAGTTTACAGTGCTGCTCTATGGGGTTGAATCATGTACACTAACCGAGGCAACCATGGCAAAACTCGAGGCGTACTGATGAGTACAACGAGTTCACATAGTTTCTCTTTAGGGTCTTTTTACTTAGAATATTCAATTTAAAATATATTTTTTTAAGAAGATAAGTTTTCATTGGATAATTTTGAAATTCCAATTTTCATTGGATAATAACAGGGTCATACTATCAATTATCATGATTAGACTACTGGATGTCCACTTCTAAACATAGGCCTCTTCCTGGTATTTGTCCATCTCCCCATCTCTCTTATGCCACTCCCATCCAGCTTTTTACTTAGCCTTTTTAAATCATCTCTCCATCGGGTAAGTGGTCCACCGACGGCTATTTGGTCATTTCTGATATCCATCCAATTAACCCTTTGTCCTTTGCTTATCTGTGATTAGCTATTTGTCCTGGTCATCTCCATTTTTATCTGGCTATATTTTGGATGATATCAATCACCTTGCTTCTTTTTGGGGTTTCTTCGTACTGTTTTACTGCGTCTCTAGAGTTATTCCAAACATGAATCTATATGTAACACACTTCATTCTTTTCTATGTGAATCTCAATTTGGTAGCTGAAGCTTTTATTAAGGTACATGCTCCATATATCAACACTGGTAGGACGCATTGGTCGAACACTTTTCTTTTAAGGTATATAATAGGCAGTTCACTTTTAAAAGTTTCTTTAAGTTTTCCATTGACTGCTCTGACTCAGTTCGACCGATTCTTTTCTTCAGTTTATGGGTTTGATTATCCCCAATTGTAATTTTATGTCCTAGCTATTTATATTTATCTACGAATTCTATTTCTTGTCCACCAATACTTGATACACATACTTGGGGCACATTATACGAGGAGAACGATACACTTTTCAGCAACTGATTCTCGAAGGGAAAATAGAGGGTAGGAGAGGTCTCGGACGTAAAAAAATGTCATGGCTGCGCAATATTCGACAATGGACAGGAATCCACAGCTATGAAATGCTTCGCAATGCTGCTAAAAACAGAATTATTTAAACCAGAATATTTAACATCTCACCTGACAAGACGATGTACGGTGGACGCCTACGCAGAAATGCACGGCACCTTAAGAAGAAGAAGAATACTTGATGTTCGAGATGTTTATATTTAAACCTGCATTTTCTGTAGCCACAACCAGAGTTGCTGTACCATCTTTTTGCCGTTCCTAGATCTTCAGCTATTCTGACTATATCGTGGGAAAACATAAGTTGTTTACATATTCTCTATCTATTTTTATTTCCTTTGTCTACCAATCGTTCCGTTGTTGCTTGTTAACATATATTGTTTAATAATGTTGTATACCTATTATCTAGCCTGCTATATTTAAGCGCTTGTACTACTTAGCTTTTATCAAATTTAAACCGCTACTACGTAACCGCAATCTTTTCTAAATAATGCTATGTATGGTCCATATTGTTATACGGCATGGAAACATGGACGTTAAGAGTACCTTCCATTAATAAGTTGGAGGCCTTTGAAATGTGGACGTTGCGAAGAATGTTCCGCATACCATGGACAGATAGGGTGAGAAACGAGGAAGTCTTAAGAAAGGCAAATACTGAGAGAGAACTACTCAATTTGATCAAGTTACAAAAAATTGGATACCTCGGCCATATTCTGAGTGGAAAAAAATACGCAATCCCTCAACTAATCATCCAGGAAAAGATTGAAGGCAAGAGTGGAATAGGTCGCAAACAAATGTAATGGCTACGAAACATAAAGAACTGGACAGGCATAAATAAGACTTGCGATCTTTTGCATGCCGCAAAAGACAGACGTGTGGTCTTAAGATAATTCGTCAACGCACTATAGGTGCACAGCACTATAAATATCTAAATATTTAGATAAATATACAAAGTATATATAAATTAATAATTAAGTTTTACCATGTGCTCTGTATCAATCAAATTTGATACGTATAGTATTCCAGTCCACCAGTTATTTCTACAGTCTTCTCTCTCTTGTCCTAATACTGGTTCCCATAAAGGCCCATTTCCCGTATGATATAATAGAGTAGCTTGGTAAAATATGCAGAATGCGTACAAGGGTGTTAACCTAAAACACACTTTTTTAAATTTACATACCGATAAAATACAATTACTTATCGGAATCGTAAGTCACTTGCTTATGTTTTTGCCAGATAAAAACAAAATACATATAAAAATAAAGTACCTTAAATATCTGCTTATTACCATAAAAATGGGGTTAAATTTCTTGCCTGCATTTAAGTTATTTAGAACGCCGTAAGTAACTAATAACCCACTTATAAGAAAGAATGTATCTACAAAGAGATCTCCATGAAAGATAATAGCGGCCCATAACGTTCGGTACAGCTAAAAAAACAACAGAATAATGGTTTTCATTTAGAAATTGACTACTATGTCATATATATTATTTCATAAAGAAATGATAACGGATACAGTACAAATTGGTAATTAACTGTCTGCTTCTTTTTTCGTTTTATCTCTTCTGGTTATATTGAGAGCATTGTTCTGTTAAATATAATCTCATACAAAGCTCATACTATTCTGACCTTACATTATTACGTCAATTTGGTCACTATATGCGCATCCTTCCCTAGATAGTGTCAAAATTAGTCAAGTTAATTTCCAATTAATTTCATCATCCAGCCCCAAGAGTCCACTGCTGAAGATAGGCCTCTTCCTCATGTTTCCAACCCCGTCTATCTTGCGCCGCTCTTATCCAGTTTTTATTGAGTCTTCTTAATCAAAAAAAAAATTATCTCAAATCCTTTATAAAAGGTATATAATAAAATGTCCAAACGGGCTATCACAAATATATTACAAAACGTTTTCGGATTGTTAAATCCATCATCAGTGTAAACGAGGTATATATGCTATGAGCCACCAAAATATATGGGTCAAAACCCTTTAAATGATATTAATTTACAGTTGCTTTACATTATATCTGGTTACAAATTATGATGTTTAAGTTACCGTTGGAATTGATAACATGGCGACGTATGACCCTACATAGGTAAAATGGTCCTGAGACGAAGTGTCTTCGAGGACCTGTTGATACACTGTGAAGACCTGTGAAGACACTTCATCTCAGGACCATTTTACCTATGTAGGGTCATACGTCGCCATGTTACCAATTCCAACGGTAACTTAAACATCATAATTTGTAACCACATATAATGTAAAGCAACTGTAAATTAATATCATTTAAAGGGTTTTGACCCATATATTTTGGTGGCTCATAGCATGTATACCTCGTTTACACTGATGATGGATTTAACAATCCGAAAACGTTTTGTAATATATTTGTGATAGCCCGTTTGGGCATTTTATTATATACCTTTTATAAAGGATTTGAGATAAATTTTTTGTGATATATGGTATACAGCCAGCTACAGGAACTTAGTTTCCTAGTGGATTTCTTCTTAAATCGTCAGTCCATCTTGTAGGTGGTCGACCGACGCTTCTCTTGTCTTCCCTTGGCCTTCATTCCAATCCTCTTTGTCCATCGCCCATCTGTCATTCTGGCTATGTGTCCTGCCATCTCCATTTTAGTCTGGCTATCTTCTCGATGATGTCAGTCACTCTGGTTCTTCTCCTGATGTCTTCGTTAGTTATTCTGTCTCGCAGAGTTACTCCTAACATGGACCGCTCCATTCTTCTTTGCGTGACAATTAATTTGGTTTCCACTAATAATACAAAATATAATAAATAACCAAAAATATTAAAAAGTAAAGTCAGAAAAACAGAAAAAGTAAAATATGGTATCAAATATAAAACTGAATAATCTATATGATAGTCCATTATTTTAATTAACTTACTAACACAACTTTATCTCTTATGAAACTGGTTATATTTTTCCACTTTTCTTAAACAGCAATAGTTCTCTCCCGATGGTATATAGAAACAGGTGACAGAAATAGGTGATATCGGGTAAATGAAATACCAGGGATGGACCAAAACTAGTACACACAGCGAGTGAACCATCTTGAACTACTGCAAATAGCGTCTCACCCAGAAATGGCGGCTGAAAATAAACTCACTAAGACGCAAGACAAGTGCTATGTTTTTACTACCAAAAATTCCCCAATTGGCTATTTTAAAACATATCGGTGTTTGCATCAGGTAGTTGCATCAGTAATTGGCTAATTCCACTCCTCGAAAGAGTTCGCTCTAAGTTTTCTGGGGAAAAAAATATGAGTTTAAATTGAAGACACTATTTTAAGAATTACTCAAAAAATCTTTATTTTTCAAAATAATTCAACAATCAACAATCAGAATCTGATTAAAGTGGTCCAGGAAGTGGTAATGAATTTCAGTTCAGAAAATTTATCTACAAAGTTGTTTAGACAAGCTCAGTTAGATTTTGTTATCCCCTAGCTATTTACAAGCACAGCTCCAAAGATCAACAGTTTGCTTAGCTTCTTAGGGAGGAAGGGGATTTAGTCTCCTGTCATAATATTGGTGGTCTAATGAATGTTTGTTATTGAATATAATAGGGATGATTGGAGGCTTTTTATAGACTCTCTAAAACCAAATTTAAAAGCTGTACTCCTATACAATGGGAACATTTATACTTTACTTCCTATTGCTGATTCAATCCATACGAAAAAGACATATCAACATCTTGATACATTTTTATATTCTACAATTCTACAAAATCAGCGATTCAGCTCACAATTAAGTGATGTGTGGAGATTTAAAAGTTGTTTCAAAAAAGAGGTTAGTCTTCGTAAATGGGTATATTTATTTAAAAACCTTAAAAGGGCTACATAAAAGAAACAAACGTTTTCGGACTAAACAGTCCATCATCAGGTTTAAAATTTTAAAATTGCCTCAAATAAGAATAAACCATTTAGTTAAAACAAACGTGGTTATGAAATTTTGACTATGGTTAAAAAGCAAAAATGGTTATACTTACAAGGTTATAATGCCTGAGCCACCAAAATACCTGGGTAAAAACCCTTTAAATTACATATAGTTGTAAAAGATTATACATCATGTTGTAAAAAAACTGTGATGTTCAGTATTAAATTAAATTTGACTTCAGGTAACATACATGGCTGAAGTGAGTTCCAGAGCCGGAGAGTAAACCTCTTCAAACGGAGAACAGCTGGTAACTGATTGACAATATACCTATGAACGGTGTCGAAAACAAAATGTCAATGTAACATGGAACTATATTAGTTATACCTAGTATTACTACAGCCAAAAGATTCAAAAAATTATTTTGATGATTTTAAAAAATAATAACAGCAATCTAGGTGTTGGGATTTAAAAACTTTTTATTTATTAATTTGGGGTATAAAAGATGTGAAATCACCGATGGTGTTAAAGTCATGTTTAAGAGAATGACCTGTGTATTAGGCAACCTATGTTACTTTTTGTCGTATGGAATGTGGTCTAAAAGTGTATTTTATGTTAGATTAGCTTATATATATATTATATATATATATATATATATATATATATATATATATATGAAAATTATCCTTTTATGTTTATCACATCTAGGACAAGGTAAAAATTATATAGCAAATATTTGAAGCTAATATAAGACCTCGTATTTAAATGACTTTATTTAAGACTGCTAGTATGGTGAAAAAATTAATAAAAATAAGTTTAGTAAATTGAAAATCTACAGGCTGAAGAAATTAAAGTTATAACCTATGTGATTAAATTTAAAATTGAAGAGGCTGAGCTCCTCAGAGACTTGATGAGAATAAAAGTAGAGGAAATGACTGAAGAAGAAGGGGATGGTTAAAGGAGAAAAGGAGTTAATCAACAATTAGAGATAATAGAGGTCCTTCATGCTTACAGCATCTAGCACCCTGGACAAAATCTATTTTAGTAGTAATAAATTCAGTTTATAAAAACCTAAAATTTGATGTATGAGTGTGCTACTAAGTTGTTGACCAAGAGAAGGTGAGCAATGTTAGATAAGGATTTTTTTGTAATAGGGGAAAATTATGAATTTTGATAAATTGTTAGATAATGTTTGAATGATTACTGAGTTAAAACTATTGAGTACATGTTTGATATATAAGTTGACCAAGAAATAATGAAAGAGAAAAGAATGGACAGGAATGTGATGTAGATATGAAGAGTGAAGAAAATGGTAAAATATTATGGTATGATAGATATGGATGGTTCTGAAGTTAACAATAGGGCGTGAAAATTTATGAAGGAAAGGTGTGGCAATAGTGAAGAGAATGGTTGTTTAAAGAAGCACAAACTCATAGACTTCGTCTCTTTTTAAGTTGTTTAGTTATTTTAAAATAAAGGGGATTATTTGAGAAATTTTTAAAATAGTGTCTTTAAATTCGGATTTTTTCCAAACTAAACATTTTAAGCCAGTTAAATTTATACAATGTAATGTTTGTATATAAACGAAGTAAATTGTAAAATTATAAGGGAACAACGAATAGTTTCAACCAGGTTAGTTTTGGAGGGAGAGAGTTTGTTACTTTTTGTGTCACAAAAAATATAAGCCGAGCAGTTTATTTTATTTATAACTTACCTTAATCTTCATGCAAATCATTTTAAGCAGTAATCATTTGAAAGATTTTTTTAAAATCTTTAAAGAATTGCCTATAAATTTTCCATGAAAAACTTACAGTTTTCCGATTATTTAATATCATATGTTTGTATTTTTCTATTCGATGAATAAAAGTCTATTTTCGAACAGCCATAACTGTTAATGTTAATGTTAATATTAAATTTACGGTAATAATAACAAATATTTGTTTATCAGCTCCATATTTGAGCTAGTATAACTTTTTGGTATCAGCTCCATTTGGTCTAACTTTTTGGAGCTATTCGCGAAAACTCGTTTAAAAAGTTTAAAAACATGCTTTTTGACGTGTAATATGTAAACTGTCAGTCACGAATAACTCTAAAATAGTGACTTTTAGAAAATATTCTACACAACATTGTTGTCTTAAAATTCACTATAGAAAAAACTTTCTACTGAGCTAAACATTAATCGATACTACAATCATTGAATAATTTGCTATGTAATCTACTATGAATTCGTTTCAACAAAAAGTAGTATAATACTGCATAAATCACATATTATCAAATGTACTTACTTCTTCAACATAATCTAATGTTATCTGTGGTGCAGCTGTAAACAAAGCAGATCTGTGACACGCTAGTATCATAATGAGAGAAAATGCTTTCATTCCATAAAAGATTCGTAGTGGTTTTTCAGTTGCCTCAATCTTACTTAAATCTTTAATATTTCTCTTCACGGAAAATGCTTGCAGGAGTTTATACAGTTCTAAAAGATTTAATGTTTTAATTAAAAAACTATATATATATATATATATATATATATATATATATATATATATATATATATATATATATATATGTATATATATATATATATATACCAGCGAACCCTTAATAACTTAATAACCCACACTGAAGCAGCGTGATAATGTTTACCTCACAACCCCTGACATGAAAGACACATCTAAATAAATGGCCCTAAACTAAGAGGCTTTTGAGATCTAGCCAGGAGAGCAGAGAGTGCTAAGAATCTCCTTTTTAAATCCGTTAACTAATTTTCCGAAATTAATTCAGATTTCTTCTTCAGATCTGTGCCTCCTAAGAATTGTAAGGCAAAGCAGACGTTAATAAAGATATTATTAGAGACATGGGGAATCTAAAATTGCATTCCACAACATATCTTCACATCTAAGCAAAAATCCTTAGCGAATTGATTTCTAGTACTCGTAAAGGGTATACCGGAATAAAAGGAAAAGACAGTTAAGATTTAATTTCACGTATAGTGCGTGAAATCCGACCGTATTCACAGTCGCTCTGAACGTGAAGCCTCTCGCGTAAATAAAAAAATAAATATAAAAATAAAGCAAAAAATTGAAAGAAACAAGAAACAAATTAACCCAGGTTGAAAACAAGTAAAAAAATTTTAAAGAACAGCTGAAAATAAATAACATCGTAACTATACGTAGAGTAATGAAATAAAAAAGAAAACTCTTTCTGACTGGAAGGGATTTCTTACTGGAGAAACAGTACTTCCTACATGAAGCAGGAAATTGTAAATAAAGGAATTGTAAGGAATTAAGAGCTGACGGTAAAAACGTGAAGATTGAGTACAAAAAACTAACTGTGGGTGAGATTAAATGGCATGTAGGAGTGAAAAAAGTACGTCCTCAGTACGACCGATAGTCAGAAATACGTATATATGGTTTCCTTCCATCTTATATACATATTTTATTATATTTTTTCCTTTGTTACGAGCTATGCCGATACCTTTTACCTTTATTTTGATACAAACGTTCTAAACGTTTGGCATTCCTTTCCTTAGGTAGCTTAGCTTCTTGCGTGGATGTCTAGTTCTTGCTCTGGAAATCCCAGAATGTTTTAACAATATTGCCACAAATTGGTCGCATTGCACGATACGTTTTACCTTTATTTCAATATCAACTCGCATTAACCTTTTTCTTGTTATTTATATATGTATATATATATATATATATATATATATATATATATATATATATATATATATATATATATACAGAGTGGCTCAAAAGTCTGGAAACGGTCAATTACTAAGAAAATTGCTAGTTATAATGGTACAAAATTTAAGGTACACCTATTTTGGGATACGGAGATTCCATATTTGATATTTGCAATGTTGCCATATTTGCCGTTTCTCTTATATCATTAGTAACGTTGATTTTTCAAATTCATGACTCTCTATATTCAGTCATCATTGGAATCTTCTATTCAATACGAGCTCAACCATAAGTAAGACTTATGATTTTATGTAGTCTGGAAGGTCTTAAATACATAAAACAGAAGTCTGACAATGTTTAATTGTCTCAATAAATTTTTTAATACTAACTATTTTCAACTACATTAAAACGTAACAATTGATAGATTACAAATTTTTTTAACGTTACTTTATCAAGTGTTTAAAATGTGCTTCATTTGTGGGTTGACAGTACCCTAATCGATGGTAGAATGCGTCTAACACATTTCTCCATGATTGTCTAGAAACTATTCGAGATTCATCGATAATTCGTTGCCTTAGCTTTGCAAAACTTGCTGGTTTAGTTTTGTAAACTGAATTTTTCTAGTATCCCCATTAAAAATAATCTTTAGGATTGAAATCAGGTGAATGTGGAGACCATTTCTAATCATTTCAGAGATCATTTTTAATTTTATCCATTATACATCGCCTTGTCAGGTGAGATGTTAAATATTCAGGAATAAATAATTCTGTTTTTAGCCGCATTGCGAAGCATTTCATAGTTGTGGATTCCTGTCCATTATCGAATATTGCGCAGCCATGACATTTTTTTACGTCCGAGACCTCTCCTACCCTCTATCTTCCCTTCGAGTATCCCATCGAGTATAATATTATATATATATATATATATATATATATATATATATATATATATATATATATATATATAACTGATGACTATAGTAAACATATGAATACTAATGACAATGGCCAAAGATTGATTAAAAAACAGGTTTAAAATAATGAGTACATATTTCAGGAGAAAGAATATATTATATAAAAGAACATCGAAAATTAAGGGATCAAATAAAACTAACCAAATAGGCCATAGCTTAATGCAAGGGAAATTCTCCAAATTAACAACAAATCTGAAAACGTGTAGAGAGGCAGACGTAGGATCTGATCATTTTTTGATTGGAATCTATATGAGGGAAACAATAATTAAAAAGCATAAACGGAAAAAAAATCATTTTGAAGAGCTGCGAAAATCAAAGGTAATACAGGGTTACCAAAAGGATATACAAGAAAGCTACGCCAAACAAGATAGTGTTAATAGATTTGTATTATACAACAAAAGTTCTTGAAAATTACAGACACTATTTGTAAAGAAATCAACCTAGAAGAACATACCAAAAACAAGATACTACAAAACAGAAAATAACACTGGTTCGATGACGAATCTAGAGCAGAGTTAAAAAAAGATTAGAATGGAGGTTAAAAAGTTTGCGATTGCAAAAACAAGACGGCCAAAAAAGGTATACCGAACAACTAAACAAGTAAAGAAAATCCTAAGGTTGAGGAAAAGAAAGTATAGGAATGATAAAGTAAACGTACAATTGGCACTAAACGGTAAACCACTAGACAGGGTCAACAATTATAAAAATCTAGAAGCAACAATAAACTCCCCATTAGACTCAAATGAGGATATAAAAGTGAATAATAAAAATTGCCAAAAAGAATTTGCACAATATCAAATTTCCCAAATAAAAAATTAAGTTTAGCCATTAGATTAGCAGGCAGCTGCTAGATGGCATTGGAAACTTGGGGACTAGACATTGAAATCCCAATCCATAAAAAATTAGAGCCATTGAAATGATAAATACTCTCTTTTTCTTCTTCGAAGTAGGAAGTGCCGTCTTCCTACAAAGGTTGGCAATCATAATGGCTTTTTTTTTATTTTTGAGCTTGTGCTCTAAACAAATCAATCGATCTGAATTGATTTTAAAAAATGGGGAAGCGTTTAAAGAAGTAGTCGCCAACCTTTGGTAGACGACGGTGCGAGAAGAAGAAAGATCGTCAACTTGACATGATTCGCTACACAACAGTTTCCTCAAAAAAGAGCAATTTTACTATTTGAGGTCAAAATTTCTCATCATAATGTGTAACTACTTCCTCAGAAAATGTAGGTATATTGTAAAACGATTTTATTTTACTGATTACGTGATTACCTTAAACCGATTTTTATATACCAACATAACAAAAGAGGGTACTTACTGTTTTGTGAATCATCTTCATCAGGACTATCTACATAGGAACTTGTTGAAACAAGAATAATTAAAACAGTAACAAGTGCACTAAAAACCAAGAGAAGTTTATATTAGTGTCTCTTAATATTATTTAAGACAATAAAAATACATCGTTCACTTGTATTATCTCTTTTATCGTAAATTTGAGTTTCATACTATAACATATTTTTTATGATAGCTTTATATTTTTAAACTAGCAAGTATTGCACAGCTAGTTAAAATAAGAAAAATGTACAATAGTAGGTATACTCCTCAAAAAGAAAGAAACGTAATAATATAAAAATCGCAATCGCAATCCAATACCAAATAAAAATCTCGAGAAATTTATACATAAACTAAGGGAGAATGAAGCAGTTGAGCAAGATAAAATCCTTGAAAATGTATATATACAGCGTTATAGAAATGGGGAAAAGCTGGAGATTATAATAGATAATAGTTTTTAAAGAATTATGTTTATAATTAAGACAAACAAAGGATCGGACAAGTGAAGAAGTATCACCTTAGTTTCTGTTTAAGAAAACCTAAAGTTCTAAAAACCAAGCATATGTTCAACAATGTACAAATTATAGAGTATAAAAATATTGTAAAGTGGCAGAAATGTAAATAAACTGACTGAAATAATTAATAATAAAAAATTTTATGTCGATTAAAAATTTCTATGAAAATTAGGGATTTCTCAATGGTAATATTTTATACTTGAACAGATTATGTAGTGTATACTATACAGGGTTTCTGTCCAGAAACTTTTTCTGACCAACGAAGACCAGAGATTCCTCAGATAATTTTAAGTCGATTTAACACAATTTACCCAGTCCGAAAATGCCTCCACTTAGATTTTTTTAAATACCTCCAGAACGCTTCTATTTCGAAAGCCAAAAACTGGAACGATTAAGTATCCTGCAGAGTTGAACAATTCCATTAATTGGGAATTTCTTGTATTTGTCATAGGCATCCGTTTTGGGTAGCTCAACGGTTATTTTACCGCATAACTTTTTTGTCCTTAACTATTAAGCATTCGTTATACTAGAAAATTAAATTTTCAGGTCTTCTAGTACTAAAAGCTTCTTTTAGTCCTAAGTCGATAGGATAAAACGTTTTATAGAAAAATCGGTTAAAAATTGTATGTTTTAGTTCTTTACTTTGTGGCATTCAAACACAACAATTTCAATTCAAAAAGGTGATCTTAACTGATGAGGAATACGCTGATATGCATTTGGTTTATGGCGAAATGGGGTGTAACACTCGCGTAGCACAAAGTAAATACGCTGAAAATTTTCCCAATCGTAATCATCCCACACACTCAACATTTACAGCTCTTCATCAACGATTAAGAGACACAGATTCAGTGGTCCCAAAAGGTAACGAAATAGGGCAACATAATGATGTAACACCAGCAGATGTTATTTTAATAGAAGTTAAGAAAAATCCAGAAATTAGAGCTTGAAGACTATCTGTCATGTATTCCATAATTTCAAAATCTTCCGTAGAAAATATCTTTGATAACGATGTATATCCTTTTTATTTTACAAAGGTACAAGTACTTTTTTTTCGTCTTTATAGGGGGGGGTGTGTGGAATCTTTAAAAGACATCTCAGTCCAGGACGCCGCCTGACTAACCTTAGTGCAAAATTCGTTCTTCGTACTTCCGGCGATAGTTCTCGAGGTACTTTAAAATGCCCTCTCGTCGCCGAGTCTACGCCGAACGCCTACCTGCTAAACCAGACCCTCTCTGTCATTTAGAGATCTGGAAGCGGAATGGCCGCTGTAAGACCGACATCATTTCCGAAGCACTACCTTTATTCATTTATTCTCCATTCATACACTTCACATTCTACTCATCAGCAAGGAGGCTCCCTGTCTCGTTCCAGGTAGCGCGTAGAAGACCCTCATCGCTCCTAGTTCGGCATCATTCCCAAACGGGCATTTCTCCTTCCCACAGTCTGGCTCACGCATTCTAACTCATACAGTCTGACCCACTTTTCTATCTTCAACTTTCAGCATCTTTCACTTTTAACTTTGCCGTTGGTCCAGCTGTCTTTCTTCCTCTTCCTTTTTCTTGATCACTGCTCGGATATAGCTGTGTATGTTAGTCCAACATGATTTATTTTCAATAATTCTCTCAATCATTTCTCTCACTGTAACAAAATTCACACCTGTCTCTCTCTCCATTCTGTTTCTTTCCACTATCCATCTGCTGCAATCTAAAATCGTATGTGTCACAGTGTTCTGAGTATCCACAGTATAGGCATTCATCTGTGTCAGTCTTTCCGGTTCTAGAGAAGTAGGCCCTAAAACACCCGTGTCCTGTGAGCACCTGCGTCAGGAAATAACCCAGTCGCCTGTGGCTACAGTCCACACAATCCCTTATGTTCGGGATTAGCATTTTTGTCCACTGTGCCACATCCTCCGTGTTTTTCCATTCTTCTTGCCATCTTTCAATTGACCTTTCCCTTTCCTGTCTTCTTTTGGCCACAGTAAGGTTTGGGCCTCTTCTCTCATCAAGATATTTTCTTTTCACCGCCAACATATGCAACGGAACACATCCAGTGATGGTCCACAAGGCTGCCGCAGACACATTCCTGTAGGCGCATGCCACTCGCAACAAACTTGTTTTGTCCACTCGTTTCATGAGGCTCCTTCTTCTTCAAGTGCCCTGTCCGTTGCGAACGTTGGCTATTAACATGGCAATTTTGATCTTGTTTGCGGCGCTTCTGAATAGTTCGACCGATGTGAGCCCGAACCACTTCCGCAGATTTTGGAGCCACGAGTGTCTTCTCCTGCCTGGCCCTCGCTTACTGTCTATTTTTCCCTGGACAATCAATTGTAGCAGACGGTACTTATCGTGTCTCAATATGTGGCCTAGATATTCAAGCTTTCTTTGTTTAATTGTATTCACGATTTCTTTCTCCTTTCCGATTCTTTGGAGTACCTCTATGTTGGTGACATGTTCGGTCCAGGATATACGAAGAATGCGTCGGTACACCCACATTTCGAATGCTTCTAGTTTTCTCGTTAGCGTCTCCGTCAGCGTCCAGGCCTCCACGCCATACAGCAAGATGGAAAAATGTAGCATTTAACTATACGTAGTTTTAGGGGAAGAGACAAATCCTTGCTTATGAGGAGCTTTTTCATATTGCTAAATGCTGCTCTAGCTCGTTCTATTCTCGCCTTAATTTCTATGGTCTGTTCCCATTTTGCATTTACGTTGGTGCCAAGGTACACATAAGATTCTACATGGTCAATTAATATGTTACTTATCCGTAATTGTCGAGCAGGTTGTTGCTTTTTGCTTATCAGCATCCACTTTGTCTTCTTGAAGTTGAGGCTCAGGCCGTATTGTATGAGGCTCCTATAGGCCGTTATCTCTACCGCCTCGCTCCAGACTGGTGCCGCGTAGAGAACTATCGACTGTACAACATCGTGTAAGACCCTCCTCCTTTCGGATTTAGGTCCTCCAATGTTGGGCATTACCAACCCCAACGTATCCGCACTATTCGCAGCCTTACGGACCACCTCCCACACTTGCTCTCCCATTTTCCATTCTGGTGCAATGTCCAAAATTTATTTTTAAAATTTATTATATAAAAGGTGCAAAATTTATTTTTAATGTACATAATGTATATTATTATTCGTAAATTGGTGACTATCTTCACGTTGCCCAAGAGTTTTAGCATCAGCATAGGTTTAGCACAAACGTTTATTCGGCGTTCTCTAAGCAAAAGAGCAAATTTATGCATAGAGACTAATGCCCATCATATCGAGCATCTTTGTATCTATTTACCTTTGGTACTTGTTCTTTTGTGTTAGTTTCGTTTCATCGTAATAAATACGTTATTTTTAAAAACTAAAAATAAAATTTTGTTTGAGTTTGACTTTTGGTTTCTTTTCTTAAACTGTGTTTTGGAATTGTCTGCTGCATTTAATAAAACAAAGGACAATTTATAAAATTAATTAAGCTACCTATTAGTTTACTTTTTATGGCGAAAAAACTAAACATTTTCAAATCGATTTTTCTAGAAAACGGTGTATTCTAACGACTTAAGTTATAGTATCTTTTACCAGTAGAATGCCTAAAAATGTAATAATCTAGTATAAAAAATGCCTAAAATTTAAAGACATAAAAGTTGTGTGTTAAAATAACCATTGCCTACCCAAAACGGACGCTTATGACCGATACTAGAAATTCACGATTAATGAAATCGATTTATCTCTGGAGGATAAATAATTGTGCCAATTTTCGTTTTTCTATATAAAAGTGATTTGGAGATATCTGAAAAAAACTAATTACAAGGGTCATATTCAAAGAGTTTCAGCTCCCTTGGAAGCATTTTCGAACTAGGTGAATTGGGTTAAATTATCTTAATATTATATACACTTATATACTATAATGTTTATCTGTCAAATAAACGTCAAATCGAAAGGCGCATTATTTTGAAGCTCTTACAAAAAATATCAATTTTAAAGGTTTTTTCTTCACTTTCACAGTATCACTTGCAGTGATAAAGACACATTAAACTAGTGGTCTGGAAGAAAGTGTATATTTCGTGTATAGGTAGTTTAATAAAAAAAAAACGACATGGAAGAAATTCCACCGAAGCCTCCAGATAGAGGGAAATTTTATGTAGAATTTGGAGAAGATAGGACGATGGAATTTGAAGAATTAAAAAAAAATAGCAACATAACAATAAATAAGGTAACAAACGAAAAAAACCAAACAATTAGCACTAACGAGGTAAGTAACCAATTTGATTTTAATAACGATGCTTTGACACAATTTAATAAAATAGATAGATCAGGTAATCCAAATTTAAATAAAGTTATAAATTTAAGATTAAATAATAGATATAAATTAGGAGATAGTGCACCATACATAGTACATATAGAAAATAAAAACGGTAATATCGGCAAATTACACAGGATAGGCACGGCCCGATTAATTTTACGTTCAGTACCTGAAATTGAAAATAATATCACACAAATCACGGTAGTTGGTAGGAATAAAATTAAGGTAGAACTTAATAATTTTACTAGTGCTAATAAATTAATTGAATCTGATAATTTAAAAAGCAAACAGTACGAGGCATATATTCCAACGTTTTTTACCCAAAGAAAAGGTGTTATAAAATCTGTAGATAAAGAGATAGAAGAGGATGATTTGTTATCATTAATTCAACCTAGGTTTGGAATGAGTTTGAAGTCTTACATGTAAAAAGAATAATGCGGAAAGTGGTACAAGAAAATGGATCAACTATCTATGTAAAAACTGGAACTGTAATAGTAACGTTTAAAGGTCAGTCTATACCTACCAACGTAGTAATAGAAAAAATGATATACGAGGTTGAAAATTACACACCCAGAATGCTACAATGTTTAAAGTGCTTGAGATTTGGGCATATACGTGTTCAATGTAGGGGAAAAGATAGGTGTGAAAGATGCGGTGAAGAACATAATAAATCAAATTGTTCCAATCCTAACAATCTATTTTGTGTATTGTGCAAAGGAAAACATAGCCCTACTGACAAGGGAGCAAATTGTACGGAAAGGGAAAAACAGGAGTATATTAAAAAGATTATGAATACTGAAAATATAACATATTACGAAGCTAATAATAAATATAGAAAATATTATTCAACAGTAAGTAAAGAACAAGAAAGTACTTCCAATAAATATACAATCTATAAACGAAAACGATCAAATAGTATTAATTCTAGTAACGTAGACAGAGAGATAATGGAAGCGCACAGAAAAATCTTGCAAACTCCAAAAGTACAAAGTCAGCCTTGTTATAATTTTAACAGCCCTATTTATCATAATAAAACACAAATACAAAACGATAATCAAAGTAATATAGGAGAAATTATAGTAAACTTTATTTCAACAACTTTAAATCAGATTAATCACAATTTAGATGAAAAAACGTTAGAATTACTGAAAAACAATATTTTACAATTATTATTAAATCGTGATGGCTAGCATATCATTTCTTCAATGGAATGCAAGGTCAATTAAAACAAATAAGGGTTATTTAGAAAAATTTTTATATGACAATAAAATAGATATAGGACTAATATCAGAAACATGGTTAAAGAAAAGTAGCTTTATTAACTTTACTGGTTATAATATCTTTAGGAATGATAGGGATGATGGATATGGTGGTGTGGCCATACTATTGAAAAAAAAAATTAATTTTGATAATACTCCTACTTTTCATCCAATCAATGACGTAATGTGTAATAGCATATCAATAAAAATTAAAACCGGTAAAAAGATTAACATTTATTCTATTTATGTAAAACCAAATCTCAAAATTACGGTAAATGAATGGAAAAAGTTTTTTAATAGTATGGAGAAGCCTTTTATAATTGGTGGTGATTTTAATAGCCACAATTATGTTTGGGGTTGTAGTACTGTAGACACTATAGGAAAAAATCTGTTAGAAGCTATTGAGGACTGTAATCTCGTACTTTTAAATAACGGCAAAGAAACTTTGATGCGTAGACCTAATAGTATTAATAAATCGGCCATAGACCTTACAATATGCTCAGCAAATATTAGTCATTGTTTCGATTGGGATGTTGTGGACAATACTTTAGGATCAAATCATTTTGCTATTGTTATAAAGTCAAATATTAATGTTAATAAAGCGGAATGTGTAAACACAAAATTCCAATGGAATATAAATAAAGCGGACTGGTCTCTTTTCTCTTCTATCACTGATAATTTCATGGAATGCGATAATAATTTAGATTACCAACAATTTTTAAATAAATTAAACGAATATTGTAAAATATGCATACCGGAGAAAAGAACAGGGACTAGTCCACGATTTAGGAAAACTTGGTGGAATGACAATTGTAAAAAGGTTATTCAAGCACAACAACTTGCTTTACGCAAGTTTAAGTTACAGTCCAATATACAAAATTATATAAATTATAATAAGTGTGTAGCAGAAACGAAAAAAGTTATATTAAAAAGTAAGCGTAATGCATGGAAAATTTTTTGTGAAAATTTAAACAAAAATACACCAATAAAAAATATGTGGAATCAAGTCAAACGTTTACAAAACATCTTTAAACCACAAATAAATCCAGTGACCGAAGGAGAATGGGTTGAGGAGTTTTTGAGAAAATTATGTCCAGATAATATATTTTCAAAAATTAATGTAATGGAAAGTAAAAACTCTAATCATCCACTTTCAGTGCCATTTAGTTTATACGAATTAGAAATAAGTCTTAAGAACAAGAAAAACACGTCTCCGGGAATAGATAATATACATTATATTATGTTGGCAAATTTACATCAAAAAGGAAAAGAAACACTATTAAAAATTTTTAATCAAATATGGCAATCAGAAGATATTCCAGATAGTTGGAGAGAGTACCGGGTGATTCCCATACTTAAAGCAAATCGAAATTCTGATTCGGCAGAATCTTATAGAGGTATTTCATTAAGCTCCTGCATAACAAAAACACTGGAAAGAATGATAAAACTTAGGCTCGAAAGATGGTTGGAAAAAAATAATAAACTATCACAAACACAATTTGGATTTCGTAAAAATCATTCTACTGTGGAAGCAGTGAGCCACTTGGTAACAGATATAAATTTAGCGTTTACGTCAAATTCTTCAGTAACAGCTCTTTTATTAGATGTGGAATCAGCATACGACAACGTTAATTTAACTATACTGTACAACAAAATGACACAAATAGGTCTTCCCGAATGTTTTTGTCAAAAAATAATAAAACTATATGACTGTCGAAAAATTTATATATCGGTAAATTGTAACACAATTGGTCCAAGGCTAGCGATGGATGGTTTACCTCAAGGAGGAATATTAAGCCCATTGTTATATTTAATTTACACTGCTGATCTAGTTAAAAATTTAAACTCCACAAGAATTTTACAATTTGCAGATGATATAGTCATTTATCAAGAACACATTAAAATAGAAAATGCAGTCAAATCCATTGAAGAAGGAGTCAATCATATTAAAACATGGAGTGATTTACATGGACTAAATATCTCTGATTCGAAAACTAAATTATGTATTTTTTCAAGAAAACGAAAAGAGATACCCAACTACATCTTAATAAACAATGTCTCCTATCCAGTGCAAAAATATGTTAAATATTTGGGCATTACTCTTGATAGACAGCTTCTCTGGAAAGAACATATAGACAATATAGTTAAAAAAACAGAAAAGGGAATAAATCTTCTTCGATTCGTGTCACACTTACGATGGGGAGCAGATCCAAATATTTCTTTGTTATTATTTAAAAATAATATAAGAGCTATAATCGACTATGGATCAATATTATACAGTGACGCATCACAGTGTCATTTAAACAAAATAGACAAAATCGTTAATAAATGCCTTAGATTGTGTATAGGAGCCCTAAGAAGTACACCCATTTGTAACCTACAAGTCGAATGCTGTGAAATGCCAATGGATATAAGACGAAAAAAACTTGGCATCAGACTTTTAGTAAGATTGTACGAGAAAAAGTCAAGTTTAATATTCAAAATACACCAGCTGTTCTTAGCAGACTTAACAGAAAAATATTGGATAAAAAAGAAAACTCTAAATATAGTAGATTTATATTCAAAAATGACAATATATGATAAACAACTATATAAATATGACATAAACCCAAATTACAATATTGACTTTAATACTCTAGAACAAGTTCAGGTATACTTCTTAAGGGACTACAGCAATTTACCTTTATCTTTAAGAAAATTAATGTTTATATCTGACAGTTCACAATTGTTCAAAGATTATTATATACTATATACAGATGCATCCAAAAGTATCGAAGGTGTGGGATGTGCATACTGGGATGACAATAATAAAAACAGTAAAATGTTTAAACTCAATTCCATCATGAGTATATACACAGCTGAATTAATAGCGATAGTGGAAGCACTAAAATATTTATCTAATATAGATCATTCAAAGTTTATAATTTATAGTGACAGCAAAAGTGCTGTAAGTAAAATTAGTGCTATAAATCCTAAATCAAAAGTAAATTACGTTGAATTATATATAATAAATAAAATTATAGAACTTCAGCAACAAGGCAAAACTGTTAAGTTGGCATGGATTAAAAGCCATTGTGGAATCACTGGAAATGAGATAGTAGATGAATTGGCAAAAAATGCTGTGACACAAGGAGTATTAACTGATTATCTTTGTACGTCTAGAGATATAGAATCAGACACGTTCAAAGAGCTTAAGAAGGAATGGAAAGAAAGGTATATTAATGAAAATATAAATACAGGAAAGCATTACAGAGCAATCAGAAACCATATTACGGATAAATCTTGGTTTGCTAAAATGGAGTCGACAAAGGATATGACAAGAACTATATGCAGAATGAGATTTAACCACTGTCTTACACCATCATATATGTTTAAAATGAATCTAGCTGATAGTCCACAATGTACTTGTGGTCAGATGGGTAACCTACAACATAAAATTTTAGACTGTTCTCTTATTTCCAATAAGGTTAATAATTTTTTAAATTCGCTATATTCTTTGACCGATGTCCACCATCCCATTAATTTAAGTTATTTATTAACATTAGAAAACAATGAATTTCTATATAGATTATTGTATAAACATGTTTTAGATATTAAACTCAAATTGTAATTGTAAATATAGAGTAAGTATTTCTTTGTAATTTGTTAGAAAAAAAAAGAAAAAAAAAAGAAAAAAAAAATTAAAAAAAAAATAATAAAAAAAGTAAAAAAAAATAAAAAAAAAATTAAAGAAACAAATAAAAAAAAATAAAAAAAAATTAAAGAAACAAATAAAAAAAAAATAAAAAAAACTAAGAAACAAATAAAAAAAAAATTAAAAAAAAATACAAATAAAAAAAAAAAAGAAAAATTGAGGAACTTGGACAGTCCACAGTAAAGTAGCTATTGAATTAAGTAGATAGCTGCAGAAAAGTTTACTGTGGAACTCTAAGGACCTCATCACTTATTATACTTATATATAAATAACTAAAAAACAATTATAGAAAAATGACTATATATTAGGGATCAATACTAGTAATAGTAGGATTAGTATTAGTAGGAATTTAGTATAAGATTGTATAGGAAACAATGACTAATGAAAAAATGAGTACAAACTGTAAGATTGGCGAATGGATTTAGTGTCCGCAGTCATTTAAACACAAACAAACAACAACAAATACTATAATGTACATATGTAGTGTATACTATATATACTTATAGTAGATTATGTAGTGTACACCTACATTATTGCAAAAAAAACTGGAACATCAAAATAAAATACTTCTGTTGTAAATGGTATATTTAATTAAAATTAAATTTAAAAATCCAAATGGATTAAAAGTTCAAAACGTTTTTGGTCTATTCAGTCCATCTTCAGTGAACTTTTGTAGTACTTGCGTAAATAACCGCAAAACCAAACAGTGGTTGGATTTACATTGATGAAACCATTCTTGAAAGTATTATATTATCGGCAATATGCCAGGATTTACCAACCGGAAAAATAAGTCCCTACTCGAAAAAAATATTTCTACATTCAAACTGTCGGTATGGAAGAAGCTAACTTATTCCAGGAATTATCCAATTTTTAAAAATGTTTGCTGTGAAATCAAAAGGCGTTGAAATTCAGTTTTACACAAACACATATTAAAATTTTAGAAGAAAAATAGTTCATGTAATGAATAATTAAACTAAGGAATTTTAAATTTAAATATTTGTCATAAAAAATCTTAAAACGCGATAGTTTTACAATTACTTACCAAAACCCCAAATCTACTAGATCCATCTTTAGCTGCTTATCTGATCTTTGGCAAAGAATTGATGGGACTTGAGCGCTAAAGGTAATATTTTCTTTCTTCAGAGAATAGTCGACGTCTTTTAGATAATCTTCAAGACTTTGTTTTGCATCATTGGGTGAGCACGATGCTGGAAAACACCAACCCATTTTTGCAATATTTCTTGGGAATTTTGTTTCATCCTGATAAGGCTAAAAATTAGTTTAACTAAGATGATTTAGATCAGTTAAATAAGAAAAAACCTGTTAATTTCAAAAAAAAACTCTTTATAAACGTTTTGACATTGCATGCAAGTACAATGACACGTACCGCATCTGATGCAGTATTTTCTGTTACTTCCCTACTTCCGGTTTCCTTAAATTATTTAATTCAAATAGAGCATTCTGTACATTTTTGCAGATTTTAAAAGAGCTTGTTATTCTTAAATAATTCATACCAAATTTGGTAAAAAATTTCACTGTTTACCTCCGAAAAATGTGCAAGTTTAATATTAAATTCAAAGAAAAAGATCTAACAGGTTAAGGTCCAGAGAATAGTCGGCCAATTCTATGAATCCTCTATGTTCAATCCATCAATTTGGAAAATTAGCAATCACGTTGATAATAGCGGGGAAGCGCTGTATCCTCCATCTTATTTAAACCAAAAATGTTAAGGCCACTGGCCATTTTGTTGAAGTGCAGGAACAATTTGGATATTCCGTAAATTGTAATACTTGTCACCAGTCTATAGGGATATAGTCTATTTTGGACAATTCCCATCCAAACATTCTAGCTATATCCTTCTGGGCGTAGGAAATTTCGACACTAAGCAGGTAGCGACTAAAATTTAATGGCAATTTTCGACACCAGCCCCAATTCCCGTTTTTATCTTACAGGTATATTCGACACCAAATAAATATAGCTGCGACATAAATAAAATACCATAATTAATTAATTTATTTATTTTAATAAAAGTAATGTGCATTTTATTTCTTTATAACTGTAATAATATCTAAATATAATACAACTAGTACCTAATTTTTGTACATTTTACCGTTAATATACTTGTATACAATGATTTATTTGCTATTATAGGAATGATAAGATACAGCTTTTATAAAATCTAACCTACGTATTTGTTGGGATCGTAGTTTATCCATCATTTTCTCCAAAAATGCCAATTTAGCCTTAACAGTAGTATCTTTGATTTTTGCTGGTATATGTAAACTATTTATTTTGACATAAGTGTCTACTTGAAATTCTTTTAACTTTTCAATAAAAATAAAAATAGAAGGATGTGTTGAATAAAAAGAAGAATTAAATCTCGAATGAAAGGATTCACAGGCATTTGTGGTCCTCGCAATAGACGGATTCTGATTAGACCATATGTGTGGTGGAAATAGAGCGCTATCGAAAATGTAATTTTCCAGTAAATAATCTGCATATATATCAAGTGTTGCGTTTATAGGTTTATATGACATTAAATCATAAAGAAAGCATTCTTCAACTTCTGCTGGATTTAAATAAGTTAAACCAAACGTATGCCTTAACCATTTTCCAATTTCTGAATTTGTATCCTTATATTCTTGTACCAAACCCAAAGATTGAATTTTTTTAAACCAGTTTTGGTGTAAGTGAAAACGGCATCCACTAATTTTTGCATTGGGCCACATATACAATAAAGCACAGTGAATTGCTTTTTCAAAGTCCACAAATATTTCAGTTGGCTCTAATGATAATTGAAATGTTTCAAAAATCTTAGACCTTAATAAAGAAAATAAATTTTTGTATGTCATTGACAATTTGTCCTTTAACAAACAGTATGCTAAAGGAACATAATGTTCATTTTCCAAGCCATGTATAGTAAATAATTGTAGAAAATATTTGGTACTGTATGAAAATGTACCATCCATATACAAAGTTTTTAATTTACACAACAAACGAATATTTGTCTCGCATGAAAATACAATTACATTTAATTCAGGATGATTTAAAATCAAAAAACTTTCATTGCGACAGGTTTTAGGAGAATAATTACTAACCGCGTTATGGACTTCTGATATGCTTCTTGGTAACGGACCTGGTAACAGTTTACGACGACAGTTGTAAATGTTCTTTCTTATGCTAGCTATGTCAGGAACCGTCAGCAAATTGGCATCACACTCAGCAACAGCAGTTCTTGTAATTTTGGCAGGCGTTTCCGATATGTCCTCTTGTGCTTTTCTTTTACATGCATTGGTTACCATCTTTACTTCAAGCTTTTTTGGATCGGCTTCATGATTATGTACCAAATCACTTCTTGTGATGGTGAGGTCCTCACAGCCTATTGTAAACACTTTTGCGGAACACTTAGTGTTTCTTTGGATGCAGCGTTAAAATATCTCGCCGTTTTTTAACACTTTCTGTTTCGAGAACGAATCCACCACTAATAAATCTTGACCACGAGAACTTTTTATCAAACTCATTTTTTAAATATCCGTATACGTGCACAAGTCAACGTCAAACAAGAAATAAATTACAACTGAAATAATTTAGTCACAAGTACACAAGTGCCACGCCCCCCGCCGTGACAATAAATATTGGGAAAACCCGCTTGTCCTGCTTGGGTGCAAATGTCCATCGCCGCTAATTACCTACCTACCTGCTTTACGCCGCGGTGTCGAAATTTCCTATAATAAAATTTGACCCTTCGATTACCACAGGTACAAAGACAATTTGGTGTCGAAAGTTCACCCGCCGATCCTTCTTAGAGATCATCATACATTTGGTTTTCTTAATGTTCAGTGAAAGTCCATATCTCTGACTCACTTCCGTGATTCTATTCATTAACTCCTGGAGGTCTTTTTAACTGTCAGCGTTACCACCGTGTCCTTTAACATCCACTACTGCTTTTTGAAAGATTTCCTCAGAGTAAATGTTAAACATATAGTATACATTACTGTCGTACCCAACGTTTTATTTTGATATCATCAAAATACTCCTGTCTCTATACGGATAGACAATGTTTAATTCCAGTAAAGAATGCTAATAATTCTTAGATCACAGGTGTTTATTCCAATATTTGTTAATAACTTCATCAGCTTGTCGTGTTAATAAAAAATATTAACAATTTAAGTTTAATGGTATTCAACACTATATGTTTATGGTTTCAGAGATTCCACCGAGGTAATTTCTAATTATGGGTACACCTAGGGAACCGTTTCGAGTCAACAGGGCTTTCTCTTTTTATAAACTCATATTTGGGCTACAGAAAGCGGTATGTGAATGAGTTTAGGAAATGTGCGATTCCTAAATTAACAAAAGACAAAGAAATCATTGAATCAGTTCTTTGAAGATGCCTAAGGACACAATATGGAAAATTTGGGAGTACCTAATCACCTAGTTAACCTAATAAGAAATCTGTATAATAAAAACTCAGCCAAAGTTAAAGTACATGGAATATATTCAAATGCATTCAAAACAGAGAAAGGAACTAGACAAGGTTGCATACTATCACCATTATTGTACAACATATATTCTGAATATATAATGAGAAAAGTACTAGATGAATGGGATGGAGGAATCACTATAGGAGGCAGAAAAATCAGTAACCTGCGATACGCAGATGACACACTTATACCAGCAGCGAATGAAGTCGAAATGATTACCATCATCGAACGGCTAAGCCGAATAAGTGAAGAATTCGGACTTCAAATCAACACCGGAAAAACAAAAATAATGATTGTAGACAGAGCAAATAATAATCTACCGCATATACGCCAAATAGGGATTTTCGAAGTAGTCGACAGATTTGTAAACTTGGGCTCTCTGATAACCAACAATGGTGATTGTTCCTCAGAAATCAAACGTAGACTAGGAATGGCCCGAACCGCAACTGCTAAATTAATTAAAATATGGAAAGACCGAACAATAACAAGGAATACTAAGCTCAGGTCGGTCAATGCCCTTATTTTTCCCATTGCTACATATGCAGCTGAAACATGGACTCTCAAAAAAATCGATAGGAGTAAGATCAAACCCTTCGAAATGTGGGTATATAGAAGAATTCTACGCGTGTCCTGGACAGAACATAGAACCAACCTGTCAATTCTGGAAGAGCTTCATATAAAAGACAGGCTACTAAAAAAAGTAAACCAAGCATACCTAACTTACTTCGGCCACATAGCTAGAAGAACGGGCACCATGGAACTATTGGTAGTAGAAGGAAAGATAGAAGGCCGAAGACCAAGAGGAAGATCTCCAATACGATGGGTAGACCAAATGAAGAGTTTGGTGGGAAAATCCCTACATGAAGCCGTCCATATGGCACAAGATCGCAGTCAATGGAGACAGCAGACTAACAATATTTAGGGTGTCACTACGCCCTGATAAGGGCTAAAGGGTTGAGGAGGAACGACACAATGCAAGGCCACGCTACGGTAATTAAAAAATCAAACACATGCACGTTCCGCTGATTTGGCAGCCCTCGGCGGAGCATCAAAATTGGGGAATTATGGGAAAACTTTTTTTGGCATAAGTTTTTCGATTTCCATCATTTTGTGCTCCAGCACTCTAGCTTTGTTTTTGTTGGCTATTTTCGCTTTGCGTGCGTTATCATGCCGTTATGTCCTATTCTAGTTATATTCCATCTACAGATAATAAATAAAAAAAACTATAAAGGGAGTTAAAATAAAGGTATATAAGTGAATATAAAAATGAGGAAGATGAAAATTCCACCAAAAAAGAGAAAGTTAACACGAGACTCAAAAACAGGAAAGACAGATTATGTGAAAATCTGGGTTTTGCTTAATCGCAAAATGTAATTTTAAATACTCAAGTTTTATCATTCTTATGTGTATCATTTTCAAGATATAAGCCTAAGTACCTCATAGCAGCGAAAGTCATTAATTTTTATCATTATTATGACTAACGTTTTACTTTTCTTCTTCTGAAAAAATTACAAAAAATTTTAGCAAAATGGCTGGTGCTAGTCTTATATAGGATTATATAGTTGAAATCCCGAAAAACGAATTATTAATAATTAAAAGTGAAACTGGAACAAACCATAAAGTGGAGATATCCAGGAGTGGCTAGTATACCTGTTAAATACAAAGCACGTGGTGTTCGTGTGCATTAAGGTATAAAAAATGCTTATTAAAAGCTTAAAATTTTTATTTTAAAGAAGATCTTTTCGGAATCGAATCATTCCATCATCAGTTTAATAAAAAGTTGTTAAAAACATTGTATGGTCACATAAAAATATTGGAAGGACATCCGTATTAAAAATCAATCTTCATGGTATTTATAAAGGTAAATGCAATAGACTGTTAACTTGTTGATTAATAAAAACTGAAAAGGTACACCCCCTGTAGCTGGTGACGTTTTATCGACTTACATTACCTCTGATCTGTGCTGGAGTCTAGGGCTGATAACTGATAACTAGAGCTAACTCATCAGTTAGCCCTAGACTCCAGCACAGATCAGAGGTAATGTAAGTCGATAAAACCTCACCAGCTACAGGGGGTCATGTAAGATGCCCCCATTTTCAGTTTTTATTAATCAACAAGTTAACAGTCTATTGCATTTACCTTTATAAATACCATGAGGATTGTTTTTTAATACGGATGTCCTTCCAATGTTTTTAT
>OU898277.1:139983773-140327327 GCA_918026665.1 Diabrotica balteata
AGTCCCTAACTTAACTAATTAGAAATTTATTTATTATGGCAGAATGAATCAAAATGCTTATGTACAGTTTCCTGTAACATTATCCTGTAAAAACAGAAAACGGTTGAAAATTAAAACGGTTTAAAAACTTGAATCATGAAACTGAATTTAAAATTGTTCGCCAATGTGAAAATGAAGAAAACTATAAATATTTGATACATGGGTAGGCAAAACAAAATAAATAATATATCCATCGCTAAATAACCTTAGTAGAGAACAGCCCTAAAAATTAGCTTTTTTAAAATAGTTGATAAGGAGAGCTGATGATATTTCCACACTGCCTTTTCCTGCCTGTTCCTCTGTCCAAGTGTAGAACATGGGGTTTTGAGTTTTTAGATCTTAGAGTTGTAGCTGAATTTGTTGAAGATCAAAGCAAAGGTTCACAGAATAAGAAACATCAATTTCCATGTACTCGTAAAATGTCTTTGCTCTTTTTGAATGAATCCGATTTTCAACAGACTGTCAGTACACTTTTAATTTGTTGTTTAAGAAGACTGTAAGTATCGGAGCCAGGTGACTTAAAACCTATGCTAATATTTTACTTAGTTTACTAATACTTAACTCACTACTCAGATATATTCTTTTGGACTTCTATCTTCTGTAATGTGATTCAGTTCCTCTGAGCTTTTTTATGTACTCTTAACACTTTCCTTCTTCAGATAGTTCTTACCCTTCAACAGCAAACCCAAAATGCACTTTTTTGGCTATGTTTTTATTGTAGTTTCTCCAATATCAATAACAGTGTGAAAAAGCTTTAAATATACAGAAGTTTTATCACCAGAGAGTTGGAAAAAGTATTGTGTTGAGTACTTTCGATTAGGTCCAGGTTTATAATTTTTGTTTACCGACCTAGGAATGTCTTTTGATTTGTGTTGTATGAATCAGACTGGCAATTGTACTGTTCTTGTCTTTTTATGTCTGAAACTTTATAAAACTCTTCTTTTAAAGCGTTGATGTAAATAGGCACGTGTAGGTAGATGTAAGCACCTGAAACGTTTATTTTTGTGCTTAAACGGTACAAAAACTAGGGCTCTTTTAGAGCTACACACCTGGTAATTTGTTTACTTGTCCTTTTTCTTCCTGTAACTCTTCCCTTTCTAGTCCCTTTATTTTGTTCGCCAATACTTACACTTCCATCTGTCCCATCCATTATCCTTTAAAGAATAAAGTCATTACTAATTGTACTAGAAGTGACAATGTGACTTTAACAATTTAATCAGAAATCTAAAAATGTAATATCGGAAAGGGTAATTTACTTAAAGCAACAAAGTAATATTATACCTTGTCTACAAGAAACATCTTGTAGAGTTGACTTAAAGAACTTAAGCTGCTTTTTTTCTGTTTGATCAAAATGATCCGCCACCAGTACAAAACAACTAAAAAACGGTATAAAATCTACTTTCGTCGCACAAGTCCACAAAAGGCAATTCGATTTTAGCGTCTGTTGCAATTGAAATTTGAAACTATCGATATCTTCACTTTTCGTCCGCGGTAGCTCAAAACGTAATCAATGAGCAGTTCACTATCCATGTTAAGAGATATTACATTTGCATTTAATATATCTATTTTAGATTTATTCTGTCAAATTACCAAATATCAGCGGTTTGCAAGGGGTATATGGTCTATACCTGCCACGGGATGCAGGTAGGCCAGTGATGAGTTTACCAATCTCTAGGGTAATCCCTTTAAAATCCTTACTTTTATGGCGGTGATGGGTTTGTACTATGTACGAGAGTATTTATGCTAATTGGTGATAAGTTTACGTGTACCCGAAAGCCTTATCTTAAACTTATTACAAAGTCATTTTGTATTTGAGTGGTGTCGTTAAGTTTAGAGGGATTTTTACCATAAACAAAAGTCCATTTACAGATGAACACAATTTTGTGAGAATTTTTGAAACAGTTATTACCAGTTTTTCCTTGTAATTTAAACATTAAATTTACAATATCTTGACAAGTTTCTCTAGACCAATACTTAATGGGAAATGATATTTCATAACAAATATTATAATAATAAATACATTCAAATAAAAGCCATACTTATAATAATGAAAATCCTTGATAATTAGAAATTAATGACGGCACAATCATTATTCTTCTACATTACTGGGATTGTTTAGTATATTTTGAAACTTCTTTGTGTGCAGTTCAAAAGCTTGTTATACCTAGTTATTTTATATTTATCTAACAATAAAAATTGAAAACTTTTGTTTTCATCACTTCCACAAATTTTTTTTTAATTATTATCACTGCACCTGTTTCAGCCAGATTGTCTTTCTCAAGTGATTTATTTTTGGTACAAATTTTTTTTGTGTTTACAATTTATAGTCTTTAACTGAATAAGTTGAGGAGGGGAGAACTGTTTGTCTCAAGTTGGTTAATTAGAATTATGTCTGTATTTTTTAATTTGTTGATTTGAAAGAATTTGAAATTTGTCATTAAAAGAATGATTATGGTTCAGAAGGTGAAGTTCGTATGTAAAGTCTGTTTTTCTATTATTGAAAGACCTTTTATGTTTTGCTTTACGTTTGATAAAATTTCTACCAGTTGGACCGATGTAAATTTTTGGGCAGTCGCCACATTTTGTATACACCGCTGTGTATTACTTTTTCTTTTGGCTCTTGTTGTTCTTAATATATTTGTTTGCCTAAGTTGTTGTTTGTTCTAAAAACTGGTGTTATTCCATTCTTTTTTATGTATTTGGCTATTTTTATTGATATCTTGCCTTTATATGTAATCAAGCAGAAGGTACTGGGTTTTTTCTCTGGTAATAGAAATACTAATTTCAGAGCTTTCTTATGTAGTTTTTTATTTAAAATTTTATTTATTGCGTGTTCGTTTTACTGCTATTTGCTTAATAATTAATAATACTCAGTTCTACCTCGGAGTTATTTTTTGACATGAGAATTTCTAGTAATCTATGTATAATGCTATGGTAGGAAGCCAATTTATGTTGATATTGATATAAGGTTAAGGTTATGTTAATTTATGTTATTGATATATGTTATATATTGAGTATGAATATGTCAAAAACTGAATATATGCGAATAGACAGTGAAGACGAAGACCCAGATTTAGAAATTAGACAAATGAAAAGGTGCTACGAATACAAATATTTGGGAAGTATTATCTGCAATAAAGGAACAACGGAACGAGATATAGACTATAGATTGCAACAAGGCAGGAAGAGTGTTCAAATTCTGAATTCGATACTTTGGTCCAACAAAGCTACTATGAGAACTAAAATGACTATCTACAAAGTAATTGTAGAGCCCATTCTTACATATGGAGCAGAATGTTGGCAAATGACAGTAAAAGGAAAGAAAAAAGTTGACACGGTTGAAATGGACTACCTGAGAAGAGCTTGCCGTATATCAAGAGTAGAACGTATACCTAATTCTGAAATTAGAAGAAAAACAGATAGAGTACATACAACTTCTGAAAGAATAGAAACTAGACAGTTAATATGGTATGGACACGTACAGAGGATGGACGACAACAGATGGCCAAAAAGAGCTATGGAATACAATCCAAGTAATAGAAGGAAACGAGGAAGACCAGCCAAGTCTTGGATACAAGGTGTTATGTAAACCATGAAAGATAGAGCCATTGATGAAGACACCTGGAGAGATAGAAAAAGATGGCGATCGAAATGCGGGAAGCGGCAGAAGCTGTAGGATCCCCGCTTATATATATATATATATATATATATATATATATATATATATATATATATATATATATATATATATATATATATATATATATATAAGGTTAAGAGCTCGAATAAAAAAACTTTAATCAAATGAAAAGGCAGATATCGAGCACAGTACTTTTGCTTCCTAGAGCATTTTCAGGGACATTTCGTCAATTTTGGTCTATCCAACAAACTGTTGAGAATATCATAAAAATAAATTTGTATATTACATTACACTTAACAAGGACAAACAGTTTAACGTTTTTTAAAAAAGGCGAAGCTACAATATGGTTGGCATCCGGAGAGAGAATGATGCCATCGAAGCAAATAGCTTTAACGTTCCATGAAACCCCAAAGCCAAAGCGTATGTTTTAATTTACTGATCACTATTTTAGATTTGTTAAATATGCAGTCTAAGGATATAAGGGTGTCAAAAACTGTACTTGGTCTCGCGAAATATACAGCGATGTGGTATGTGGTTTTACTGATCGCTGTTTTTAGATAATAGAATGGTAAAATAATAATACCCTATTTTAGCGCCCGTAATTACGACTGTGCTGAGAAGTACTCCCTTCTAAGTACGGAACTGAAGACTGAATAAAATAATAGGTAAAATGAAAGGTTTTATTAATATATGCTTTAAAATGACTATAGTTACATTTAGGGACACACAAGAAAAATTAATAAGCAACTATATCACGTATCTCAAAAGCATTATTATTAACTATTGGGAGAAAACAAAGACAATTGATGTATTATTATTAATTGAAATGAAGAATCAGAGTAAGAATTGGATATACAAGGCAGGAAAATACCAGTAGAGTGGCTCATATCGGAGTTCGTACCATTGCCCAAAAAACAGGAGCAAAAGTGTGTGAAGATTATAGGACTATAAGCCTAATAAGCTATCTGCTGAAGCAGTTTTTAAAAGTCATCCACAAAAGAATGTACCAGAAATGCAAGGAACAAATTGCGCCCAATCAGTTTGGATTTGGGAAAGGCGTTGGTACGAGAGAAGCTTTATGTAGCTTGCAGGTATTGTTTCAGAATTGTAAAGATGTCAGCTGTAATGTTTTTGCATACCTGATTGACTACAATAAGGCTTTCGATAGAGTCAGGCATGAACAAATGATGGAAGTGCTGAAGAGGACAGGGATTGATAGAAAATACTTAAAAATAATAGCTAACCTGTATTGGAATCAATCAGCGGTGCTCCAAATAGATGGAGAATATACAGATCAGGTCAAAATATTCAGGGGAGTGAGATAGGGGTGCAGGATAATTGCACCACTAATATTCAATCTGTACTCGGAGCACATTTTTGAAGAGGCTCTAAAATATATTGAAGAAAGCATCTCAACAAATGGAGTGAAGCTCAATAACCTGTGGCATGCAGATGATACAATAGTGTTGTCTAATACCATAGAAGGGCTGCAAAACTTAATGAACAAAATAACGGAAACAAGTAGAACATAGGTACTAAATATAAACAATACCCAAGAGATTAAATGTCGCATCGGAAAGACAAAAATTGTATTCTTGACTATGAGCTCTGTGTTCAAGAGCCATGACCTAACCCTAGAAACAAAAATAAGGCTCCTTAAATGTTACGTATTCACAGTGCTTCTGTACAGAGTAGAAACGGGGACGTTGAAGGCGGAAACTCTATCAAAACTTCAGGCTTTTAGACTATGGTTATAAAGAAGGATCCTGAAGATACAATGAACAGACAAAGTCATCAATAAAAAAGAGCCCCAGGACAAAGAAGAATATCCTGACTTGTTAACCTGAAAGCATGGTATATAAAGACCTCAACACAGCTATTTCGTATAGCAACCAACAAAGTCATCATAGCCAGAATGATCGCCATCGTTTGGAACGTACAAGCACCCTAAGAAGAAGAATGAATTGGATTTTGAATTATGGGAAGATGCTAAAAAATAAGGAATTTAAATAAACTATTGAAATGCATAAATTATACAGAAGCAATACAGGTTCTGCTCTGAATTTTTGAATATTTATGCCTCTTAAAAGAAATAGGATTTCGAGAAAATAAAAAAAGTCACAACCGCAGATAACCAACAATATATTTTATCCCAGATGTTGAGCATACCGCAGAATATTCAACAAAAATCTCAAATTCAACACAGAAGATGTTTTAGTTGCTAAAGAATAGGGTATTTGCAAAATAATTGCAGAATCTGTTCCCAGGCAAGGACAGAATAACAAAACAATGAGGTCAAAGAGTCGCCCAGATCGACATTTGGAAGTCCGTCACATAGTTCTACTGGAAAACTAGTAGATATAGTTCTCCAAGAAAGCGATTTCCCGGAAATAATCACAGAAGTAAAAAAAGATACTCTGGAATTTAAAGTTGCATATTTGAAGAAGCAACTTGCGATTAGTAAAAATGAAATAGAAATGTTAAGAGAAAAGGTGTCAGTTTTGCAGAATAATTAGTTACAAGAATTCCAAGATTATTTGAAAGAATTGCAGGTTTAAAGTCAGTGTCAGCTTCAAGGAAAAGTAAATGTAACTGAAGAAGTACGTCTCCGGAGAACAATTAAAAAACAAGAAGAAGGTAATGATCAGATTTGGAAAACCAGGGAAAGCCTTAAAAAGAGTCAAAAGAAATATAGGGTCTTACGGGAATGGCTTAAAAATAGAGTAAGACCTATTTAGCAAGAATTAACCAAATACAGTAAAACTATAAACGCATACTGGGCTCAGTAGGAATATCTATATCTTTCCAGTGGTCTATTATATCGGAAGTGAGAAATTCTCGATGGATTACGTACAGTTTAACAAGTGGTACTGCCAAAATCATACAATCAAAGCATGTTGCAATAACTTCACCAGCTTTCTGGAGAACATTTAACAGTAGAAAAGGTCCTAATATAATAAGTCGTTGTAAAATGGAGAAATATCATTCCAGAGAGCCTTTTGAATGACATGCAATGGTTATTCTCGGTTTACTACCGATGACAGAGAGAGAAATGAAAAGTATTTAATGATCGCAATGGATTTTTTTTTCAAAGTGTCTTTTAATTACACCCCTTTGTAATTAAGAAGCAACTACAGTAGCAGCAGCATTCATAACACACGTCGCATCATGACATAATGTTCCTTTAGAGTTACATTTTGGCCAAAAATGAAATTTGAATCGGAATTATGGCAAATATTAATGCAAATCTTGGATATTAAATAAACTCGCACTACGCCTCTTCATCCCCAATCAGACGAAATAATCTAAAGACCAGTTGAGTAAGAGTAAGTTTTTTAACATTTCATCATATGGTAATTTAATCCTCAAAACAAAGAATGTTGCTATTCGTGATTTAATGTAATAATCTAAGATGTTTATAGGCTAAATGCCATATTTAGTTACAAGGTTAGAGTGCATTGTAAACTGACGATGGAATTTTTTCGACGCCAGGGTCAGTTGGGGCAGATTGGTACAGTGTACCAAACTGCCCCACGTGTGGTACATTGTACCAATCTGTTCCATTTATTAAGTTAAAAATCTAGTAAAAATGTTGGTACAGGTTTTGTTTTAAACAAAACCGTTTCGTTTTGTTACAAACGAAAACCAAATCGTGCAGATATAAATGATGGAGGTATAAAGAAAGCCGTATGGTAAGTAATTAAAAATAAAACAACAATTAGAACACAACATTTACAAATTGATGATTCAGCAAATGAATCACTTAGTGAAGGCGATTCCCCACATACGTTAAAATATGCATCCAGACAAGTCTTCTCAGCAAAAGAAGAAGCTGAATTGGAAAAGTATTTTTCAAAGTCGTCAGCAATGCATTTCGGCTTAACGTATTCTAACGCCAGGTCGCTGATCTATCAGTATGCTGTAGCCACAAAAACCAACTTTCCTCCAAACTGGTCTGAACATCAGCAAGCAGGCAAGAAATGGATGAAAGGATTTATGAAACTAACTTATCTTACAGGAAACCTGAAAACGTTAGTATTTCTAGGATATCTGCTTTTAATCCAGCAAATGTAAGAGTATTTTTTGAAAATTATACTGTGGTTCAAGCAAAATATAAATTTTCTCCAGATCGAATAGTAAACCTGGACGAAACAGCAATAACAACAGTATTGCAGACACCAAAAATTATTTGTCAGAGTGGACTAAAGCAAATTGGTCAATGCGTATCTGCTGAAAGAGGAAACTTAGTAACGTTCTGCGGTATTATTACAGCGACTGGTTCAATTTGCATCTAAAAGTGGGTGGATGACGGCGGACATATTTGTAAAGGTGCTGGAACACATACAAAAATATATGAATTGCTCCACTGATAACAAAGTACTGTTAATTGTCGATAACCATGAAACTCATGTTTCTTTGGCTCCTAGAAATTATTGCAGAATAAATGGACTAGTTATGTTATCATTCCCCCCACACTGCACCCATAGAATGCAGCCCCTAGACGTGGAAGTATATGGACCCTTTAAAATCGATGCAAGGTGGCTTTTAACGACTACATTCTGAGCCACCCTGGCAAAGGAATCACAATATACGATATTGCTCATTAACCGCCAATCCATCATTGCTATCATTTAATCCGGTCAATATAATTAATGCTTTTCGTAAGTGTGGTATCTGGCCCATTAATTCACAAATTTTTAATGATTCGGATTTTATTGGTGTTTTGCACGAAGAGCAAAATCTTTTGGACGAGAATAAAGAAAATTCCACTTCAGAAGTAATAATTCTAATTCTAATTCCATAGAAGATAACACAATCGCAGAAGCTTCAACTTTGCTCAACACAACTCCCGAAAGTTCACTGAAAATTAATATTATAAGCAATGTTCGTTTAGTTCCTGCCAGCAATACAAACGAGAATGTTAAGAAGTTTGTGACTTCACTCATTACTGATATTGTGAATACTGTACTACATAATGTTACAAGTTCCTCCAAAGCCTCAAAAAAACAGTTTGTCAGCCTGCAAGATATAAGGCCCTATCCAACACTTTCACTAAACCGAAAAAAGTCAAATCGCAAACAAGGTCGATCCAAAATCTATACCAGTACACCTGAAAAGAATGAAATTGAAATAGAAACAGAAAGAAGAGAAGAAAAGAAATTAAAAGTAGTGAAACGAAAAATACCAGGTAATAAGGTGAAAGATGATTTTAAAAGTGTAGAAGTAGAACACAAAAACCGAGGACGCAATTCAATTTTATTCAACTCAATCTCAAGAGAAGAAAAGAAATTGAAAGTAGTGAAACGAAAAATACCGGGTAATGTGGTGAACGATGATTTTAAAAGTGTAGAAGTAGAACACAAAAACCGAGGAGGCAACTCAATTTCATTTGGTCAAGGTATTAGTGATTGTAAAAAAAAGAGGTCTATTGTAAGACCTAAACCTCCAAAAAGGAAACTTAGTTCTTCATCAAGTGATTCAGATGCCTCATTGGAATTGAAAAATTCATCTGATTCAGATATAGACATGACGGAAGATTATGAAATGGATGGTTTACTTGACGATACCAACATTTCTGTAGGGGATTTTATTCTTGTAAAATTTGCAGCGACAAAAAGATCAACATTATGTAGGCTGTGTTCAAGATATCACCTACCCAGCTGAACCAGTGGTCAAATTTATGAGAAGAAAGCAAAATTATGGATTTTTTTACCCGATACAGGATAATATTAGCTCTATTCTAAAACGCGATATTGTAGCTAACCTGCCAAAACCCAATGAAGTGCCAGGGAGTACCAGAAGGCTGGCATCTTATATTAACTTTCCTGTTTCATTTATGAACTATGTTTTATAAACTTTGTGTGTGTGTTGTTTTATGAAAATCATAAATAAATGCATCAAAAAGATCAATTTCGTTATTAGTTTCATGTTTATGACCATTGGGGCAGCTAGAGACTATGTGTTCCAAAGTACCCCTCGACGATACCAAACTGCCCCACCATAGGGCACATTGGGAAAATGAGGTATGTAATTTTATTTTTACATATAATTTATACATAGTTCACAAAAAATGGTATCGTGAATCATCATACTAACTATTCCCGTGTTTGCTGGACTTACTAATACAAACAGTACCAAAATATAACCTCCCAAAAAAAAGTGTACCAAACTACTTCACCCTACCCTACGATTAAAAAATCTGGACGGTGAAAAAATCGAACTTAATCTACTCAAGCCCTGTAAAAGGTGGTGTTATCTGCGAATAATAAAAATACTATAGACTGAGAGTTTAGAACATACAACTATGTCGGTCGTAGAATTCAGAAAGATCAAGAAATAATCAACAACATCATCAAAAACAAAAAAAAAATAATAAGCTGAAATTGTTGTAAGGAGGTCTAAATATATAGTAATATATAGCATACGAACGTAAAATAAAAGTCAATAATAAAGAGAGAACTCCTGAATAAAAAGAAGATATAAGTATACTAATACTGTATAATTGAATAGGTACTGCATAGTTGAGGATATAGTTTAAAGAAAAGCTATTAGTATTTTATATATTTTGTAGTTTATCTTAAGGATATCTTAAGGAGAAACGAAAGGCAGAATTTACAAAACAGTCATCAGTCGTCAAAATATAGTTAAACAAATAATACATAAATCATTCAATATTCCTATTTTCTAAAAAAAATAGTACGTAAAATATCACTTACTTTCATAAGCCCATAATGTAAAATTTTTTAAATTTTCCAAGTACGCTTTGCTTTGTTTGTTGCATAATAAGTTACTTGTATTTGTTACTGTCACAGGAAGTGCTGGAAAAATACTTATATCTGAGGAAGTACAAAATCCTAACCAAAATTGAACAATTAATAGTATTGCCCACAGGTTTCGCATTTCCGATTACTTCAAATTTGGTTAAATGACACCAAATATTACACAACTTAACAAAAACAAAAAATAAATAAATCTGGAACATTTTATTCAGCCTCTAAACTTTATATCACTGGTACATGTGCATTTTAAGACGAAAAAAACTTTAGATTAAGTGATTAACGGACTTCCTCTAAACCGATCTGTAGTGATAAAGTAACAACTTTTGATTAATTAACATACGTTTTAATTTGTAGTAATTTATATTTGTGACATTGAACTTTTATAAAAACGTATTTAAAATATTAACTTTAAAAATAATTGTTAGTGTGAGAAACATTGAAAACTCATAAAAATGTTTATTCTTTTAAAGTCAAACACTTATTTACCATTTTTTGCAAAACTTATTTAATGAGTCTTTTAAGATCTACATCCTACATATCGCATTTTTTGTCTACCCTAATAGCCTAAGATCCGACTGCAGAATCACTACGTTCATATACGAAATAAAATATTTGTCAAAATAGTATATAAAGGTATAAGTGGATATTCTTCTTCTTCTATTTTCCTCTTTATAAGCAATTCTGATACAAAAAATTTAATGTAGGTATTTTGTTTTGTGAAAATTTGCTTATTATTTTTATAGTTATTGAAGCGAAAAATACGGTCTTACCTCCGATTTTTTTTACTGTGAACCAATTTGCATAAAAGTGTTTTCTAACACAATTACCTCATATTAAAATAATTTTCAACCGCTTGAAAATCTTAAAACCCTTGCAAACAACCCCTAAATAAAAAAAAAACAAAAAATACTTTGGTATGACGTAAAAAGATGTAAGTATAGAGTAAGTAATATTTTATATTCTCTATAATAATTTTCAAATTTTTAACCCCCTTTCAACCCTTGAAAACTACCCCTTGATAAAAAGTTGTTAAATAATTTTTTTTGATAAAATGAAAAGGATTTTTCCTCACTCTAGAAAATGATTATCATATTCTTAAGCTTTTCTACCCTTACAACTGCACCTAAATTAAAACAGTAAATATATATGATTACATATTTAACCCCTAGCCCCTTCACTCAAATATATACATACAGATTGAACGAATTTAAAACGGATCATAACAATTTAATATATGTCTGTTTGAACTGCATTTGAAATAGTGGACCAATATAAAACTTGGACAAAAATAAATCCATACCTGGGTTTAGACATTGTATAAAATATCGTTCAACTATCTGTCTCGCAACAATGTTGTTTGCGTAACAATGTTGCCAATCGCCATGTAATAATCCGATTTACAGATCGTTTTGAGAGTTATATCTTCTTCGTATCTTTAAATAAATCGGATATTTGCCTATATTTTTCAATAAACACACTAATAACAAAAATAAACTTAATGGTTTGTAGTTATTTACTTTTTCTCTTGTAAATATTTTATGGATAACACCTTATTTGAGAAACATCTAAAGGAATGAGGTTGACAACACTGCTCAAGGAAGAGCTTGTCTAAAGAAGCGATAACTGGTTTGACAGCATAATAAAATCATAGATTTATGTGTAGCTTTCAATTTTTAGGATTTCAGAATCCAGCAGCCCGCTGAAGTATTGGATTTTTATAATATAATTATTTGACAACCTTTTGTTGGCCAACCACCTACAGCAAAATTGAGCCGAAATACATAATATTTCGTATGTTTCGAATTTATTTCGTTCAATCTGTATAAGAACGTTGGTATATATTCATGCCTACGTTTTTAAAATATATGAGCCATATTATGTATATATATATATACACATTACAATAGTTTTGGGTCTCTATTATACTGCGTACTTTCATATTGCTCCAAATATTCACACTCGTAGCTCCTTAAATTTTCATGCTATCACAATTTATAAAAAACCGTTGTAAATGTAATTAAAAGAGCTACAACATCCTTTATTGCAATATACAGATTGAACGAAATAAATTCGGAACATAGGAATATAATGTATTTCGGCTCAATTCTGCTGTAGGTGGTTGGCCAACAAAATATTCCTATGTTCCGAATTTATTTCGTTCAATCTTCAGCAGCCCACTTCAGCGGGCTGCTGGATTCTGAACTCATAAAAATTGAAAGCTACACATAAATCTACGATTTATGCTGTCAAACCAGTTATAGTCCAGGAAATGAAGCACTTCAGCTCGCAATTTTTTCGTGCTCCCTAGATTGACTTGAAATTTAACAGAAGGTAGGTAATAGCCTAAGGATCAAAATCTATATCGAACCAAAGTGCGCCAAAGCCTAGGGGTGGTTGCCACCCCATCTCCGTTGTGAAAATTTTTTTTACGTTTTAACTACAGGTTTCGATTAAAAAAGTGATTCTAAACAAATAATGTGCTATACATTTTTTTTATAAAATGATATTTTTCAAGTTATCCGCGATTGAAAGTAATAACTTTTAGACGAAAAAATCCACGTTTTTAATCGATTTTTCGCGAATAATTCGAAAATGGTGCATTTTATCAAAAAAATTGTAGAGAACAAATTTGTAGCTTTTGAAAAGACAAATACAATTCATTTTTTAAAATGTTTTGGGATATAATAGGAACCGAAATACGGCCTATCAATGTTCAGCGGTTTTCTTCAAATGCCAAATTTGAAAGATTCAAAATCAAATATCGGGAAAATGATGCATTTTTGGAAGAAAACTCACAAAACCTTTTTTAAAGAGCATAAATAGACCTATCATAAAAAAGACTCTAGCTCAAATATTGAGTGAGTTATGATGAAAATAAGGTCAATACCTCATTTTTTTACGAAAAAATCGAAACAACACCCTAACCTCCTCCATAATTAAAATCGATCTTTACCCTTCTGAAATTCCCTTTGTACATGTATTGTTAATACGTCCAAGAAGTTTGACCCATTTAAAATGCTTTGTGTTAGAAAAAGTACAGCTTAAAGCGAGAAACGATTTACAATTTCATATTTTTTACCCTTCTTTTTTTAAATATGCCCGAAAATACTGAATATATGAAAAAAATACAAATTACCAAATTGTAGCTTTTTTAATGACTAAAATTATCCTTCATTTAGATTTGTTGTACAATGAATATTTGGCGAGATATAGCCGTTTAAAGCATCGATTTACGATCAAGCACCATCTTTTTCGAGCCCTTTAAACTCACCCCATTTAAAAACCAAGGGTTCCAAAAAGATTTAATTCACAGATCCTTGTAGCTCTTAAAAACCTCTACAAATCGTTTTTGAAGAAACACTCTATCGTTAAAAATTAAAAGAAATACGTTAAAAAAACCAGTGAATTTTTTTCCGGAAAATTCTATTAGTATAGTACAGTACATTTCGGAGCATAATAATCTACAAAACCGGTATATTAGCTAGTGGGGCGTTATACATTCGAAATTTTAAGCGTTCTTATTTTGAAATCCCATACAACAGAATAAAACATCTGCTCATATGTCTATGGCTTGGCAATGAAAATATTAGAGCAACAGATTGGGGATGGTATTCCAAAGATGGTTTGTTATTACCCGTACGCATGAACAAACAACCTGCACTCGATGAACTTTTGAAAATTATTTTTTGGCAATGCAAAAAAGGATGCGGTGTTTCATGTGGGTGCAGAAAAGTTGGTTTATACTGTAACTCTACTTGTTCTGGGTGCTCAGGTGAAGGGTGCAATAATAGTCCACCAATAATTGAAGATGAGGATGACATAGATCACGATGAAGATGTAATTGATGACGAATAAAATTAATATTATAATTGTTTTACCTATAAATGTAAATATTTTCTACTATTTATGTAAATGTATAAGAATATATGGTGCCTTTTTATGTTGATAAATTTTTTTGTATTTAATTCTACTTTTTTCAATTTATATCTTATAAATTAGTTTATAAAAACTGCAATGTTGTAAAGGGTGATTTTCAAAAGTTGAAAAGTTGCAAAATTTTGGCAAAAAATTGTTTTCACCTATAGCACTCATAACAATTGATTTTTAAGGGTTGAAAATGTATGAATTTGTATTTTAAAGTATAAAAAAATCAATATTTAACTAATCCAAACCAAATTTCACTCATCTTAAGATTTATAATATTATTTTACAATTTTTGAAAATTAGGGGTAGTTTTCATCCCTAAGAACAATCAGGGTTCATCGGCATGACATAAACTATAAAGCAGAGGGTGAGTTGAGCTTAAGTCCAAATTTTTATGCAAATCGTTCCAAGGTGAAATCATTTTCTTCGCATTACTAATTTTTTTATATTAATCTCTAATAAGGGTCGCTTTTTAAGGGTTGAAATATGATGGAACTTTATTCAAAAGCACGAAACTATCATTATTTAATTAATTCAAACCAAATTTTACCCATATTCAGGTTTAATATGTTATTTTATAATTTTTGACAATTACGGGTAGTTTTCACCCCTTAGAACAATCAGGGTTCGTCGACATGACATAAACTATAAAGCAGCGGGTGAATTGAGCTTAAATCCAAATTTTTATCCAAATCGATCCAAGGCGAAATCATTTTTTTAGAATTAGTAATTTTTTTACATTAACCTCTAACAAGGGTTGCTTTTTAAGGGTTGAAATATGATGGAACTCTATTCAAAAGTATAAAATAATCATTATTTAACTAATTCAAACCAAATCTTACCCATATTCAGGTTTAATATGTTATTTTATAATTTTTGACAATTAGGGGTAGTTTTCACCCCTAAAACCCTTCAGCGCACTTCGGTTCGATATAGATTTTGATCCTTGGGCTATCACCTACCTTCTGTTAAAATTTCAACTGGATACATGCAGGACGAAAAAATTGCGAGGTTTTAACTTTTTTCGAGATTCATTTCCTGAACTATTATCGTTTCCTTAGACAAACCCGTCTTACGCAAACAACATTGTTGTGAGACAGATAGTTGAACGATATTTTATACAATGTCTATACCCAGGTATGGATTTATTTTTGTCCAAGTTTTATATTGGTCCACTATTTCAAATGCAGTTCAAACAGACATGTATTAAATTGTATGTTCCGTTTTAATTTGGTTCAATCTGTATAGTAAAAAACCTTTCTCAAAAACGGTGAATGGTTTAAAGGCTTAAGAGAGGCTGTGCACTGGCACGCGCTCTTTAAACAATCATTTCTTCGTCAATTTTTGTTTGACAGAAAAAACAAAAAAACCAAATTGTTTATCAGAAAAATACCTAAATTTTTTATTCGTACACTTTTATATATATCTGTCGTCATTTTTGAGATATTATGAAAAAAAAGGTGGTTTTTTTAAAAATTTGAAATTTTTTTTAATTGTGACTTTTTTGAAAAATATGCGACCTGAAGCAGCCAAACTGATACAATCTCTTAAAATATTCATAATAAAGTTTAGGCGGAATACGATTAATTTTAATTTTGGTGGAAATGGCACTTATGAAACCCATTGATTTAAAAAAAGAAAAAACATTAGATGCTCCTCTTATTTGCAATACAGCTCACTTATTTTACGTGCAAAAGACTTTTATTAGTGCTCATTTTAAAGCTTATTTTAAGCACTACAAAACTCATTTTTATTCGAATGCCTAAAATGCATCTGCTCGCCGCTATACGGCGTTGGCCACATCGATTAATTTCAGACAAAATTAAAAACAGCTTTGATCTTTAATATCTAGCTTAATATTGCACTTAGAATACTTTGTAAAAAACCAAATTGTTCATTTTTTTACTTGCTACAATTTTCGTTTTATAATTTTCGATAAAACGTATATTTTTGGAGATATTTGCAAAAAACCGATGAAAAACGTGAAAAAATTGCTAATTTTCAATTGCCAATAACTTGAAAAGTATTAGATTTTTCGAAAAACTTTATAGATGATTTTTTGCTTAAAATTAGGCCTTCTATCGATATCCGAGGTTATTTTGAAAAAAAATTCACCCCGAGAAGGGGTGGCAACCACCCCCAGGGTGGTTGCGGAGTTCAAATCATTTTCACTTTTGAAGTTAAGGGTAAGATGAACCTAATTCCAAAATTGTATGCAATTCGGTTCACAGTAAAAAAATTCTGGAGCAATAATGCTTCAATGACTGCACTATTAAGGGAATGGAAGAGTACCTACCTACTCATATTTGCAATAAATAAAAATGGTGTTGGGTACCCGATAATTTGAGAAAAAAGTGCAATTTTTTTTTTCAATTAGAAGGATGTAATTGAGAAATTTACAGGCACACTGTTGAACAGAGTTCATAATTTTCAACATACCTCGTATAAGATTGATAGAATTTGATATCTAGTGGTTAGGTTTAAGATCATGCAGAGCGTTTTATGAAGAATAATTCTTTTTCGTAAAATTAACAATAAAAACGTGTCCCATGGTTTCAAGTTACGTATACATACTGTGTAATATAAAATATCACAAATAGTTGAAGATTATTTTCTTCTTTCTTTTTAGTACGTAGTCTTTAGAACGAGATCTTTTAAACATTTAAGTGAACGTGAAAAATGAAAACGAAAAAAGCAGACCGAGATGAAGTGGCAAAACAAATAAAAAGATCATTGGACAATTTTTTAACTGGAAATAGAAAACAATTACAATAATCGTCATTATTTTCACAAATTTTATCTGCTCAAACTTCCCAAATATCATTTGGTCCGAAACTATTCTGCAAAAAGGAACTAAGCAATTCGGATTGTGAAGATAAAACAAAAGAATGATAAAAAACGGGTGTGGCAGTCCAGTAGGAGTGCCGGTAGAAGTTATAGTTCTATACACGCGTTAGCCGTTACAAATTTATATGGGAGTCAATCTGTACAATCATTACATATGTAATGCTATACTATAGAGAGAGAGCAGAAAGAGAAAAAGATTTAGGTATATAGGTATATGGTGCATCGTTTGCTGTATATAAACATTTGACCTGTAATAGGAGTATAATAAATAACGGATTGTATCAATATTTTAATGAAAATGTATATATATATATATATATATATATATATTATATATATATATATTTTTCATATATGTATAAAAGGAGTTGAATGCAAAAAAATTGTTTTACACATACTATGCAGTAAAATTCATTGTTTATTTTGTTATTAATATAAAAATTACAATACAATACACTGCAACATAATTCAATATAATAGTACAATACAAATTAAAATATTCATAAGTATTTAAAACTGCCAATATATATTACTTACTTAGATAAAAATAAAAAACCAATAACTCGGATTAGGTATGTTGTAAATTTTCATTTTATTTTAAAATTTGCATTTTTTGCGTATATTACATATATATTATATATATTATATATATATATATAATATATATATATATATATATATATATATATATATAATAAGATTAACGTGAGTTTTTTAAATATTTCAAAAATAAAAAAGGAAATTCATATTGGGATATGAAGATATTTCTACCTCGGGAGACTGAGACCTCGCAAGCCCTGAGGATGGCATCAGAGAGGATGCCGAAAGCTTGGCAAAATGGATACTGACGCGGTTCAACCCGGAAGACTGGTGAGTTTGATATTAATTTTAGTAATAATATTAATCTTAGCTCTAGGTTTTATTGTACTAACCGCGGAAATCTTTCCGAACATATATATATATATATATATATATATATATATATATATATATATATATATATAGATGTATATACATATATATTATACATATATATATATATATATATATTTATATATATATATATATATATATATATATATATATATATTATATATATATATATATAATATTAAATATATATACAAAAGGAACATTTTTATTCTCGGGAGAGGAAGAGAGAGAAAGAATATGTTCTGGCTCTCTCCTACTCATTATCTTACCTATGTAATGGTTTCACAAATTCCCGTACAAATTTCCAACGTCGAGCGCGCGCATGGAAGTATAACTCCTTAACCTCCTAACTTCTTAAAGTAACGAAGAAACTAACAGTTTTTTAAACAATATTGCATTATGGCCAGAAGACTTAACAGACGCCATGCGAGAGTGTTATGTAAAACATCCACCAAAACCCATAAATGGATCTTTGGAATCATTTACTCGATGCAACGAAGGGTCAAACCAAATCAGAAGAAAATTAACAATTGCCTCATTCTTCAGAACAATTAATAGCGGGGAAAAAATTAAATGAGATTGGTTGGCTTATACTGAAACCAACAACTTATTGTACCTACTGTTACGTCTGTAAATTATTTTCCAAGAAAACAACGCTAATGGCAAAAGGGACAAATGATTGGAAAACATGTAAACATAAAAAATTGTCAGAGCATGAAAACTCCAGTGACCACATTAACTCCATTTTAATTTTTATTACAAGATCTTAAGACAAGCCTCATGATAGTATTTCAAGCAAGAACCACAAAGGCGCATGTCCAGCTGATCGTCTGCTGTGACGACGATGGACCGGAGGAGAATGGATTATGAAATTCTATTTGTCGAAGGTTTTATTCCAAAGGTGGAGAAAGCTGCTGTGACGAGGATTGACCGGAGGAGAATGGATTAGAAATTATGATAGGAATATCTTCAGCGACGCCTACCGGAAGAAATAAATTTGTACAGTCAATCAATCCCGTAACATCCACCTCATCGTCATTTGCTTTCTTAGCAAATGTATTGTTCTCATTTTCTAAGTTATCATTGAATTCGTTATTTACAGTTTTTTCTTGGTCGCCCATTTCATTATGAATTTCCACTTCTATAAATGAGTCATTCGTAACAAATTCGACTGCAATTTCATTGGAAGGCTTGTTCATGGCTTTCACTTTCATTTCCTTCCATAATGAAAATAAGCTCAAACAATCGCAGCATATCAATTGAGATGCATTCTTCTACAACTCTTAGGGCGACTTGAAATTTTGAAGGTTGTCGTTGTTTTTGTATCCTTTGACAGTTTTTGTGCTCCCACGTCTTCTTTAAAGTATTTAAAAAAATTTAATATTTTCAACATTAAAGGGCACAAGTCCGCAACCCTTGAAACCGCTCTTAACTATATCGGGAATATTTACCATTTTTTGAAAAGTGCTTTCCAAAATAAGTGCAAATGAATCTCTGGTTATCTTTTTACCTTGGTTTTCCATTCTCCACCGATGCACGCTCTTTTTCCATTCACGTTTTAATGGTCGAAAGACTGTAACATCTAGAGGCTGTAAAATATGTGTTGCGTTAGGACACAGAGCTATTACAATAATATTATTATTACTACAAAATTCGGTCATTTGACCGAAGGCACTACAGGTAACCAAAGTTGTCAGACATTCCTTCTCGTCGTTGCTAACAAACGAATAAACTGTTCTATCCCCCTTTCTAACCAACACTTTGTCTCCCTTAGGAGCCAGGAAAAAAGCCGATTCATCACAATTCAATACACGACTAGGATCAAAAGTTATGTTGCGATTGTTTGTACTTTCTAAAAAGGTCCCTACTTCAATAAACCATTGACGAATTCGATTTTCTGTTATAGTGTTTCTAGCACAAGTTAGGTTTTGGAAATTCTTATAGATAGTTCGGGATGCCTTTTTAAAAATAGTTCATACCATTTACGTCCAGGCCTATCATCCACGAAATTATTAGGCCTATTAAGTTCTTTAAGCAATAGCTGAACACTATCCAACAACTGCGTTTTAGTTGCAGGAAATCCACAGGATGCAATCCGAAATAGCCATGCTACCAGTAGGTTTTCTTCTTCTTGTGTTAGTGTGGTCCCAGGTCCAGATTTCTTCTCTAAAGAAGTTCTACCCTTTACTTTGTCCTGTAGAGTCGATCTGGGTACCTTATACAATTTGCTTGCTGTTTTAAATGGAATTCCTGACTGAACAGCTACAACAGCTTTGTTTATATCTTCCGCAGAATATTGAATTCGCTTTTTCTTTTCCATTGCTAATTTCTGAATTGTAGTCTAAAACAAAGAATTTCCAATTATCGGCACGTATAGGTATGTATTATCGGCAGTGTTATACTCGGTCAAATTATTGCTATTTGTACTAGAGATACTGGATGCCGAAAATTGGTACAAGGAAACATCGTTTTTTATTACATATAATGACCAAACATTTGTCGTAGTAAGTTAAAAGATTACGCTAAAATCAGCTTATATACAGTCCAATGCATATAACCAATTATCGGCACTCCAGCCGACGATTGGATCATCTGCTAATATTTACGTACCTATTATCGGCATCCTCAAAATACTGCAAAAAGCTATAGAAAAACAGTTTTTGGCCAACAAATAATCAAAATAAACTATTTCTCAACATATAAAACATAATTAAACTGTTATTCCATATTTTAATCAGGACTTATAGCATTCTGTAGCTTACCTGTTTCTTAACACGTACAACAAGAAACACTTCCCACAAGAGTTTGGCGCCAACTGACCAATATATTTTTAAATGTTGTGATTGCAGTTTTCGTCTGACAATTGGCATATTGTTCATAGGCGTAGATAAAGGTCCTTATAAATTAGTGAAATACTTTCGTCCGACAATCACGCGCAAGAATTCTTATTTTTGTCGATTATGTAGGATTACTGCCGATAATTGGGGCAGTGTCGAAAATAGGAGCGTTTACCTTAGATGCTTTGGAGTATTTATCTGAGTTCGATCCATTTTAAAGAGAACACATAAAAAAATATAAAAACTGTGGCACCGGTACAATAAGCTATTTGTTGTCTACAATATGTGACGAATTTATTTTTTATTGCCGTAAAGTGAGGCTACTTTGTGACACATATGCCTACTTTGTGACATTGGCCTCTAAAGTTAAACTTTAGATAATTAATTAATACTGGAATAATTAAGATGTTTTATTTCAATAGTTTATTTCTCTAGGAAAGAGATGGATTGGTCGAAAGAAACTTTCATGGCTGCGTAATATTAGACAATGATGTGGTTTCACAGTAGAAGAATTATTTCGCGCAGCAGCCGACAGAGAAAGGTTTCAGGAAATTGTAAACATGATGACGGCCAACGTCTGAATACGGACACGGCACCCAAAGAAGAAGATTTCAATAGTAGACTATGTGCGCTATCTAGAGGACAATATACAAATTTCTCAGTGCATTTTCGCTCGTCAAGCCACAGCTGATTTGATTGTCTTGAAAACAGGTGATTTTGGTTTGGCGCGCAAACTTTGTCTTGCCCAGAAGAATTATTAAAAGATATTTCTACCAAAGTAAGTTTATATTTTAACACAATATGTTACCTCAATTTAGTTCTAAATGTTGTCTTTTATTAGTTTGTTTTAACGTTCTTTCATGAAAATATTTAATAAAAGTACAAACACAGGGTCTACTTTGTGACACTTGAAATGTCACAAAGTAACCCCTGGTGTGTTGATTAAAATACTAATATTAATTTATTTTTAGATCAAATGCCACGAATATATAAAATAAAGATTGGGAGTCGCAACTATGTCAATTATACCAAAGAGAAGTTAGCAGAAGCTCTTGATGACATCAGGAATAAACGACTTTCGCTTCGTGGTACTGCAGAAAAATACGGCATTCACCGAAATACTTTATGGCTCAAAACTAAAAACAGGCACACCAAAAAACATGGACAGCAAAAAGTGTTTAGTGAAGAGGAGGAAAATGTGTTTGCAGTCCATTTAATTACGGTATCAGCTTTCGGTTTTCCAGTAACCACTTTTGACCTGTAACGGCTAGCTCACCCATTGCACATTGAAACCCCTCAGGGGTGATGTTCGGCATAAACTAACTTAATTTGAGAAATCGGGAATTATTAATAAAATAATTTCTTTAACACATATCTTTATTTATTTATATTTTAATAAATCAAAATGTAATAACAATTAAATTGAGGTTCTAACAACAGGGAATTAAGCATCTATATACAAAATCTCAAGAAATAAAGAAACTTAGCTCTACTCTATGAGAAATCCTCCTGCTGTTCTCTTCTCAACTCGGACCATACAATGTCTGCAAAAACCATGCCGCTAAGCCGAAACCATGTGGATCCCTCTCCAATCCAAAGCCATGCGGATTTTCAAAATCGAGATGGATTTCTTATTCCAAAAAAAAAACAATTCCATTTTCGTATTCTTCGACCAAAAAATCCATGTCAACGTAAATTTTCTTATATCATAATCAAGGTGGATTTTCTTGAATAAAAATCAAGGTGGATTCTCTTGAATAAAAACCAAGGTGGATTCTCTTGAATAAAAACCAAGGTGGCTAGAAAAACAAAAACCGCTACAAAATTCGTCATGGCACGAGTTTTGTCCAACAACAGAAGAATTCTGGCAAGCGGAAAGCTCTTCTCTCTGAGACCTGTATACCGATCCAGAATTCTCTGATGTTGCCAAAACTCACAAATTAATAATTGTAATTAATAGATAAATTATTAAATGAAAAATGAAAAAGACAAAGTTGTGCGATAAATACGATTTATATTGAATTATTATTATTACAGCAAAGGTAAAAAGAAAATAAAAATTGTAAGCAGTTTTTAAGTACTAGCGTACACAAAATTATACGAAAAACTAAAAGTGTTCTTGATTAAAGTATGAAAATATGTTGTTGTAAAAAGAGCAAAGTATTAACTTACCCAGACCGTTGGAAGTTTCTGACCACGAGGACTTATTTTTTTAATAATACCTTCTCGTTTGCTGGTTTATTTTAAAAAGAAATTAAATCGGATCGGATTGATAGAAGTAAATTATTTAGGAGTGGGGTTTCTGTTTCTTGTACGATAAAGTAAGCGAAGGTAGGACTACGAGGGGACTTAAGAAATTAATCAGCGGATTTATTTGTAATAGGAAAATATTGAAATAAAATATAGGAATACAAACAAAGGAAAAAGAACTTATTATCAATGAAAATCAAATAATATGAGCAGAAAATAGTGGAAAGTACTTTGAAATTAATAAGAACAAAAATGTAACGTTTTAAACGTTACAGACCTTTGTCAAATCTAGAGAGAATCATTCTCTCTCCGATTGCCGACAAGAATGTAGAGCGTTAGAATAATTTTAATAATTTTAAAATGTTTGTCCTTGTGTTAATGTAGTGTTATGTACAATTTATGTCCACTTTCATGTGTATTACATTCTACGCTTGCTGGATAGCCAAATTTGACGAAATGCCCCTGATGATGCTGTAGATAGCGAAAGTACTTGGGCAAGATGTGATTAAACTTGTGCTCGATATTTGCCTTAATTTTTCAAAGTATATTTATATGTGTTGCAATATTTGATAACTTCTACATCTTCCAATATGAGGTCCTGTTGTTTTCCGTCGATACACATATACTCAGTTTTTTGGATATTGATTTTAAGTCCCCATTTTTTATACTCCTCGATTAATTTTCGAGTCGAGTCATATACTCAATATCTTTATAATCTTGTGCTATCACTAGCACTTGCGCTTCCACAGTCTTTAGAGCCTGTTCTAGAAACATTTTAAATAAGGTCGAGGAGAGACAGCAGACCTGCTTAGGCCTTTATTTATTTTGAATCCACTTGGCAGATTATTTCCAACCTTTACCTTTGAGTTAGCATTAGCGTACAGTTCCTTCGTCGCCTTTATTAAATTCATGCTTATGTTTGTTTTCTTTAACGCTTCCCATAATTTTTAATGTGGTACGCTATCATGCTACGTGTTCTCAGCATTATTTTATGTGTTAGAGGCTTGGACTTGTGAAAGATGTTTCGAGCAGATTGGAAGCCTTCGAGTTATGGGCCTACAGAAAGATATTAAGAATAAGTTGGGTAGATAAAGTCACGAATGTCGAGGTATTGAGAAGAATGGGAATAGATAAAGAGGTCTTAAATACAGTTAAAGTCAGAAAACTGCAATATCTGGGACATATTATGAGGGGCGAGCGTTATAACTTGTTGCAATTAATAATGCAAGGAAGAATATAGGATAGAAGGAGTCGCGGAAGAAGACGCATCTCCTGGTTGAATAATTTGAGAGCTTGGTTTAACTGCACTTCTGCTGACCTCTTTAGATCAGCGGCGTCGAAAGTGCGAATTGCCATGTTGGTGGCCAACCTTCTTAAAGGAGATGGCACGTGAAGAAGAAGAAGAAGACGCTATCATAAGCCTTTCGTAGGTCTACATACAATAAATGTACCTCTTGATTAACGACTATTTTCTTTTCAATAATCTGTGTAATGCAAAACAAATGGTCAACAGTAGATCTACCTGCCCTAAATCCTGCCTGTTCCTCAGCCTCTAAGCTTATTCACTTTCTATTCTGTTTTAATTACTTTTCCGTATATTCTTCTGACCGAGTTTGTCATGGTTATGTTTTTTGTGTATGGTGGATATAAATGATGTCTTCCACTCCTCTGGAGTTGTCCTTCCATTAATGCAGTTTTCTAACAGTTTGGCTAAACTTGTATATAGTTTGGTTGTACCGTGTTTAATTAACTCTGCAGGGATGTTACCTGGACCAGGTGCTTTGTTATTTTTTAGAGATCTACATACATCTTCCACTTCTTTCGTTGTTATTCGTATGGGCGAAGTTAAAATATTTACATTTTGTGTTTCGTTGCTGTCTTTAAATTGTGGTGTATCTTCCCTTACTAGTTTCTCAAAATATTGGTCCCAGTCATCCATTGTTATTGTTGACACTATGTCTCTCTTCTTATCTTGTCGTAAACATTTTAAGACTCTCCAACTTTCTGTGCTTCTTCTTCCTCCTAGATGTGATTGTATTATGTTGCACTTGTGTTGCCATGCTTCATTTTTCTTCCGACATATAATTTTTCGTACTTTAGCTTGAGACTCCTTGTAGATTATAATTTTATACGTTATATTCTTTGCATTTAAGAATTTTTGATATTGGTCTCTTTTTCTCTTTATTTCTTGTTCTATTTCTTCGTTAAACCAATATGGAAGTTTTCTTTTATTCTGGATTTGGTATCCAATGGCTTCTGTTGCTGCCTCCTGGAGACACCTTTTTATGTGAGTATAATGTTCTTCATTATTAATAAATTGTTTATTAACTTTTGATTTAATCTATTTCTGTATAATTCTCTCACGCTTTCTTGTTCTAAGCTAATTAGGTTATACCTCTTGTGTATTACTTTCTCTCTTTCATTTCCTTCTTCTTCTTCTACAGGTTTATTTACTCCAAATGTGGTTTTAGCTTTTAATAAGTGCTGATTAGGTTATACCTCTTCTGTATTACTGTCTCCCTTTCATTTCCTTCTTTTTCTTCTACAGGTTTATTTACTCCAAATGTGGTCTTAGCTTTTATTAAGTGATTATCGCTTCCACAGGTAGCTCCTCTAAATACTCTTACATTTTGTACAATCATATTTGTCTTTTGTCGTATGATTGTGTAGTCTATTGATTTTAATGATCTTGTATTTTGCGTTCATGTGTATTTGTGCATGTCTTTGTGTTGAAAAAATCCATTTGAAATTTTCATTTCATTTTGTTCGAATAATATTAGTCTGGTACCATTATGATTAAAGTGGTCCTCTCCGAATTGACCTTTAACTGCGTTATGGTTTTTTTTTACAGTTCTGCTGTTCAAGTCTCCCAAGATGATAATTTCTCGAGACGTGCAACCTCTAAATTCAATTTCTCAAAAAAATCGTTTTTAATGGTTACTGGTGCGTCATCATTTACTGCATATACACCCAAGATTGTGCATTTGTATCCTCTAATCGTAAGGTTTATTTTTATCAGTCTCTTCTTAATGGTCTCCCAAGTAGTTATGTATTTCCTTAGCTTCTTACGTATTAATTTGGTTCTGCTTTGATACCCCGCTGTAGAAGTGATCATATTCTCCGATGTTTTCTGATCCTTGCCCTTTCGTTTTTTTTTTCGGTGATTACTGTAATGCCCAATTTCAGCTTACTCATTTCACACATCATTTCATTTATTTTAGGTCTAAAACCTTCCACTTTCCAAGTTCCGAAATTCATACTCCTTTTTCGTAGCGTAAGTCGTCGTTTGTGGATCGATTCATTCCGAGGTGTTTTGCTGGGTTTTTTAACATTTATTTTTTTTTTCTGAGTAACGGGGAGTTAGCCCGATTTCTTCTCCTAGACAATTCTTCTCTTCTCTAGAAGGATAGTCCTTCTCCTAGACCAGGGATGGCCAACCCGCGGCACGCGTGCCACTCTGTGGTACGATTGAGTCATCGTTTCCACAGCCGCTACGCGTGCCACTGATAGGACTTTCAAACTGATCAAACTTTCAAAAAAATTAAAACTTGAAAAACAAAAAATAATAAGAAGAAACTTGGTAGGTTTACGGAAGTTACGATAGATGCGGCATCATTGCATCCTCTGGCGAGCGATATTGCTGCGATTGGTGCACGTGATCCTAGCTGTCGTAATGTGCAATAGGACTGCGTTACCCTTGCTTAGTTTATTTTAAACTGCCCCGTTGTATGTGCACATTTTGTCATCGCGCATTGTTTCTTTAAAATTTTAAAAGTATTTGTTCGATATGTCCACGAGTAAGCCTTCGACTTCAAAACGAAAATACGAAGATGATATTGCAATTCGCGATTTTCAACCTGCTTGGGAAGAACAATTTTTATTTACTAATCGTAATACTTCAAAGCCTGTTTGTTTGATATGTGGATTGTCTGTAGCAGTTCCGAAAAAATTTAACCTGGAACGACATTATAAACAACTGCATAAGGACTTCAGCAACAAATATCCTATTGGTTCACATTTGCGAGCCGACTTTATTGAAAAAAAAAAGAAAACCCTAGCCAGCCAACAGTCACTGTTTCAGAAGAGAAGTGATGAAATGGAAACTATGGTTAAAACATCATATGAACTTTCTCTGCTGTTAGCCCGGAAGAAAAAAGCCTACTCTGATGGAGAGGAGATAATTAAAAATAGTCTGGCAATATTTGCTAAAAATGTGGGAGATGTAAAGATCAAAAATATGGTCGATAATATTGCATTATCCCGAAATACAGTCATGCGCCGTATAGATGATATGGGCCAGGATGTTGTTTCCCAAATTATAAGTGGATTACAATCCTGCAAATTCTTTTCTTTAGCGTTGGATGAAAGTTGTGACAACACAGAAAATGCGCAGTTAAGCATTTTTGTCCGTTATACCAATGATAATTTTGAAAATGCCGAAGAGCTTCTGGATTTGCGCCAACTAGTCACAACAACAGGAGAGGACATTTTTCAACAGCTTAAAAACGTAATCGAAGTCAACAAAGTTGAATGGTCAAAATTAGATAGTGTTTGTACAGATGGAGCTCCTTGCATGGTTGGTAGACTAAAGGGGTTTGTTACATTACTGGAAAACTATTTGGGAAGAAAAGTTTTTAAGTACCATTGTATTATTCACCAGGAAGCTCTTTGTGCCAAGGACCTAAACATGTCATCTGTTGTTGACCCTGTAACACGCTGCATTAACAAAATACGAGCTCGGGCATTGAATCGACGACAATTTCGAGAACTGTTCGCGGAAGAAACGGAGCAAGATGGAGAGTTACTTCTCCATTGCAGTGTGCGCTGGCTCTCCAAAGGAAATGCACTCGAAAGGTTTTGGAACTTGAAGGAGTGCGTCTTAAAATATTTGCAAGAAAACAATGAACTACCCAGTGAGTGCTCGTTACTTAATGATAAAGATTGGCTTTGGGATTTAGCTTTTCTCACTGATATTATGAGACATTTAAATCTATTAAATTTAAGATTACAGGGAAAAAATTGTATTTTTCCTACTCTAGTTGGTCATATATCTTCTTTTGTGAATAAACTTATGCTTTTTTGTAACGATTTTGGAGAACAGAGATTGACACATTTCACATTAATGCAGGAATTAGCCAACAAGGTCAGTAGAACTCCAAATTATGACAGATTTAAAAACCTTATATCTATTTTGCTAGTTCATTCAATACCCGGTTTGAAGATTTTCAAAAAGACAAAATGAATGTTGACCTTTTCATAAATCCTTTTTCTATTTCTCTGCAAGATATCAATTGTTACTCAGCTGAAATACAGATCGAAATTATTGATTTACAGAACCACACTATACTAAAAACCAAATATAGGGAAATTATTTCAACTGTTACTGATCCCAATTATATTGAATTTTGGAAATTTGTACCAGCAAACAATTTTCCTAATTTACACGAGTTAGCTCTGAGATATTGTTGTAGATTTGGTTCAACGTACGTTTGTGAGCAAATGTTCTCTATTATGAACATAATAAAATCAAAATATCGGTCACGATTAACTGACATGCATTTAAAAAATCTAATTCTGTTGGCTAGTTCCGAAATTAATCCCAATATAGATGAATTAATTAAAAAAATACAAGTTCAAATACCACATTAAATAAGTAACTGTTTAATAATTTGAATTTTAGATAATAAGAAAATATTTAAGTTTTTTTGTTTAACGTTTTTATTTTATTTTTATTAACAATAAAGTAAGTTTGTTGTTATGTTTTACTTATTACGTTATTTTTTAAACCTCCACTATCTTGACTAAACGGAAAAATGTGGAATTTACATAAGAAATACATATTGTACCGTATATTATTAATATATAGTATCCATATTAGTATGTCGAAAAATTTTAGTGGCACGCCAATTTTTTTTGTTCTCATATTGGCACTCGACTTAAAAAGGTTGGCCACCCCTGTCCTAGACAATTTGCTTTCACTGCAGCTTAAGAGCATCATCTACCCTTCGTCTGTAATCCTACACAAGGAGCCTTTACAGGGTATCAACCGAAACAGTTGAACCCTGTTTTTTTTTAGAGGTGTTACTCCTCTTTTTTAGAGAATTTTATGCTGTTTTTTAGAGATTTTATACAATCTCTACAATCAAGGGATTGCTACTTCCGCCGTTCACACCGTACCGAAGGTATTCTTCTCCGCCGTGGCTGCTGTTGTGGACTTCTATAAAAATTTATAAAATTGGCATTTTATAAAACACAATTAATATTGGTTCCCAGTACGGATTCTTGGTTGTATAGTAACTTCCAGCCACTTCCACTCGAAGTCAAAATTTGGCCAATGTAGCAAAAAAATAATTACTGTTCGGTTCACTGACTGGGATGACTGGAATCTGGGATCAGTGAACCGAGAATATCAGATAAGAGGTTAGACTGGATGAGTCTTCCAATATGGGTAAAGAGGTAGAAAATAAGAAACGTGTATTTTTATTTGTTATGTATTGAATAATACAATAATCACGGTTAATACAAAATGTATGTGTATGATATGGGAGACAAATATGAAATTCTGATATGATACATTCAACCATCTAACTTATAATTAACATTAAACAAACATGACTGTGTTAATTAATATGTATACGAATTAAATACATAAAAAAGTTTTATTGTAAATATACCAAAATATTTTATAAAAAGGTTATTGGTAACTAATTACAAAAATTATAAAATTTTAATTATCCTTAAAAATCTGTAACAAACGACAAACTCTTTATTGTCTTACGATTTATTTGTAAACTGTTCTATGGAATATCTAGTAAGTACTGGTAATTAATGATCTACGAGAAAATAAGCCATCAAAAATACATGTATGTATTGTACAGTAAGATATAACATTAGTTTCCAACCAAGATATTCAAGATTATTTAAAAGTGTGTAAAACTTAGCACTTAAAACTACTTGAAACTTCAACTAACCGATTTATCTTTCGGTGTTGGTTTCGTTTCACTTTTTTACTTCATTGATTTCTATATATATTTTATAATTACATTTCCATCTATTTCAAAAAGTTAAACAGTATATGGAAAAGTAAAACACATCTTTAAAAAGTGAACAGATCTGTAGCAAAATTAAAGACTACGTGAAAACAACACTACAGATCATGGAAGACGATTAATAAGGACATTCGAAATTTCTATCAACATATTAAAATGAAGTTTTAACATAGAATAACATTTTCTATGTTAAAACTGGTATCATACAAAACTACTTGCAATATTCACTAGTATTCTAATATAAGATATAGTATAAGATTTCCGAGTTTAAAATCGAAACGTCAAATATAACGTTTTTTAAATAAAAATTGTGGTTTATTTCAATTAAATATGTTAGAATATGGAAATGTCATAAGAAAAAAGTTTTAGAACCATATTCAATTAGACGATGTCATAAAACAAGGACAAAAAATGTGAAACAGGGAAATAAAGATATTATATTAAGCAGATGGCACAGTTATGATCGTGGAGAATGGACAGGACAGCAGGACCTATAATAAATAACGGTATATAAATGCTAAAGAATATTAAAAACAGTCCGAGTGAAATCACAAATCGAAAGAAGAAGCATTGGTCGACGTTAAAAAAGATGAAATGGTAATATTCTAACAGATTAAGAGTCGATACGAAGATCTTAAAGATTTGTCATTTTTGTTTTGTACATAAATGTAATCTGATAGTTATGTTTGACACAACGAAAGATATTTCATCAACATGTTACTAAAAAAATAAAATTTCAATTCGGCTAATGGATTTCAGTCCATAGTCAAAGGAAACCGACAGTACACACCTACACACACACGCTAAAAAAATTTAAAAAACCTTTATTAGCATAGATAAATAACTTGGGATAAGATCAATAGAGAGTTGTAATAAAGTTCTGTGCCAAAAGAGGCAAAAAGTAGAAATAAAAAAGAAACATAAAACTTTGGACAAGAGCTCTACACACTTTTAAAACTCGCAACTTATCAATGAAGGAAACTTCGTCATTATAAATATCTCAATCTGTTCTAAGCTGATATTATTTATATTATACAATCCCACTAAAGTTGCTAATAAAAAGTTTTTCTTTGTTACATCCTATTTCATTTTGGTCACATTAAAAATAAGTGATCTATACAATGTGTGCCATATAGTTATTATTTCATGATCATGTTGAAAATTATATAAAAAAATATTAGAAAAAAATGGATAAATATTGTGCTCATAAGTACATTCTTCATGATCATGATGAGTTGCGTATCAGTTACATGAAGATTTTATTCGAAAACGTCGATATGTTAAATGACAAGAGTTTGCTTAACTTGTAGAGATTATTTGATGTAGAACTTTTTAATGTAAGACCAGATCTTAAATGACATTGGTATATAGCGAAAAATTTAATTTAAGAAATTTGATGAAATAATTAGAAGCTACATTGAGTGTTTTAATTTATTTTTCAAGTTTTTTAATTTGTTGGATATTTTAGTAATTACTTTCGCAATAATTAGTTTCGCTAGCTAGCGTCGAAAAAAGTCTATAAGTTTGGTCCAAAATAAAAAGAAAGGAACGTTAATACACATATTATCACATAATTCTTGTTTCCAAATATATGAGTCCGTCAACGTAAGGAGTCGAAGAAAAAGAGCAAGCTATAACATTACTTGAGAATTATCTAAGATTGTCGTGACGGATAATTTTTTATAGTCGGATAAAAAGATACGATGCTATATAAAGCAAAAAAAATTGGAAATGATCATAAATATTCCAAATTAGCCGACGCGGTATAAATTAACAAAACGCCAAATAAAAACATTAATGCAAGAAAAAAGTTGAATCAATTTAATGCCTTCTAATAAATAATATTTTCGTTCTTTCTTGCGGTACGTAAATATACAACGACGACAGATTGATAACGGTTGAAAAGTCAGTTGGTAGTTCAGATTTTTTCCTAGGTGGCACTAGGAGTTTTACATCTTACTAGAACATATTAAGTGGAAAAGAATATCGACGGACAAAAAGGTTGGTTTATTAAACGGATCGAACCGTAATATGTTATTTTTTTTGTCTATTAAAGTTTTAACAGTAGTTTTATTTTCTCAGGGATGCTTTATTAAAAGAATTTAACGTGATAGCTGGACAAAATACAGGAGAGATTTTTGAAGACTAGTACTGCAAAGTTTTAACTTACAGATTTACAACTTTGCGGCACCTGACTTCAAAGACGCCTTTATGTTTTATCCACCAAGAATAGCATCAGTAGTTCATCATTGAAGCAATTATTAGAAAACTAGATTATTGTTGAAATTTAAATATTAGTCGCGACATTAACGTCTAACCCCCTGAATGATGATCAAATATTTTTGTGATTTTGCACAAGTTTTCCATTTATTACTTTCCAATAAGACGCAATCACCATCGATGACTTTAACTTTGAGCGCGTTAGAGAATTCAAGTATCTTGGAACAACAATAACTGAAGACAATAACGGATCACAAGAAATAAACAAAGGATTCAGGCCGGCAACACATGTCTTTTTGCCCTCCAAAACCTTATAAAATCGAAACAACTAACACGACGTACGAAGATACAGGTCTATAAAACAATCATACGACCCGTTGTGATGTATGGAAGCAAAACGTGGACGATAACAAAGGCAAACGAAGAGAGACTATGTGTTTGGGAAAGAAAAATCCTAAGGAATACCTTTGGTCCCGTGCTGGATGAAGCATCCGGACAATATAGGATAAGAACTAACAAAGAGCTCGAAGAACTTTACCCAGACGCCAACATCATAAAAGAAATAAAGTCCAGAAGACTCCATTGGGCAGGACACCTGAGAAGACATTCTGACGAACGAACAGTAAGACTGGTGTGGGAGCAAGTCCCAACTGGAAGGAGACCATGCGGACGCCCTCGTTTCCGGTGGCGAGATAATATATATATATATATATATATATATATATATATATATATATATATATATATATATATATATATATATATATAAATATATATATATATATATAAATATATATATATATATATATATATATATATATATATATATATATATATATATATATAAATATATAAATATGGTGGCTGCTCAAAACAGAAAACAGTGGAGGCATGTTGTCGAGTCGGCTAAAACCCACGAAGGGTTGTAACGCCACGGAGTAAGTAAGTTAGTAAGTAAATAAGATGCAAAATGAAGTGTTTCATAACTGGGGTGTTTTTCTTTGAGACGTTGCGACAAGTGTCAATTTAAAATGATCATAAGTATTATGAACGGCATTCTAATGTTATTTTTACGCGTTATTGGAAGATTATAAGTGGATTACCTAAGAAAAATGGTTGCCGAAAAAATATGGAAGCATCAAGCAGTGAATCGGTCACCAGTAGTATGTTTTTATTGGTAATTAATTAAATCATTAACAACAGTCTAATTTTCTCAGGAATGCTTCATTAAAATCATTACCACGTGATATGTTAGCGGACAAAGTAAAACAGGTGTTTTTGCAATTAGGTACTGCAATGTTGTAGATTTACAACAAAATTTACAACAACTTTGCAGCATCTGACTTCAAAATTATATATTGTAGGAGACAAACCGCTTAAGAGACAAACACTTTTATCCGTCAATATTCAACGTTCCTCACTTTTTCTTCACGTTTTGATATATTATTTGTATATATAATATATCTATATATATATATATATATATCATATATTAAATATCAAATGTCAAATTTAGACTATTTACATACATTTTTCGCAGTCTAATTGCTTCTGGAACGGTAAAATTTCTTTAAATTTGTCTTCCAAATTCCAATTCAAAGTCGCAGATCTATTACGGATGATGTACTGTAGCATATGAAACATTTTTCTGTACTTAGTGTCTTAACAAGTATAAATAATCCAAGATTTTATGACCACATCAACAAAGGTTCAAAAGCTTCAATTTGCGTTAGTCATGGTTTGCACTATTACTGTATGAATCTCTCTAATACAAAATTAGAATTTTCTTCATGTAACTGACCAGTTAGTTGCAAATAATAAACAGCCTTATTTATTTTCTAAGTCTATGTTATTCTCCAGTTAATAACTGCCTACTTGTTAATAAAAAATATTAAACTTCAGGGTGATCCGCAATATTGAAATATCTAAAATTATTTACAATACGATATTTAAATATAACGACAAAAAGTATCAATCATGTCACAGAATATACACAGTTGTGGTATAGATAATTTTGTATTAAGAAAAAACTAAAGTGTTCTACTTTTTGATATGTAGTTTAGTTATTTAATCATTTGCACTGAAGATAAACTTTATAATAGTTAACTCATTGACATCCATTTTACATCCATCAAATTAAAAACTAAATAAGATATTGATTTAAGTACCCAATAAGTACTACAGCCAACAGTTAAACCTGTACTGAGCCGAATGCCTTTTCATTAACACTTTAAAAAGCAAACACACTTCGCATAATAACGTTTCGTAAATTTTACCCTTAAATTCCAATGATATAAATCATAAATAGAATTAAATACCCTTTTTTGATCACTTTAAGTCCGTACCTACCTGATATGTTGGACATACTTTTTAGAAGCTTGATATGTATAACTTATATTGCCGTAACTGAAGGTAATAATAGCAGAATATATTAATCTATCGGCAGCAAGACATACAGTGCTAACAAATGTTTAAGGAAAACATAATTTAATCTTTATAGTTGCTTTTAATCTGAAACCTGAAACGTAATGTTTATTTTTGTATGAGATAAGAGAGTACAACGTAGAAAAAGCTTTCGAATAAGATGATATTTACATCAAAACTTTTAAAAATGAATAAGACAACCATGAAATTCGGCACCTATTATCTAAATGTTGTATGTAGACAAAACCAGTAACGAGCAATATAAGTGGACTTTTCTATCATTAAAGATATACGCTGGAAACAACTTTTATGGTATAAGTAGATAGTTAACAGAATATATGAAGAACGAACATCTAAGCAAATAGTACACTGCAACCCACCTAGAACAAATAAAAAGTCTATGAAACCAGATTGAAACAATATTTGGAAACTGATTAACCATTTTTTCGAGTGATAGCGAGGAAGTATCTGCGATGCGTTTGAATATCGTAAGAAATTATGACTTGCGTAAGCAATCATCTAAATTTACAGACAAAATTAGAACACTTAAAAGAAACCATATGTACGTACTGACACATTTTGCAATACAACTGTTATAAACTTCGTTGATATTTTATTATAATATACATAATATACCCTTTTATTTATTATCAGTTGAAGAGCAATCTGTTTGTGTGATTCATAATAAAAGTGATGGAAAATTATATAGTGTGCTGAAGAAATATTATATGCAAGAGAGCAAAAAATGTAAAGTAAAGTATGAGGACATGGACGTCAAACTTGAACCCTAACCAAGGCAAATATGAATAAACTAGCCAAAACAGAAAGGGCAATGGAAAGAGCAATGTTAGGTATACGACTGACATATAAAAAGAGAACCGACTGGGTAAGATCAAAAACAAAAGTTGAGGATATCACAACAAAACTTACCAAACTCAAATGGAGCTTCACCAGGTCACACTGCTAGACAAAAAGAACAACGTTGGAACACCACAATACAACATTGGAGACCTTACAAAGGTACACGACCATGTGTCCAAGAGGTGTCCAAGAGGAACACCACTGATGTGATGGGTAGACGATATAAAAAGAATAGTCGGAACAAATTGGAAGTATGTTGCTCACGATATAGATCGATGTAAGGATTTGGGAGAGGCCTATGTCCAAAAATTAATGATAGAAGTCTAAGAAGAAACAAGAAAGAAAGAGTGATACGAAAAAAGTGTTTAATTCACAGCTCTGCACAAGTTTTCACACTTAATGCAGGGTAAACATAATACATCGCTAGGTGACTCCATCTCATGGTATATAGTTCCACTAGAATCAGCTGCCTTTTTGAAGAGCTTTTTTTTTATTTAAAAACATTATCCTATCCAATTTTTTTCAATATTAACAAATGGACTATTGGAAACGTCTAGCAAAATATTAAGCGCGATAAACATATCTGGCTTCTATTTATTTGAATACTAAATTAGAAGACAATAACATTTTAAATTCTATTTAAACCTGTCAACAAAACGTTGTTTACAACCTATTAGAATGCCCACTCTCAGATGCCGCCTTTAAAGTAAGTCAGCAAGCGATTGCCATATTTTAAACGGAAACACAGACTCGGATTGAGAAATTTGTGACAAGTACAAAACGACAAAACGACAGAACTGTAGTTTAAATTTTTAGATATTAATAATTAAGTAATTTTTAAATGATTTAATCTATCCTTCAACTAAAAGTACGAATAAAATATTGCATATTATGTCTATGGTTGCATCCATAGACATAATGTGCAATATTTTATTGCTGTCCAGTGTGGCATCTCCGACTTTTATACCGTCATCCTGTATATAATTTTGTTTGCTAACTATCATATATTTAGTTTTCTTAACGTTGAGTTTTACTCCATACTGATCACAAGTCTGTTTTATTTTGTTCATTAGATTTTGAAGGTCTTCTCCGCAATTAGCAAGCACTAAGGTATCGCCGGCATATCTAATATTGTTGACGGTTACTCCATTCACAATAATACCTTCGGTTGTCTCTATTAAGGCTTCCTTAAATATTTCCTCCGAATATAAGTTAAAAAGTAAAGGCGACAATATACAGCCTTGTCTCACTCCTCTTTTTATATTCATTTCATCCGACAGTTCTTGTTCAACCTTTATTCTTGCCACTTGATGCCAGTATAGATTTGTAATTATTCGTAGATCTTTATCGTCCAATCTAGCATCTAGTTTCCAATATTTCTAGCATTTTGTTATGCCGGACTTTGTCAAGAGCTAAATGGATAAATGATAACCATCATTCATCTATTTTCAGCCAGGGACTTTGTTACTTCTATCGTACATAAAAAAGAGTTTTCGTAATTTCAGATTTATGATTTTAAACTATATCAGAATAATCGTGAGCATCTATATGTTCTCAGAATATGATTAGATAAAATATTTTTATAATCATTATAAAATAACCACATTTACTCTATCTCATATCACACTACTATTAGCAAGAAATAAGTATTTCTTTATATTTTAGTACAAATTGTATTGTATATAATATACCATTCAATTGTAGTGGCATATAATGGAAAATCCCTACTTTAAGCCGTCCATATGACACAGGATCGCAGCCAATGGAGATATCAAGCTAATAATATAGAGTGTCACCGTGCCCTGACAAGGGCTGAAGGAATAAGGAGGATAAAAGTATAAAGCTTTGAAAAAGTCTATTTGAAGTTTGTTAGCACTTAATGTCTTGGTGACTTATACCAATAGAAATAGACAAATAAATATTAAAAATAATATCTAACCTTTGATTAATTATACCAAATTGCTTTCAAAATTTTTGTTCCACCGTTCCACTAGAGAAATATTCACTCGTCTACTGGTATATACATGATTTTTTCTTTATTTACATTTTCAAATATCTAAATCACCCTGTAGCATAATCCCTAATAAAAATTTCTTACAAACTAACAAGCTTATTGATAATTTCACAAATGTCAATCAAGTGGTAACCTTCTAACATTAATTTGATTTTTCACTGTTTTAAAGTGTTTATTATATAACTAAATATACAAATGTACTCAATTACTGAAACATAATTATTGTACATTTAATAAACTGCGGTTACCGATTTGGTGAAATTATCAGTTCAGTTCAAAATATTCTCGAAATACCGTTACAAAGATCTTTTCTACAACTGCGTATCTTTCGACAAACAACTTATCTATATATAAGAAGCTGTACAGTTGTTAAACTATTTTGTTGGCAGAGCAATTAGTGATCATTTTAAATATAAATAAAAGTAGTTCAATGCATCCAGTTTTACAATCGCTTGGAAAAATAAAATCACATTCTTTCCAGAACCAGCTAAGACTTCAGATATAACAGCGCGCATCGATTGTCCCCAAGACTGATGATCTTACTACTTCGCCTACCACTGGCGATATTATAAATCCTCACAGAAAATTATTTAGAAGACTTCGAAGAGACTTATGTCTTGAGAGTTGCCAGAGTACAACGCTCTCATGCGTGCTGAGCTGTGTAGTCGTAGTACGACTGAGATGAGAGCTACTCTCTTCCGAATCTAAATTCAATCCTATAGTCGTTATCATACTAATTATCCGTGTTTACTTACATCCGAGTAATCTACACCATGTTGAGTTGAACTTACGAGACCAGCGTAAGAATTCAAATCTCCTGGTCGTTGAGATAAGATAAGACTGCCTATACCTAACAAACTGATCCCCAACATCGACAGCAATTGCTTGTGTTCTCCAGACAGTAATAACACCATATAGGTCTTCGTTAAGTTTCATGTTTATTGAAGGTTCATGTACAGTTGCGGTCACGGAATAGTTTACACCTTACTTTTTATATTGTAATACTGTAAAATTGCAGTGTCGTACGGATTTGATAAATGTCAAAGTCAAAAAATTTCAAAACGTCAATGCTTTCGCGAGTGTTCAACAATAAAATAAAAGTATATTAAACTCTTCCAAAATGGTTAGAATACATTTGAATTATGCGCAAAAAGCAAGAGCAATTGCCAAACTCGAAGAAGGTTGGTCACTAAGGCAAGTTGCTGCTGATTTGAACGTGAGTCATATGTGCATATGGAAGATTAAACAAAGATGGGATAATTTTCACTCTATAGCACGGTTGGGCGGTTCAGGAGGGCAGAAGATTTCCACAGATCAACAGGATGAGATGTTAGTAGATTATTTGAGAGAATCTCCTTTTGCCACAGCTCAAAAGGCAAGAGAAGAGGCAGCGTTTCCAGGCAGTATTCGCACTGCACGTCGAAGAATTAAAGCAAGTGGACTGCTAAATTGTGTAGCTGCACGGAAACCTTTTTTGACTGAGGATCACAAGAGGAGACGAGTTGAATTTTGTAATGAATTTATAAACCGCGATGAGAATTTTTGGTCTAGGGTTGTATTTTCCGATGAAAAAGTATTTCAGTCGTATAATAATGGTCGAATAAGAGTTTATAGGCCGAGAAATCATAGGTATGATGAACAGTATACGCATCATTTAAGAAATAGTGGAGGATTCTCTGTCAACGTATGGGGATGGATAAGTGCCGAAGGCCCGGGCGTTTGTTATCATGTAGAGGAGAAGTTAACAGGATTATATTACAAACATATTATTGAGCACACAATGTTGCCATCGGTGATCCAGAGATTCCCCAACAACGACTTTATCTTCCAACATGACAATTGCCCGGTGCATACGAGTAGAATTGTTCGAGAATGGCTAGAAGAAACTGATGTTAATGTTCTTCCGTGGCCTTCCCGTAGTGCAGACTTTAACCCCGTCGAAAATGTGTGGGCAGAGTTAACAAAGAAACTAAATGAAAGAAACCTTAGACCACGGAATAGAATTGAATTATGGGAAGCAATTGAGCAGGCATGGGAAGAGCTTGTTAACTATAACATGAGGGGATTGGTGCTATCTATGAACAGAAGACTGCAAAATTGTATTGACAAGAATGGGGCTTCCACCAAATATTAATTATTATTTATCATTGTTTATCGTTATTTAATATAAAATAGATTTAAAATAAAATGCATATTAAAAAAATGACTTCTTTATTTTCGTTATTAAGATCATAATCCATTTTATTCAAAAAACTGTTTTCTATATTTTTCATTTTGTAAAATATTTTGATATTTTAATTTTAATCTACCTATTCTAGCTAGTACACCACTGGCAACGTCACTTTGACGTAAAAGGTGCGTTTAAACGAAGTAAAAATTTAAAAAATGGGCTCCTAGATACGTGAACCTGTAAACTATTCCGTGACCGCAACTGTACATTGTAAATAGAATAGTCGTTTACATATAGTCCAGAAAATCGCTTTACAATAGTATTATTTATATACCACACAATAATTAAAAAATTAATGAATGATTGACAATCTGTGTGAATTTTAAAGGTTATATGTCTATTATATATACGTACAGGCAAACTGTCAAATGTCTCACATTTGATTCGATAATACACTTGAATATTTAAATATACTATAACTGCTAAATATTTTGGTCAGAATTATAATTTCTGAACTATTTTCCGAAACGAACGATTTCTGTTTGAAACAGTTCGGTTTTCCTAGTTTTCTTTGGCTGTTAGTTTTAAAATCATCAATAAGACTGTATAAGAGAGATTAGCCATGAAATCAAAAGTAATCGATGGATAAAAAAGTGGTACAGTAGGCCTTACTATAGACTAGCGCGAAGCTTCAGTCTAGTTTTCTGAATTTTTAAAATTTAAATAATTTTATTATTTTTTAAGTTTTTAATAAAATTGAAAAAGTTTACATGTTGTATAACGGACTCTCATCGTAGCGTAAGTGGACTCTTCCAACTATTTACTGTAACTACAACCAACGAACCGCTTCGATTCAAAACAAACATTCATCAGCTAGACAAGTCGAGGTCTAAAATATAGATACCTGTTTCTTATGTCTGCTTATTCATAGTAGCATTATTGAGGACATTGATTTGATTTTATACTCAACTAAATGTTTAGAGTAGTAATAGAGGAGGTGATTATTATTAGAAGCTCGTAATAATAGTAGCCCATTGGACGACAGCATAAAAAAATGAACTATCGATAAACCCACAGTAAACAATAATAAAAAGCCGTAAAGCATCTGGTGAGGATATGATTAACAATCAGCCCCTAAAACACGAAGAGAAATTATTAGAACGGAAATACACCCAGATACTGAAGAGTGAACGCTCAGTCAATGAACTGACGGTTTGGTCTCTCCAATTTAGACAATAAAAGATGGCGAACAAAACTATTGTTATTTGCTATTAACTTAATTCTACTTAATTTTATATTTAGAATGATCAATTGTTTAGATCTGTCCTATGTATTTTAATTAAAAATTTTAGTTCTTATTCTAATTTAAATTAATCACCCACAAGAAAATAGCAAGAAAGTAAATTCAATAACAGACTAATAAATAATAGCAGTGATTATCACAGAGAAAGAGTTGTTAAAATAATATATTTATGTGAATTGACCGAAAATATATTATTATTATCAAGGAGTAAAAATGTCACTAGGCTGACTAGGATAAAAGTGATAAAGGTTTAGTTGCATAAAAAACTTTTTTGCATGAATTAATTGGCAACTAATTTTTCTTCTGCGTCTTAAAACCATCTATAAGAGATTAAAATCATAAAAACCGTTAAAAACTTTATCTGAATTTCAGCAGGAAGTACCTATATAGTGTAAAAAAGAGGTGTATTCTATCTTATGTTCAATATATGTGGATATGCGACGAGGATTATCGTTATTGCTTTGAACGCATCTAGAAAAACACTTGGAAATTTTTCTAATAAAAGTTGTTAATGCAGTAAGTCGTCACACGAATCTTTATTATTATCTCGATCACCCTCTACGCAATAATACACCAACGAGGAACAACTTTTTCTCAATTCTTCTATTTAGCTTCCCATCCTGAACGGCCATAAGAAACGTCAGTTTAATCAAGAGCTGAAACGAAATTATATAAGCTAGGAAAAGATGCAAGAAATTACATAGAATAAACGAAATCTTAACGGTGGATGCAGGCAGAGTAAAAGACAGACTTGCTCTGTCTACTTTAGTCGGATAAAGCCTCCATGTCATTAAAAAAATAATATAACATTGAAATTATGTATGAAGTATACCTACATTTCTTTAGTTGATCATTTATGTGAAAAGCTGAATAGTTCAAATCTTGATTTCTGAATATACGAGTACTCATATTTACTTAACCATACTAATAGTAAAATAAACATAGATATTACTCAAAGTCAAGGTGTGTGTCAAATAAAAGTGGTCAATTATTATGGAGAAATTAATTTGGGCATATCCTGAGAGTGTGATATTTTCGCTTAAATGTGTTTCCGAGCGAGACAGACAGACCACTTTTAAATGCGTACGAGTATCCTAAGGCATATAACAGTAAAGTAAAATACACCAAAGATCTAAAGAATCGTTAATAATATACTTCGATAATATGCATAAACAAAAAAAACCCAATTGCTGAAACAAGAAACGAGAATTAAATCAATCGTTAAAGATGGAGGTGGAAACGAATAACTGTAACAGTTACAAAAGTTAACGTAGTATAAATAAGGTGCCTAAAAATTAATAAGAAATGGGAATAAAATAACACAGTATATAAGTTTTCGTTAAAATATACCTAGTGAATTAAAACGTTTCAAGTAAGGTGACAACTAAACAGCTATTCAAATATTTTTCATTCAATGAGTATATTTTCAATAAACGATGGAACAAATTGGGCACTGTCTTAAGTCCATTTATACCACTGATTATAAAAATATGCGTTGCAAAGTCTTCTCAAACATGTAAATGTCAATTCCGCGGATTTTGGAAAAAGTTTTTATGCACTTTAAACTACAATTGTATAAAAGCAGTCTTACTTTAATTCGAGTGTTTGAGTACAGAATTAAGAACATATCTAACATTAAAATATTCTGTGGGTGTGAGAATTTGGCATCGAGATGGCGACTCAATAATTGTACGACATTTCATAATGTATGTAAGTAGTTCACTGTATACAATACAAAAAGCTCTAAAAATAAGTATATAATTTGTTAGAAGTACATAGCAGCCTACGTTTACATCACAATTTTGAATAAACTTTAAAATCTAGCAAACAGCAAATAAAACCGGGCTCTTTTTAGGGACGGGTTGGTACCTTTAAATTAATATATGTTGTAACAATCTCAATTACTAAGATAATTAAGGTTTGTTAATAACAATAAAAACAACGTTACTAAACTACAGCTGTATTATTGGTAATGATTATGGTCAATGTTTTAGATAAAATATTATACAAGCTTTAATGTTAATTTGGCAAAATCACTGTATTATTTTTATATTCAGGATGTAGCGAAGTGTATTATAATTCTTTTTTTCATTATTTTACTAAAATATTATCAATCACGACAATTTCCTACGACAGTATTACCTACCAGTATTAATGTGATGTGATATTAAATGTGATTCCGTTTTATTCTGTGGATTTTAGAATTGAGTTATTTCTTTACTCGCTCTTATTTACACCCGTCCCTAGCCGTGAACTTAATTTAAAATTGTAGTTAATAACCAAAATCAACTGTGTATGTACTAATTTTTTTTCTAATATCGTTTAAAAATATGACCCTCAACGGAGTAGTCTTTAATAATTGTATAAATTCTAACGCTTTTGTATAAGTATTTACATTGAACTAATGACTTATCTTACATTCCAAAATGTGGCCAGTCATCTAAAGTAATATTAGTTGCAGAGTCATAAAAGGTTTATTCGAATAATTATGAACCAATCGCGCGAATTGGCAGTCAGACAAAGCTTATTGCTGAAAAAATGTAAAGTGTAATTGTTAAGGAGGCACATAAGGGGGTGGTTTTCTATAAGTAGGGGTGGGTTTTGGTCTGGATTGTCTGCCATTGTCCTGAGTACGTGTAAAGGGTGGTGGAGGTTGGTAAGGTTCCGAATCATCCGCCAATTTGACAGAACCGCTTTTACTGTATTCTGGAGGCGCTAGTGGTGGCTTTTCATCCTTTAGAATCACTGGAGCTTTTGTACCAGGTTCAGGTTTTTCTTCTAACTCTTCTTGGAAGATTACGGGAATACCTACAAGAAAAATTAAATTAAATAATAAAAGGGAAAATCACAGTGACTGTACATACACCATAGTTTAAAAAAAACTTACAATGAAATAAAAACTTCTGATGTATAATGGTATTAATTATTATAAAATTTAACTTATCTAAAGGGTTCTAAAGCTATTTTCTTGTGGCATTTTAAATTAATTACTATTTAACTGAGAATAAGCCACAATTAAAGGTTAAAATACGTTTATCGACGTTTCAATTTCCACTTCGGAAATCGTTCTCAAAATACAAACAGTAAATTAAACAAAAAAAAAAAATTGTTACTCATCCAGTTCGATGATAAAGAAAGAAATAACTAAATATAAAGTAATGACAATTAACACATAAACCTAAATAAAATATTTGTTTACCTTTGTTTCCATAGCTTTGTCTTCCGTCTTCTTCAACATTCATTTTTCCCATTCTTCGTCGTCTGTATAACACAACAGCAGCCAAAGCGGCCAAGAATAGCATTACGAAAACAATAACTGCCGGTACAATAAAAGTAACAAGATATTCATCGTTGCTGGACTGGGGTGTACTTTCCTCAATCGGTACACTAACTTCCGGTTTAGCTTCTTGACCAACTTGAACAACTTGAACAACTCTTTGCTTGCAATTACCCGTTGGATAAACTTTAATGGTAGATACTTTGAATTCTGGTTCCATAACAGAATGTACCTAGAAAATACATACATAAGTATTACTGTGTTACACAATAATTAAACATAGTATATCCGTTAGATCGGCGGTGCTCAGACTTGTAGTCTTCGCGATCTACCACAAAATATTAGGAAGACGAAATTATAATTTTATAAATACAAAATACAATTAAGGGTAAGGGATCTATTAATCAAAGCAGATACAACAATGAAATAGAGACTTTTTTCGGGAAAGGAAACATCGTAAGATATATAAAAGCCAATAGATTAAGATGGACAGGCCACGTGGTACGGAGTGATGACGACAGACTGATTAGCAATGTGTTTTGGGAAAGACCAGATTTCCTTTCGATTTTGATACATGACACTGCATATCATCCACAAACAACTTGAGATGTTCGTCGGCCAGCCGATTGCGATATTCTGATATAACTATTTTTATTTCTGAAAATGCAGATTCGCACAAGTATGTTGATCCGAACATTTTTGTTGACTAAAGAGCTATTTGTTTTAAACATGAATATTTGTTTTCGGATATAAAAAAACAAAATTTGGTATCAGATGCTCTAGCATTGAGATAGAATATATCTGAAATTATCTGTAATACTTGAAAATGAAGGGAAGTGATTGGATGCTCGACACAATCCAACAAATCCATTTGTTTGCCACTCATGTAAAGTGCTTCAAATGTTGTAATACACACGAGTTTGTAACTGTGTAGCTCATATTGTTTTACAGAAATTAGAAAGTCTGTGTTAATATTTTCCTCTCGAGTTTTTCCTTTTAGAGGTAGCAATGTTTAAAATAATTCTTCTTTAGTCGGCATATAAAGAAATGCCATCCGGATGAAAATACATAATTGGCAGTATCAACTATATCGATGGACTCATTAAAACTATATAGATTCCATAATATCACTTTTCAGTTGGGATTCTAAATCTTTGGTGATGATCTCGATTGATCTGGTTACAGTTGGACGGGATAACTCCTAACCTTCTTATCTATGGGATAACTCATCATAAAGTTATCAAATAACGCATTAGGCGCTTCAATAAATGCTTTTTTCACTACGGTTTCGTCTTCGAAAGGTTTCTTGTATTCCGCCACTATGCAGGCAATTGTAAAAGACGCGATTGATGCAGGTACTGATTATTTGGCTAATCTAGAGAAGTGTAGAAGATAAGAGAAGAGTAGAAGAGAAGAGTAGAAGAGAAGAGTAGAAGAGAAGAGTAGAAGAGAAGAGTAGAAGAGAAGAGTAGAAGAGTAGAAGAGAAGAGTAGAAGAGAAGAGAAGAGTAGGAAAAGTACTTTATGCAGAGTGTTATAACACCTTTCTAAATTACCATATTTGGGCCATGTTAGTATAGATTGACAAATGAGACAAACGCACTTATCCTTAAACATAACGTACAAAAGTTCTTCTTTCCAATCACAATTAAAATGGTACATTTTAATTTTTTCGAGGCACTTATTTTGCGTTTTAAGTAATGCTATTTTCTATAGAACTTTCATAATTGCGCGATTGCCTAAGTCTGGAATGTTTCAACCATGGCCTGATTAATTTTGAATTCTCTCAACCATGGCCTGAATTCTTTCGCAATCGACTTCATAAGCTGTAGCGATCGACCGGTCGATCGCGATCGGCCATTTAGGCACCGCTGCGTTAGATCATTAAGATACAGTAAGAGCTATATATGATAAGTTTGACGCCAGTTGCAAAAAGGAAGTAATTTCTTCTCGAGTCATAGAATTGTTTCCAGCGATGAAGGAGTCTTAGCATTGATTCAGTGATTATCACGATTTATTTAACCAATATCACACAAGAAAATGTTTTTTTGTGCCAATGTCTCTGCGACGAAGTACATCCTAAACTAATTCGGAGGAAGAATGCTTGCATAATAGAAAGTTGAACGTTTATCAATGAATAACTTTTCCCTCTCCGAGAAATTCGCGATGCGGGCATAAAAATACTGCACCCAACGCGTATCAATACGCTTGTAACTAGAATGGCTAGTAACGACTAAAAATATTAATCGTGTCGAGTTACCAAAGAATTCTTTTTTACAATTTGAAAATTCGAAATTATAAAGTATAATTTCGGATTTTAAAATTTAAAAAATAAATAAATAAGTCTCAAAAAACGTCTCGCTAGAGCTCAACAAAGAAAGTTGAGGAAAGGGGCATAAATGGCTGCTGGGACATGGATCATAGCAAATCCCAAGAAAACCATCACTGCCTTCGCAACAGAGTTGCTAAAAAACCAAGGGTCTCTAACAAGCTGACATAAAGCAACGTGACAAAAGTATTCAGAATGACAGTAGCACAGACACCATCCTGATACTCAACTAAATCGGGCTCAAGCAGATCATCAACAATCAACAAACTGGATCAAGAAGTTGGCTCGAAGGAAGAGAAGATAAGGCTCCAATTGGAGGTAAGAATAAAGTTCTGCAGTTCCATAAAACATCGTTTAGCAAAGGACCCTGTGGATGAACTGTGCTAACGAGTAAACAATAAAAATAAACTACTGGTGAGGGCTACGGACGGCCTGTGGGAGGGAGCAAACTTAAATATAGTTGATCCCAATAATATATCCAAGTGCTCCATGGTCCTCACCTGCGTCTTCGAGAACGAAGCTGATAAAAAAACATCAGGATCCGTCTAAAGATTGTCAAGAACTAACCACAGAAGACAGAAGTTGTTAAGAAATCGAAAGATCATTTCTACATTTCAAGGGACATGATAATATACTTGGAAAGGTATCCTTTGAGACAATCAGATGCATCGATGGCTCCATTCAAAATCCTATAATCGAATTTCCAGCATAGTAAGGCAGCTTTGACAGAACTTAATGTTGCCATGAGAAAGTTGAATGTAGCCTGCATACAACAGCTCTGGGTTCACAAAGGAAAAAGAAGAGGTCTATCAAGTATTGGTAGAGAACTTATATATAGCCGATCTGTCGAAGTCCTAAGGACCTGCACAATAGTTAAACGAGGTATTAAAATACTTTTGTTGATGAATATCTATTTCAGAGATTTAACGAGGCTAAAGAAGAGGATCATAGAGGGAAGAAGTATAAAGGAGATAATTCTCGGATTAGCATACTTCCCATATAATGATCCCGAACAATTACCATATTGCAGAAAACATGGACTGCAATAAATCATTGGCTGTGATGCGAATGCGTACCATCTGACCTGGGGCAGTCCAAATAAAAATGAAAGTGGTGTTACTACTAGAGTTTGTTATGGAAAAATTGCATGTTTTAGATGAGGCGAGGTGTCTAGTTCACACCATGTTTAGAAATAGCAGGCAACTTATCATAATACTCGTAAAACAAACTGAGAAGCATATGAAGAATACCTGAAATATTGTTTAGGTAGGATTAAAGGGACGATAAGACATACATTGGACCTAGACACGAACAATTTCCAACGTTTGAAGATAGTTGTCCGAAGATGATAAGAAATTTTAACAGTAAAGTACCCTGATGGAATGACATTCTTACAAATCAAAGGACGAAAATCAGATGAGTGGGACCCCTTGGCAGAACTCATGGTAAGCTTTAACGAAATAAAACTTTTTCCATCCATCAAAATATTTTCTGAAACGCTAGAGCGACATCTACTAATGAGAATATAAATCGGAAATGGAATTCAGGATTCAGCCCAAATCCGTGGTTTCAGCATGTTACAAACAGACGACCAATGCACCGATATGCACTGGCAAATGGACGGAAAGGCTCTGGTACCGACATGCTGCAGCAAAAAAAAATAGTTTGCAAATTAAATAAATAGCATCGAAATTTTATTAAGCGTTGAAGGATAAGTTAAATAGCTCTGTCCTTTTCCACATCTTTGGTATGCGTTTACACAATATAGTCTTCTCTGAATAAGTTGAGGAGGGGAGAACCGTTTGTCTTAAGTTGGTCATTCAGAATTATAAACGTATTTTTTAATTTATAAAGTGGCATAATTCTAATAAAGATAGCTTAAGATCAATATTTTAAACACGGATAATTTAAAATTAGTCATTAAAAGAATGATAACGAGAATGTCATAACTCAAAAATGTTATGACTCTAAAAACAGGATTACAGACGTATGGGATTGACTATAACTTTTAGGCTAGTTAGTACACATCAAAGCCAAAATATTAGGCTGTTAGCGGTTATGGGTGAAGTTTTATGAAATTTTTAAATTCATTAATGTTCTAATAAATGGCCATGTCTGAAAATTTACACATTTTGACATATGGCGGTTTTCTTCCAAGGTAGGGAATCAAGTACTTGAAAATCATGAACTTCTAATATGGTTGTGGCATATAGAGAGAATACCAGGGACGATATGGCCTTATAGAATATAAATGGGAAAATTGGAAGAAAAAAGAAAAGGGTCAGATCAGATGACAGAAGAATTTTGAAATAGATGTAGAAGAAAAGGATGTTAAAAAAAAGTGCAGAAAAATAAAACAACAATATGCAAGAAAGGTGGGGAAGGATAATCCACCAATACGCTCGGTCAAACAAATACCCTAGTCCACAATATCATATTTGAATATCATATCGATATCTGAAAAAGACAGAAATGTGGGAATATCACGACACATGTAATAGCTAATAAAAAGAAAAAGCATCTAAAGAAACTTTAATCCGCTAGAATTTTATAATTATTTAATTATAAAAAGAATCATATTAGCAATATTTTCTCTTTAAAATTCTCATCTACAAAAATCAAAAACATACCCGAAAGAATAACAAAACTATCACAACTGATCTACCTAAAAATGATACATCTTTACATTCAACGTCTTGTAAACTAAAGGTAAAAGTGCAGCTTTCTTACAGTTTCATATTTTGCCTCAAATGAAATCAGTTTCTATAAACCTGTTAAATAAAAACACATTGCGCAATTTCTGCCATTGACGGGTAGATATGAAATTTTCACTGCCGGAGCCTAGTCTTTAAAACCTGAATGAAACATGAACTTTCGATTTTTAAGATTTGGTAACAAATATGAGGGATTTGAAATTCTTCTTCTTCTTCTTAGCCTTCTATCGTCTACGTTTGGACATAGGTATCTCCCAACTCCTTCCATCTGTCTTTATCATGAGCAACATATTTCCAATTTGTTCCGGCTATTCTTTTAATGTCATCAACCCATCTCATCTGTGGTCTTTTACTATCGTAAGGTGTCCAATGTTGTATTGTAGTATTTCAACGTTGGTCTTTTTGTCTAGCAGTGTGGCCCGCGAAGCTCCATTTAAGTTTGGCAATTTTTGTTGTTGTGTCCTCGACTTTTGTTTTTGATCTTACCCAGTCGTTCCTCTTTTTATCTGACAGTCGTATACCTAACATTGCTCTTTCCATTGCTCTTTCTGTTGTGGGGTATTTTGCGTTTCTTAAGTATCCAACTAAGTTTTCCAAATCCTGCCCATGCTAGTCTTGCTCTTCTAATAATTTCCTCACTTCGGTTTTCTTTGTCAAGTTTCAGGATTTGGCCTAGGTAGATATATTCTTGGACTTGTTCTATCTCACTGCCATTTATAGTTATCCGCCTGGGTTCATCTGTGTTTGTCATTATTTTTGTTTTTTTTTTCATATTGATTTTTAGGCTGACGTATTGGGAGCTGCCTGTTAGTTCCCCCATCATAATTTACATTTCACCGAATGTTCTCGCTATAATCACTATGTCGTCAGCGAATCCGAGGTAGTTTAACTTGTTGCCATTAACGTTAATGCCATATGTTGACCAATTTGTAATTTTGAAGACGTCTTCTAAGGCTAGGTTGAAAAGCTTTGGCGATATTACGTCTCCTTGTCTCACTCCTCTCTTAATGGGGATGGGATTTGTATTTTCGTCTAGTTGTACTATCATAGTTGCATTTTCATATATATTATGTATTAGTTGCCTATATCTCGAATATATTCTACAATTATTAATAGCTTGTTCTATGGCCCACATCTCGATACTATCAAACGCCTTTTCATAGTCGACGAAGGCAAGAAATACTGGTAGCTGGTATTCATTTGCCTTCTCTATCAATGTTCTCATTGTCAGCAGATGGTCTGATGTACTATATCCTTTGCGGAAGTCAGCCTGTTCAACTGGTTGGTAATTATCCATTTTGTAGGTCAACCGGTTGTTAGTAATTCTCATAAATAGTTTGTATACTTGACTGAGCAACGATATAGGTCTATAATTCTGTAGATCACATTTGTCCCTTTTTTGTATAAGAGTATTACTGGACTCTCGTTACAGTCTTTAGGGAACTTGTTATTATGGAGACATCTATTAAATAGCTCTGTTAGTACAGGGATTGTTAATATCTTGCTTGTTTTCAAGAGCTCGGCAATTATACCGTCGTGTCATGGAGCTTTATTATTTTTTAGTTCTTTTAAAGCTCTTTCTATTTCGAATCCCTTTATATTTGGTAGTACTTCTGATCTCACGTTTTTTATTTTTCTTTTGACGTTCTCCTTTGTTGTTTTATTAGGCTGGCTTTGCGAGCTGTACAAGGATGTGTAGAAGTCTTCGACAATATTTGTTATTTTATATTTGTCCTTCTCTTCCTTATTGTTGGCGTCTTTAATTTTGATGATTTTTTCAATTCCCAGTGCGGGTCTTAGACATTTTAAGCCTCTGTTGTTTTCAATGACTCGCGCTATTAAGTTCTCGTTCCATTTTTGTATGTCGCGTTTTAGTTCTTTTCTAATTGTTTTATTAAGTTCTCTGTATTCTTGAGTATAGCGTTTGTTTTGCGCTAGTAGTTGTCTTCTTTCCGTCATTAGTTGTTTAGTTTCATTGCTTATTTTGTCTTCTTTAGTCCTTGTTTTCTTTGCGACCTGTAGTCCGGCTGCGAGAAGGTTTTTATTTATGTTTTTATTAATCTCGTCAATTTGATCTTGATTATGTGAAGGATCAGATTCGAACTTATCCGCTAAGACCTCTCGGAATTGCTCTTCATTTGTTCTTAGTTTACAGGCGTCTATCCTCGTTGTTTTTTTTTAAATCCTTTTTTTCTCTTCTTTCATGTTATTATTTATTTTTGCTCTAACTATACGATTGTCACTACCCGTTGTTACGTTGTTTGTTGTTGTGACGTCTTCAAATACTCCTTTGTTGTTTGAGGAAAAATAGTCTATTTCATGTTTGGTAGTTCCATTAGGTGCGATCCATGTCCACTTTCTGTTAGGTTTCTTTTTGTAGAAGATATTCATAACATACATGTTTTCTTGTTCCAGGAATTCCATGAGTTTTTCTCCTCTTGTGTTTCTTGTGCCGAATCCAAAATTTCCAATCTTGCTTTCAGAGTCTTCAATCTTACTTTCAATTTTTTCGTTTAAAGTCTCCCATTATTATTATTTTGAATAACAAATAGTTGGAAGTAACGAAGAGATTGACAAAGGTAAGAATTCACACTCTTCGCCAAATTCGGCACCTTATAATATGAAACCTAAAAGGAGCATAAATGATATAAAAATTAGAGTACTTAGATCGGTAGTCATTTTACTTTTGTAATTAATAAACAGGGTGCGCCAAAACTCTCGTAATTTGAAATATGCCCAAAAAATTCTGAAGTTAAACATTCACATCACAAACAATCGCATGTCACGGGAAATGCTGGAATTTGTAGCTGAAATTGTGTCGTTTCGAAAAACTAACTTGTGTAATCAAAAAGAGGCAGTTTTAAACGTTTAGGATCGTTTATAATGTGAAAGTTTAAATTCAGCCTTTTCTAGACGTATGTCAAAATACCTCATATTTGTTACTTTAACTTAAAACCGAAAATTTGAGCTCCATATTGTGAAGATTAGGCTCTAATAACGAAAATTCCGTAGTGACTGTTTAATGCAAGTGATTAATTTTATTGATCTCATGAGAATCTTAAAAACGGTTATACCGTTTTATCGCTAAACGTTTATTTATTAAACACCTTTATAGAAACTGACTTTATTCACGGCAGAATTCGAAAATTGCATACAAAAGCTGCTCTCTTCACTTACCACGCATTTTTAATTTTTGTCGAAAGGACACTTTGATCAAAAGATATCGAATTTTTACAGTAGAGTGGATACAAATTTTATTTAAAATTTATTTCGCATGCCTACATGACACTAAAAATGACCACTTCAAGCGTTGTTTCTGAGAGAACGGTTTATTTTACATAAAAAGAGCTAATAAACATTTATGTTCAAAATAATCTCAGCTATATTTTTTTATTTGAAACATTTGTTCTACGTCGAATAAATTCTTGGTTAATAGATTTTTTACGTCTCTCTCCCCCGACCTACGAGGGCGGTTTTAGGAAAAAGCCTGAAGGTAAAAGTCGTACACATTTTTGCACTTTTTTTGGAGTCTCAAAATTGACATTCTAAGCAAAATTAAGCTTGTTATTATAGTATGATTTTTAGAGGTTCAGTGGCATTTTCTTCTCTGACGACTGAAGCAATATGTGCAAAAACAAATATGAAGATTGGAATACCTCCACCATCTGTAATTTCATATGCGAGATCATGTTCATACTAACCTTATGAGCAATTGATTTATCTATCATGTTGTGTAAAATAGATTCTACTCGTTTGATTTCTTCGTGAGGACATCTGTTTAGTGGTAGTGATTTGTTGAACCAAGTCACAATTGTGGAATCGTATGATCTTTTAAATGGAAGAAAATAAAAGTTGTTTGTTGTTGGTTCTTCGAACAAAATCTAAAAATAATAAAATATTTGGTTACAGATGGTTATTAGCATTCCTTACCTGTATAAAAATTCTATATATATTTATAACCCCAAAAAATCTAATACATACATATTTATGATGAAAATTTTGGAAAAAGTATATGTTAAAGATTCAAAGTGGAGTGAAAGTTTAAACGAAAATTATAATTTTTAATTTAAATTAAATTTAGATAATTCGAAAAACACTTAAGATACAGTACACGAACATAGCCAGTTACAAAACTTAAAATTTTCAGTCGGTGAATCCATCATCACTCTTCATAATATTGCTGTGTTTATTTCATATATTGAGCAGCATAGGAAAAAGCGTCCTAATTAGGTTCTATCGATTGTAGCGTTTTTTTTATTTAATTTGTATATAAAAGATTTTTGTAGTACGTTCCTGTTGTTTTTACCAAGAAAACAATCGAAAAAATATTTCATATTTCGTTTTTTTTTGACGAGATTTTTAAATGCCTATTAACGCTGGACATATGTTTTTATCTCTGTGTTGCAATGTTAGGTGAAACAACAAGTTTTTTTTCGCCAAAGAGGTATTATGTTACATGAAGTCCCCCTAATATTCCGGTTAGAATAATCAATAATGCGTATATTTTTACCGATTCAAAAGTAAATATAGATGTTTTTGTCTGTGTTTAGATTCAAATATCGAACTCTTTGTTACATTATCAGGTAAAAATAAAGATTTATGCGCCCAATTTTGGCGCCCAACGTGGGGCCCGAATTAGATTGGCGCTAATTGTATCTTGCGTTACAATTTTAGCGCCCAACGTGTGTGGCTTGTCTTAGATTTGCGCCAATTGTACCTATCGTTATAATTTTGGCTCCCAACGTGCGAGGCCTTTGAATATTCCTAAATTCTTTTAGATTTTAATTCCTTTTTTCCCAAACCATTTATATGAAACTTGGTTCCTTTTGAATAGTGGTCCAAAGTGTCTCACAAACAGTAGAGTATTTGTATTATCTGTATGTATTATGTACCAACATTTATATTTGTGTATATTAACATATGTATTGTTTTTTATATGTAATGGTAAATGAAAGCAAATATTTGAGTTGAATATTTAAATATGAATTTTGATTCAAGTATTGATCTTGAATTTAGAAACAGTAGCAAATTATGCAGTTACTGTTACATTTATTTTTTTAATTGATTTGACAAATCATACAGAATAATCGGTTTTTGTAATTTTTTATTTGTTCGGTCATTTTGAGTAAATGTTTGTATTCGTTTGAATGACTTTGTTTGAGCTGTGTAGTTGAGAAGTAGTGTTATGCAATTTGTCTTCTAATTAACCGTCTCTGAAGGTGTATTTAAATGCCAAGGGTTAATTAATGTTGTTGTACGAGGAGTAGTCATTGTGAGTCGTAGAGAAGATTCGACAAGTTTAGTCTCAGTAGTAGACTGTTTGTTTATTGTGTATCCTTTCTTGTATCTGAATGACCACAGGTGTAATATTTGTGATCAGGAGATGCTGTTTTAGTTTTGACTAGGAGCAGTCTCATTTAGTTTTCGGAACAAGAGTTGGTTTATTTTGGTGTTATTTAGTGTAGCTCACTCAAAGGTCAAGTTTTCAATATTATTAGTATTTTGTCTTTCCCTGTATGTACGGTTTATGTTGTTTGTTAGTGTCCATGTTGTCCCATGTTGTTTGAAACCATAGGTATAATTAGGCACCTCAAGTGGCGCCCTATATTAAATTTCTTAAGGTGTTTCCGTTTATTTTCATTCTGTTTGTCCCAAGAGATTTGTATAAGTACCCCTTTATTTCTTTTTTTTTTGTAGTTGCCCCAATCCAACCCCCAATATCTTCAACTTATCCACGACCCAGCTCTCCAACAACCAACTGAGTGCCGTATGCACTTGTTTCGATTATTTTGTTTGCCCAATCTTGTCCCCCCATATTCTTACCCTGTGGTAAGCAAAATAGTCGTTACACGATGGACAAAAGATGTAAACTAATTATATATAAGCTTCGTCTGCAGGTGGATGTTTTTCAAATTTGTCTCGTTCTGAAACGTGTTTAAAATAGCTTAATTCTTTAATATTCTTCTAGTTTAAATCGTAATGTTTTTCTTTCAATTTTCTAACATCAACTGCATTTTCTTGTTTTACTAGTAAAGTAGATTTAGCTATTATTCCAGGACAAAACTGGTTCATATTTCTATTCGTTATTGTGACTATATTTATTCATATCGTGACTACATTTACTCATATCTCTGCCTGGGGATTACGAGCGCGATGACTGGGTGGATTAAGTAGCTCAAAAGCCGGGTTCATGCTCGTAGCCGGTCCCAAGTCCGGATAAAAGAGGAGGGTTGATGGGCCAAGTTACAGAGCCATCGAAAATTACTTCTTTCAACAACAACGACCAAGAGATATTAGAAGAACTGATAAATAAAAACATAGACATTTGTGTAATCCAAAAAAACAAGAAAAAAGGTAAAGGCCAAAGAGAATGTAACCAATATTTCCTAGCATACAGTGGAGTAGAAGAACGAGCACAAGCAGGCGTAAAATACTTGTCCATAAAAAATTTAAACACAACATAAATAACTGCTGTTATATATCCGAAAGAATAATACATATGAATATCACAATGGACTACCAAAAATTAAATGTCATATTTATTTATAGCCCCGAGGACTGCAAACCTAAAGAGTAACGAGAGGCATTCTACGAACAATTGCAAACCATCCTGGATGAAATACTTCATGAAGAGACCTTAATTCTTATGGGTGACTTTAATGCACGAATCGGAAATAAAATAGTTCCAGGAGTAAAACAAAGATTTATTGAAAACCATGTCAACGCAAATGGAGAACTCTAATCTCTGTGCTTTTGAACGAACTGAGAATCAATAATACATTTTTCGACCATAAGCTCCAGTATAAATATACATTTGTAAACTCCAGGGGGCATAAATCTATGATTGATTTTATAGTCACTAATAGAAAAATCCACCTAAAGCAAATTCTAGATATCCGAACTTTAAACTCAGCAGACGCAGGGAGTGTACTAGCGTAGTGAACATAAACTAGTATTAGCAAAGATAAGAATGAAAATTAATACAAGAGAAATGTTAAAGAAGGCTAGCACAGAAGATACAGCTGAAACAAATAGACGACATCGAAGATGTAAACGCGAGCTGGGAGAAAATTAAAAACAACATTGAAGAGGCTCAACAGAAGCTCTAGGAAAACGCAAAGTCATACTGAACAAAAGAAACAACAACAATATACCATGGTTCAGAAAAGAAATAAAAGAGAAATGTAAAGAGAAACGAGAGGCCTATACGAAGTACAAAACATCAAATACCCCACAATCCCGAGACAACTATAGAAGAATACGAAACGAACCAAAGCAGTTGGTAAGAAGAACAAAAAATGAATACCTGGAACAGTTTACAAAAAGGATGGAAAGAGACTTCTACGGTACACAAAAACAAATATGGAGATTTATAAGAAACCAACGGAAAGAAATGGCAGAATTGAAGGAATACAATAACATACCAGCAAACGAATGGGAAAGATACCTGACGGAACTGTTTAAAGCAAAGGAAAATAATAATCAACACAATAACGTACCTGAATTAAGACACGAAATAGAAATCAGTTTTCAGGAAGTAGAAATAGCCATAAATTCACTCAAAAATAGAAAGTCACCAGGACTAGACGGAATAACAACAAGCTTCTAAAACAGGGAAGAGAGAGTATAGCCCTAGCGATGACAAAAACTAATATTGCACTGCAAGATACCAGACGCATGGAGAAACAGCATAATGATACCAATGTTCAAGAAAGGAGATAAGACCCTACCCAATTATAGAGGTATAAATCTACTGAACACCGCACTTAAGCTTACCACAAAAGTCCTACCCAACAAAATCAAGAAACTAACAACTTTATCAGATGAACAAGTATTCATATCCGGATTGTACTAAGCCAAATCGCAGAAAAAGCCATCGAGTACAACAAACCAGCATATCTATGTTTTATAGACCTGACAGAGGCTTTTGATCGCATCCAAGTCGAAGATGTCTTACACCTACTGTATAAAAGAAACATACCAATCAATATTATACAAACCATCGAAAACATCTACCTCCATAATCGAATACAGGTAAAGATAAATAGAAAATTAACACAGTGTATACCAGTACAAGGCAGGGTCAGACAGGTGACTCGTTAAGCTCACTTCTCTTTAATATAATAATGGACGAAATAATACAAGCAGTACGTAAAGGTCATGGCTACAGAATGGGGAACAAAGAAATCCAAATATTATGTTATGCAGACGACGCCGAATTAATCGCCGAGACAGAAGACGAGTTCCAAAGATTCGTACATATCTTCAATACAACAGCTAAGAAATACAATATGATAATATCAGCAGAAAAAACCAAATGTATGACAACTTCTAAATACCCACTACCATGTAAAATCGAAATTGATGGAAAAATAATAAAGCAAGCGTTAGATTTCTGGGAGTAGATATAACTAGTTACAGAGATGTTGAGCAAGAAGTACGACAACAAAGTTAAAAAGCAAGTTAAGTGGCGGGATTCTCTTAATGACACAATCTGGAAGAACAAATACCTAAGACAAGACACAAAAACAAGAATCTATCAATCAGAAATTAGACCTATATTAACATACACGGCGGAGACAAGACCTGACACATCTAAAACGAGACGACTACTAGAAACAACAGAGATGAAAATACTCCGACGAATATCAGGGAAAAGTCTATTGGATAGGGACTTGGATAGGAAAACTTGTTTATTTTAATAGTATTGTTGTTGAAAGTAAACTAATTATTTATGAACTTCGTCTGCAGGTGGATGTTTTCCTAAGCTGTCTTGTTCTTAAACGTGTTTCAAATAGCTTAATTCTTCAAGAAGTTTAAATCATAATGTTTTTTATCAATTTTTTAACATTAACTGCTTTTTCTTATTTTAGAGTGGTTTCAACATCCTATTTTATTTTCTATTAATGAAATTCTATTATAATCCTTTTACTATCTATTAATAATAGAAATTTTTGGATGAAATATAAACAGCACAACTTTAAAATCGCATAAAAATAATTCGCATAAAATAAGACCTTACTGTATTACAAAATATAATTAATCTAATATTTGGGAAATGGTATAAATATATTAAAGCCTTACCATGAGTTTCTCAACAAATTTCTTTTGCAAAGACGCAGTATTAATAAATATTTCATGCGGTATTTCTGTGATATTCATACTGAATTCAACATTGAAGTTTTTCTTCGTAGGTGGATATACCACAACTTCTAAGCTATCAGTTGCAGGTAGCCCACCACTGTCAACACAAACAAGCTGATATTCGCTTCTTCCTGATTTTCTCGGAATGCCAAAGAATTCTCTGTTTTTATTGTCGAACTGTAACCAATTATCTGGTGGAATCGGTTGACGGTCACCGGTGAGGAGTGATATGTTTAACATTCTTGGGTCAACGTCTTCTGGGTCGTAGAAAGTATCCTAAAATAAATTAAATATGATATAGAGCTAAATACCTATATAAATTATTTTATGTAAATACATAGAAAAGTCAGCATTGTAATTTAGCGCAGACACATTGTAATTATTATGCGCATTGTAAAATAATCCATTACGTAGTTTAAATAAAAATAATATGTAGAAAAATATTCGCTGAAGACCTCAAATTGTTGTATTATCCGACAAGCGAGAGCTGGCGGGTTGCGCGTAGAACAAATTGAAAAGTGGAAGGGATTGCTCATTTCTATTGCAGTCGGCTAGGAGTTCACATCGTGTAATTAGTGCTAGATTTCTGACAGTGTTGTCAAGTATTTACATTTTTATTTGGAGTGGCCCTATATTATAAACTATTATTTATATTTATTAAAATGGCAAGTGTATTAAAAGGCAAACCTTTGGGATCTCAAGCACGAGAAATAATTTTCAATGTTTTTAAGTTTACAACCGAAGAAGCTAATGCAGATAAAGTCTTAGTTGATTTAAAAAAGATACAAGAACGTGTAGCTCAATTAACTGGTAATTATAATACTCATTTTGAAAATAAATTCAGATTTAAATAATTTAATTTAAGTTACAATCAATAAAATTATAATCAATAAATAAATAAAAACTTACAGAACAAAAAAATACCAGTAAATAATAAGTAAACAATGGATCAGTTAATTAGTACTTTACAGTTTACTATTATTGATAATACAACGTATATCTGTAGCGACAAGCTAATTATTTCAAAAATTAAATAACAGTTCTTCATGTTAAAATTTACATTATCGCAATTGGTTATACACATGTGAAATAGAAATGACATAAAAATTGAAATGCGTTTTTCCAATATGTTTATTTACTACAGATATGCTGGACACTTTAATTATACATTTAAATACGTTGCATTTTTCATAAATGGGAAACGAAATATGATATTGTAAGCAATAACATCACAAGATAAAAGGCCGATAATACTTGAGTTTACCGTCTGGCTTAGAAAAATAAACAAAGAACGTGTGTTCTGTGTTGTGTTTAGTTTAGTAATCATTAAGAGACACAAGTTGCATCAGTCCGCGATACATACAAAAATACCTTCCATTTGAGAATTAATTACGTTTTATGAAAATAAATATTATTAACAAATTTTTTCTACGTTTTATTCAATATTATTATTATTTTTATTTTGTTTTCGTGGTAAACAAGTTTATAACACACGCAATGACACAACCACGGAACATATCTATTAATGTAATTTTCAGATCCCAACTAAATTTTTGATACGGCAACTACGCATTTGTGACACCCGCGATTAAGTACCTCTCCTATCTCTCTTAGGGCGAGCGCCCACCAAAGTGGCGTGGCAAGTAGCACGTAGCACGCGTCTATCATGCTCGTCAAAATTCTGACGGCGTATTAAAAATTTAGTATTTAAAATATTTCTTGGCTTGTTAAAAAAAACCATTTAGTTCTGCGCATGCTGACAGCGCTGTGCAAAGTACGGACGAGACAGTGGCCAAATTCAAAGGCAGGTCAAAGGTATTCAATGGGTAAGTATATTCTGTTTTAGCAGAGAAACAGTATATACCAAACAAACCTGTCAAAAGAGATCAAGCTATTGACAAGATCGTAATCGAAAACAGGATAAGTATATTTATTTAAAACTCCTTTACAAAGGTATATAATCAAAACATCCTATTGGGCTACATCACATAACGTTTTCGGAATATTCCATCATTAGTGTTATCCTTAAAGTATATAACCACTTTAATTTCAAATTAATCACGTAATCAAGGTTAATTCAAAATGTGGTTAATACTTACTAGATGTATATTTTTTGAGCCACTAAATACTTGGGTAAAAACCCGTTAAATGTTGTTAAATTGAATTTAAGTTACATTATTTGACATTATATACTAGGATGTTTAAGTTACAACAGGAATTGAAAACATGGCAACGTAAGACTCTACTGGAGGTTGCTAGTTCTGAGACAAAGTGTCTACCATGATACTGTGACTAAGAAGATAAGATATTGCGCATAAGTCGTGACGTCACTGGAGAGTTGCACGTTCGAAATGTCAGTTTTTTGTATGTATCAATAAATAATCTTTATTAATGGTTTGGAGATATCCTTATGTGTACGATTATTGTAATTAATTAACCTCTTAACTTATTTTCATCTAGTAATTTCATCACAGAATGCATACAAATCCCATTTAACTTTAACAACAATTCAACTTCTACTCTCCAATGACGGCATGCGCGAACACGACCGATTTTGTGCTACGGGAAGATCCTATCTTGTTAGTCATAGTATCATGGTGTCTACCATAGATAAATAATATAAGTGTCTACGAGGACTTGTTGATAGCATTGATTACAATGTTATTCAAAAATGTTGTATTCTTTAAACACGTTGAAAATTCTACACGTACCTACTATAATATAATTTAAGTATAAAAAATACTTACATCTTTTACTTTGTAAACCAGTAACTCTCCAACGGTGGCATTAACTTTGTCGACTGGATTTCGTAAAATCGGTGAGAAATTCATTGGAGGAGTGACTGGCGTGAGCGGTTGTTCACAAACGCCTAGTTCGCGAGAAATTACTTTCTTGACTCGCAATTCCGGTGACAAAGCCATATTGAGCTCTCTAGAGGGATCACCTATTTTGTTTGCCGTTAAAACCTAAAAACATTAATCTTAAATCAATACAAAGCTTTAATTTCAGTATAAAATCATAATTACTAATCGTCTATATTTTATATGTTTCAGTATTTATATATAAATACATCAAGAGCGGATCGAAAGGTGTTAAAACACATAGTTATTGAAGATATTGACCTGATCACGTCTACTCGACTTAACCTAATCTGCTAAGGCAATTCAAATTACGTGCAGATTTTATTTTTTGAAAACATAAGAGATATATTTGATCAGGACCAAATTTTTCTGCAAACAATTTATATATAGACCATTTTTTTTTCTTTGATACGGAGTAATTGGTACAGAAAAACTACGCATTAAACGAAACAAATCAGTGGCCAGCTCCTTCTACCGATTTGGTCCGAAATAACTATTTTTGTGTGTACATGCTGACAAAAACATAAGTAATTTTTATAAAATAGCTTAATATTTAGGGGAGCTTGAAAACGACTGAAGATTACCGAAATTTTGATATTATAGTCAGTCACGCCGAAAACATAAGGACTCATTTTGTGATGCTGAAATACCAATAATACCGAAAGCGTAACAGTGACACTTCTCAACAAGCAGTGAGTAAAAGTAGATTAAGCTTGAAATCTTATTATCAGTCTTACAACTTGGAGTTACAACGTTCTTCTTGTCTGGTTTCACAGCTCATGGTGAGCCTTAGCCGTATTCACTATCGCCCTCCATCTTCTACGATCTTGTGCTTCTATTTCTCCCATCTTTGTACCCCAATCCTAGACAAATATGCTTCGACATCATTCTTCCATCTTCTCCTGGGACGGTATACTGATCTTTTGGAATCTAGTCTCAAAAAATAATGTTTTAATAACTTGTTGTCTTCTGATCTTACCAAATGACCTTCTCACCTTATCCGGTTAGCTTTTGTCTGATTAAATTTTCACTACACCACAGATTCACCAATTCAGTCAACAGCAACGGTGACAACTGGTCTTGTTCTCTGAGTCCTGATGTTATATTAAATGTTCTGTTTTCTATCTTTACCTATGCATATGAATTTGTCATGCACATTTGTGTTTTTTAGCGCCACTAATTTTCTTAGTATTCCTATTTCTAGTATTGCTAGCCATAGCCTGCAATCTACCAACGAAACCTACAAAAATTTTCTGCCCATCCAGGTTGAATTCCCAGTTTTTTTCTAGTCCATCCAGCAAGAAAACTGCATTAGTACTCGTCTACCATATCTTTCACATAAGGTATGAGTCTCTTACAGTTTCGAAATTGTTCTTTATTGTCTCTCTTAAGTGTGAGTACTATTACGCTTCCATTCCATTCCCTAGGTATTTTCCGTTGTTTCCATATTCTTATACTCTTCTTCTTTTAGTGCCGTCTCCCAATCGGAGGTTGGATATCATCATTACTATATTTACTCTATCTACTGCTGCTCTAAAGAGTTCTATTGAACTGTATCTAAACCAGTCCCTAAAATTTCTCAATCATGACACTCTCCCTCTTCCTGTACTCCTCATATCGTACTCCTTCAAGTCTTATCTTTCCCTGTATTATCGATCTTCATATCTCTGTCTCCTCATTACGTGTCCCAGATATTGTAAGTTTTTTATTTTAATTATATTTATTATTTCGTATTCTTTACCTACTTCTCGCAATTCTTCCGTGTTTATTTTCTTCTATGTCCATGCTATGCTAAGCATCCTTCTGTAACACCACATTTCAAATGACTGTAGCTTATTTATGTGTTCTTGCTTCAGTTTCCAGCTTTCAATTCCATATTGTAGTATTGAAAACACGTAACATCTCAGAGCTCTTACTCTCAGTTCTAATCTAAGGTCTTTGTTTCAGAGAATTAATTTTAATTTTATAAACGTATTTATTGCTATTTCTATCCTGGCCCTTTCTTCGTTATTATCATGTATTTAGTCTTTTTAATATCCATTTTTAGTCCATATTTTCCACAGTAACTGTTTGTCTTGTTTAGTAATAGTTGTAGTTGTTCAGCACAACGTTCCATAATCACGGTGTCATAGCACATCTTATGTTGTTAATAGTTCTTTCGTTATTTCTATCATTCTCATAATAATTTCATATAATTCTTTAGCAGAACGTTAAAGCGCGTACAGATTTGGCGAACTCATGTGGCAGAAGCCTTGCAACCAAACGCCTTCTATAAATGTGTACGCCCCAACAAACGATAGTAAGCGCATGTGTTTGCCTTGGCGAGAGTTCGCTTAATGGGCGGTACATCAAAAGAAAATTGTAAAAGAAATTCTTTTGGCTGTGTTAAGTATGTATGCTTCTAAGTGAAAGTCTCAAACATCGTCGTGATTATATTTTGATTTTCTAATTTGCAATACTAAAGTGGACTAATTCTTCGTGTTTAAAACTTATTGGATTATATCGAGGGCGGAAAGTTCTATGGAATCCAGTATATCATCATCATATAACGGGGGTCCTACGGCGATTGCCGCTTCCCGCATTTCAGCCTCCATCTTTTCCTATCTCTCCAATCTCCCTCTTCTAAGCCTCTAGATTGCATTGTTTTTGTAATTTCTCTTCTCCAGGAATTTGGTGGTCTTCCCCTTTTCCTTCTTTCTGGCGGAACATACATTAAGGCTTTCTTTGGCCACCGCTCCTCCTCCATTCTCATCACGTGACCATACCATTGTAATTGCCTTCCTTGTATTCTATCTGAAAGAGTATCTCTAATTCCTGTACGGTTTCGTATTTCCTCATTCCTGATTCTTTCCATTCTCGATACTCGACATGACCTTCTAAGATAATCCATTTCCACAACGTCTACTTTATCTCGTTCATTCTTTGTCATCGTCCAACATTCGGCACCATATGTGGTAATTGGTTCTACAATTGCTCTGTATACGCGAAGTTTGGTATGCATCTTTATTTTATTAGACCACAGTAATGAATTCAGTATTCGGATGCATTTTTTCCCTTGGGTTATTCGGTTTTGTACATCTATCTTAACTCTGCCATCTGCTGATATGATGCTTCCTAGATATTTATACTGGTTGCAGCCTTTTATGACTGCGTTTTCAAGCCTCAGATCTGTGGTATTTCCTCCAATTTTTAAATATTCTGTTTTGCTTATGTTTACAGTAAGCCCCCATTTGGCATATTCCTCAAATAATTTTCGATTCATATAATTTATATCTTCCTCATCGGTTGCAACCACCACCTGATCATCTGCAAACAACAATGTATACAGAGTTTCTTGTCCCACTTCGATGCCCATAAATCTACATTTATTTCTCCAATTCCTCAATGCTTCTTGGACGTATATTTTAAAGAGTGTCGGTGACAAACAGCATCCTTGCTTTAGGCCTTTAGTGACTTTAAATTCATTTGATCCAGTATATGAATCCAGTATATACAACTTGTATATGAGTCACCAGTAGCTAAAAATCGTAGGGTTAACATTAACCTTTCTGTTGGCGGTATCGCTTCTCTAAACGTTGTATTTTCTTTCGCAATTTTTGGACCAACTTCATTTAATAACCATTCCAAATCAGTAAACTTCATTCTTCAAAAATTTTGAAAAAGCCTGTATTCCATTTCAGCTTTTAGATCATTAAATAATAAGTCTATCCCTCTATACCGACTTCTGTATTTGAACAATGATGTTGTTGATCAGCGCCGTTTTCGTCGTTTTTTGGGAGGTCTTTCACTTCTTCCGTCTCCACCTCACAAATAATAATATATAACGCAATTGCAATAACTATATCCTCATCCGATATCATTTTTATAATTTACATAACTGCCGCACCACGAATCCCCAAAAATACCCGCAAAACTGAACGAATGACTGCAAACTAATTCGTTCTGTAATGTGGACAAAAGACTAAATTTTCCATCGAACGTCAAAAACATCGAATGAATTCGGTCAAAGGGCTTCGGTCACATTTGTTCGCCAGATGTGTACGCGCCTTAAAGGCAGTGATGTATTACAACAAAGAAGGCAATCCAACTAGACTATTTACCTATATAAATGACATTTTTAAGTTAAATGGGCATTTTCATATTAAAAATACGAGAAAATAGTTTTATAGAAAGATCCAAGGTCAATTAATACCTTCCCAATTTTCAATTATTATCAAAAATAAGTCAAGCATAAGCAGTCAAAATATTTACTTACTTGAAATAGCGATTCTATCTCACTTCTTGGACAGTAGTTAGTAGCTATTGAATCATTTGACCAAGTAAACACCACTGGCTGAATGGTATAATTAATTCTTCTGACAGTTATTTCCGCCATATTTGTATTGTATATTTTTCCTAATGCTCTAAGTACTTTTAGTGACCAGTCAACGTAGTGCTGAAATTCTTGATGTCTTTCAATTCCAATGATTAAACTAAACTCGTGGTTGACGACAAGGTCCAGTTTGTGTTGTTGAACTTGAATATTTAGCTTTTCTTGAACGTATCCACCGTCCTTGTCCAAAGCTTTCACCCAGAATACCCATTTCGACACGTCTTCTTCTAAAGGCCTGTAAATATACTACTGTTAGATATTTTGTTCAAAAAATACTGTCAGAACGTCTTAAATTACCTAAACTGTAATCAATAAACTAACGACAACAGTTTCGCTGACAACGCAACTTTCTCAAATGACCTTTTAAATTTCAATAAATTTGTTTTTATGACTAGTTTGTTAGAACTTAAATTTATTGTTTATCATGCCTAAATTTTAAAATTTACTACTAATACAATATAAGGATACGAGGTCTACGAACCAGCAATTTATATCAATGGATTCTACTTCAATTCTTAATTAATGTACAAAGCGTTGGTTCTTCATCATCATCATTTGGCTCTACAACTTTATGTGAGTCTTGACCGCGTTTACTATTTCCCTCCATTGTTGTAGGTCCTGAGCAGTTATTTCCTATTGCTGTATTCCAATTTTGCGTAGATCACTGGCAACTGCGTCCTTCCATCTCTTTCTTCGGCGACCAACTAACCTTCTGCTATCGGGCCTTTCCCATAATGTGGCGTTCAGGAGTCTTTCGTCACTCGATCTTAGCACGTGGCCCTCCCATCTTATTCGGTTTGCTTTAAGTAGCGTACTATGTTTTAATCTCTTGGAGTTCATCATTGTGTCTTCTTCTCCATTCTCCTGTTGTCTCTTCTCTGCAAGGCCCATAGATAGTCCGCAGTATCTTTCTTTCCAGTACCAGTAATTTTGTCGTTTCCCGCTGGTTCAGAGTCCATGTCTCGCTTCTATACGTTATTATGGGACGAATTATTGTCTTATACACTCTTATTTCTGTTGGTATTGAGAGTATTTTAGATTTACGTACGGTCATTAATGAGTAATATGCAATGTTTTCTGCAATGATCCTGGCTGCCACGTCCTTTTCATATTTATTTTCAGATGTTATGATCGCTCCCAGGTACTTGAATTCTTTGACGTCTTCAAAGTTGTATTCATTGATTGTTACGATTTGTCTAACCCTTGGCCTTGGGTTCTTCGTAACTACCACGTACTTGGTCTTGTCCTCGTTGACCTTCAGACCAACTTCCTTGGCTCCGTTTTCGAATAGAATGAAAACTTCTTTTACATCTCTGGTGGATTGTGCAATTGTGTCCACGTCATCCGCAAACGCCAATAGTATTTTTGATCCTTGGGCGGCAAATCCGTTTGTCAGTTGTGGTTGAGCTTTCCTTACCGCATGTTCCAGTGCAAAATTAAATAGCAGGGGAGCGAGAGGATCTTCTTGTTTAAGCCCGGTGTCAATGAGGAATTCCTCCGACGTGGTGCTGCCAATTCTGATCCGTCGGAAAAAAATGCGTAAGTTGCTCAATGTTAATTTTTATCTATTTTTCTTTTATAATGGCTTTTATTTTCACGGAGACTACTATCATTGTTTAAAATCTTAAACTATCTTTTAAACAATGCTACTATCAACAAGTATAGTCTCTAACAGAAGGCTATTCCTTGGCAAAAAATTGTCCCTCAAATCATACGGTGTCGCAATATGAACAAATAATGTAACAAAAAAGTCCCTCGATTTAGACCATGTCCTACATAAGAGCAAAAGAAAAAATATTTTAAAGACTTCTTCAACCGGGAGGGCGTTGAGCTTAATCACAGAAGAAGAGAGACTCGCGTTATACTGGGATTTGGGAGACATTTCCAATCAGCGAAACTACATAATGGCATTGATGGAACAGGTTAATGTAGCAAAGAGTGGTAAACGAACCAATAACAATGCTTTTTATTTTGTTAAACAAGGTATAAAAGTAAGAGTGCAAAGTTTTTTTTTTTTAATTCGACTTTAGGTATTACTAGTAGGTGTATTCACACCATAATTTCTAAAAAACAAGGTTTATTAGGAGATGATCTTAGAGAAAAACACAAAAAGCAGACACAGGTATCAGAAAAAAAATAAAAAAATGATATAAGAAATCACATTTCCTCAATTCCTACTATAGAAAGTCACTAGATACATTCACGCGCACAGTGAAAAACGATATATCGAAAGAAGTAAAACAATTGCACAGTTATATAGAGATTATACAGAAGATTGTCAGAAAGAAAATAAGCCTGTTGCCAGTAATGTATTGTTACGTAAAAAAATATGAGTCATATTAAAAAAAAACCTGTAAACATGTTGTTGATTCACTTTTATGTTCTAGATTTTATTAGCTGGCAGAAATTCCAAGAAATATCTACCTGAAACGGTCGCTCCCCTACGATTCGATGGTTCCAGAAACCGGTCAAATCAAGATCCGGTCGATTGACCTTCTAGTCTATTCAGAGGGAATCACCGGAACTCTCGAAATAACGGCATGTGGTATAAATAGAAACCTTTTTGCGGAAAAGACCAGTAAGAAGATAAATTCGCGACGGGTATTTAAATGTAACGCACGTATAAATGTAAATAAATTATATAATTATTAAGTGTAAAATAAATTAGTAGTAATAAAGACTTTAATAAATTTGTGAGTGTTATAAGTATAGAACCTTTAATAAATAAGAACAATAAATTAGAATTAATATAGAGACTTTACATTGGTGTTCAGAAGTGAAATTGTGAAAATGGCTACGATTTATGAGCTCACAGTTACGGATTTAAGAAGACATCTTGAGGACAGGTAATTAGCTTCTACCCGAAAAAAGGCTGATTTAGTCCAACGACTAAAAAACGCTTTAAAAGAAGAGGGTTTGGATCCAGAAACGTATATATTTGAAGACAAACATGCTGCTATCATCTCGTCGATTTCCAAAGTTTCTGGTGACATCGTATCATTAGAGAACAAAGTTTCTGGTGACATCGCATCATTAGAGAACAAAGTTTCTGGCGATATTTCGAAAGTTTCCGGCGACATCGCTTCTTTAGAAAGCAAAGTTTCTAACGAGATTTCTTCTCTGGAGAGCAAAGTTTCTGCTAACATCTCTAAAGTCACTTCTGAGATGTCTGCGCTCGACGATAGAGTGTCTTCGTTAAAAAACCAAGTTGCTGCCGATATGTTGGCCTTCGAAGAAAAGATGAAAGAGATGGAAAGGAAGATGGAGGGATAAGTATAGAACCTTTAATAAATAAGAACAATAAATTATAATGAATATAAAGACTTTACATATGTTGTTTTGTGTGGCACGAAGGCGAAGAAAAACGACGAGCGACTGAAATAGGAACCTGTCTGCTGCACCGAATGTATTTAATTATAGTGTTTTACTTAGGCAATTGTGCTGGGCAGCAAAAACAAATTAATTTATTCTGACTGCTTTCTTATATGCTGTGACAAATTATGAAATAAAATCAATAACGCATAAATATTATTACTGCTCACACACATAACGAAGGCGACAATGTTCATTCGGGTCCAATATATACACCAGGTCAATATTTAGGAGTGATAATAACATCTAAGAAAAGTGGAACACCATTTAAAGTAGTCGAATATACGGATAAAGATTTCCTTGATTTGAAAAAATTAACAGAAAAAGCTGGTTTCAATTTAAATACTGATAGTACGTTAGTAGTTAAGTGATCTTTCAATACTGAAAGTCGAAAAAAATAATCCAATAACATTTTTCTGTATAAAACTTCATTTAAAGAATCTAATTTTAAAACCGTCAACTTATTCACAGAAATACGTACCAGAACTCCCAACAAAATTTACTCTTGACATTGGAATTGATGAGTCTATCAGAATCAAATTCTAATTGCCAAAAAACGTATAAGATTTACTGCATCTTTATGTATCAGTGAATTTTACACCAACTTACATTACATTGATAAGTAGCTGTGTTGTTTTTATCCTGGTAGAGGTTTTTTTTTATAACTGATAATAATTTTTAAGATTTTTTTTTGTTATTAGTAAGATAAATATTGTTGTGTTTATATATATATTATATATTTAATGCGAATAAAAATTTAATGAGAATAAAAACATGATTAAAAAATAAAAACGTTTATTTTATGAACTCTTTGTGTCACTATTTACGACCACCTTTGCCAAAAACACTATAAAACTTCAATTCAATACTGGCATTCATATGTATATCAAAGTTCTCGAAATTCATACAATGGAAACAAATTTATTATCTAACCCTTCATTGTCACGTATTTGATTTCTTCTATTGACCTGTTATCCATAAATTGTAATTTTTAATGGCATTTATGATATCATGAAACTTCATGGTCAATTATCTCATTAGTTCATATTTGCGGTTGTGCCACTATGGAACTCAGTGAGTGATATTACAAATATAGTATCTTAATATTAAACTAAATATGTGATATGTTATATTTTTGGGGTGATGTACTATTTGTAGTAATAACATACACTAAATATAATTGTATAACAAGCAAGATGTACTTACAATCCATAGACCTCTCTCCGGGAAGGATTAAAATGTAACCAACTATTGTTTGTCACTGTTCTATTATTTGAGTCCAATAATTGATAAGTTAGGTCGTACTCATCTTCAAAATCTTTAAAAGTATTCTGTGGTATCACAAATCGGAAGATCTTTCCTGCTATCACATACATTTGTTGAAGACGATTTTCGATGAAAGGATCAAAGTTTTCGTGATACTCAATTTCCGTTACTTCTCTTACTGTTGTCAGTTTCTGGGTTGATGAAGGTTCTTTTGAAGTAGAACTGATTTCAGTCGTAAGAATTTCAACGGATGTCAACGGTGTTGTCGATGTTGTGTACGTTATTGTCGATTCAGAGCTACTATTTGTAGGAATAACAGTTGTCGACTGCGTTGTGCTCGCTACCGTAGGCTCTTCTGATGACTGAGTTGGCTCAGCTATTTCTGGTGTTATGGGCGTTGGCTTCTCAGTTTCTGTTGTAAAGTCAGTCTGGAAAAATACAAAAAAAAATAATTGGTATATCATTAATAAAGCAATTGGTATCTGAATTACTGCTACATTTTTGGTACAACCTAATTTAGCTCTCTTAAAATAAAAATTAAATAATGAACTACTTTAATAGAACATGTATGGATTTGGTGTTATTTTCAATGTAGAAAAAATATTACCTCGATATCTCCTTCTACAACAATCTGGAAAGTTGTCGGAAGATCTGTGGTACTAGCAGTTGTAGTGTAGCTAATAGCAATAGTGGTGGGAGCAGCTGTGGTTGTGGTGGTTGTTGTCGTACTAGTTGTAGTGCTAGTTGTACTGGTAGTTGAAGTACTTGTAGTAGTACTTGACGTGCTAGATGTACTTGGTGGTTCAGTCTCTGCTTCTATTTTAGATGTAGTTTTCGACCTACTCTCCTCAGTCGTTATGCTTTCGGTATCTTCGAAAGTAGGAACAAACGTTTGCTTCTTTTTGTTTATATCTAAAAACATATATAAATTTCAATAAAATTGCAGTTACAGATAGTATAAAAATTGATTTGGAAACGCTTAATAGCTGCCGGGTCTGTATAGTTCAGTTTAACAGGATATTGGTTACTACTGTTGGTAGTGATACGCTCTAAAAATGCAGCTACAGAGAGATATACCGTATCGAAAAGAATTTAAGGTAGGTATGGACTTACAAAGGAAGGAAATGAGATAAACGTATTTAAAACAATGTAGCAATGTTAGTGGGCGGAACCACCACACAATTTTGTTTTCTAGGTATGTTTCTATTTTGATGTTATTTTAAGTGTTAAATTCTATCGGAAACATTTGGGTTTTAATCAGGAGACTAGCAGAAAATATAATTTTGATCTCTGTCTAAGTGGAAATAACTCTAGTACATATATTAGTATTTGTCGCTAATTTTTCACTGAGTAGCTTAAAAGCAAAACACGTTAAGTCCAAAGATGTAACATTCGAGTAAAAGGCAAAAATTGGTGGTCATTTATATTAAGTTATTTTATTTTCAAAGCATGTAAAGCATGTTTAGATGTTTGAGTAACTTATTGTCCGGAAATCTTGAGATCTCAAAAAATTTCTTAGGAACCTAATTATTATTTTCAAAATGGATTTTATCTGTTTTGCTTCCAAAAGTTGGATTTTTTGCATCTCAGTTGATGGAGTGATTGATGGAGTTTTACTTTAATTTGTAAGTAATAGCAAATAGTTAAGAAAATTAGTTAAATTTTTTAATAAAAATAATGGTTTTTAAGGTATACTTAAAAATAAAATATAGTTTTTTAAAGCTTTCTATAGTCTACCTGGGATAACAGTTTCACTCTCAATAGGATCGTCTAAATCTTCGTCTTCATCATCATATTCCCCGTAGTCGTAATTATCTTCGTAAGTAAGAATATCATCCGGTTTAGGCTTAGTTCTGCCAAAACTAGGCAATTCAGATTTACCAGCAGTCGATGTAGAAGTTGGCGAAGACGACTGGGTTTTATATGGTTGGATTGTCACTGGGACTGGCTCCTCTACATTAAAGTTTTTATGGGTTGTCTGATGGTGCACATTCTAAAAAGTAAGGTTACACAAATGTTAAAACAAAAAGCCGATTTTAATGTGTTTATATTATACTAGTAACTTTGCCCGTCGCATGTGGCGGGGGATCCAGTTAATTGTTATCTACAGTCAGTCATTAAATTTTTAAAATAATAAAATGTTTGCATACAATCCAAGTAAACATTAAGTATGATCTGCACTTCTAACACCTGACATTACGATTTTTTTATCATACCCTGTATATATATATATATATATATATATATATATATATATATATATATATATATATATATATATTGATGGCACGCTATATACATTATATGGACTATACGTCTCACGTCGTTTGATTTGCTAGTATTGGGCTAGTTGTTTATTTTCAACTCAGACAGAGGCCTTCTTGAAGCCAATAAATCAAAATGTGTCTTATGGTTAATCTATTTTTATCCTATAGTACCATAGTACCCTATGATATCTCGTATGTCGCTATACATTCATTAATAATGAAGATAATGTGTAGTACCCTTTTGGTAGTCGCCATTTTTGATTTTTCTATCTAATCATATTCGTTATTTCCTTCCTTTCATTTGCTATGTCACATGTTAGGATTTGATAAGATATTTATTTTGTATTCAGCCAGAGGTCTTCTTAAAGTCAATAAATCAAAATTTGTCTTATAGTAAATATATTTTGTATTCATATTACCCTATGATATCTCGTATGTCGCTATTCGTTTATTATTAATGATACTGAGCAGTCTTTTGGTAGTCGCCTTGTTTGTTTTTTTTTCTCAGTATATTCGTTATTTGCTACCCTTTCATTTACTATGTCGCATGTTAGGATTCGTTCAGTTGTTTATTTTGTACTCAGCCAGGGACCTTCTTTAAGTCAATAAATCGAAATTTGTCTTTTAATTATACTAGTTTAGTATAAAGACACTGTGTAGTGCTACTTTTGGTAGTCGTCTTGTTTGTTTTTTTTTCTATCTATCTATATAAAAGTTTATGGTGACAAGTCACACCGTTTGTCCAGAAAGATAACGACGTCACCTAGGACAGAAATCTGAAGTACCAACATTTGACATTTCAAGCATATTTTGTTCTTGAAACGATACGGTTGATATATCGCTAATTCATTCTACAAATTGATGATTCAAATATTGTTAATCAGAAATTTAAGTAATTATTTTTTCGCACTTGTAAACTGTACTGTAACTGTAAGGTAAGATTGACGTATAAAAAATATTTATTATATGTCATTGGGTAAGATATACATTATAAAAATAAAATACCGTTTAACAAACGTCAATGTTTTAAGCTTAAAGTCACTTACAGGTATACTAGGGTTGAGTTCTCCATGGTGATGTCTGTGAAGATGAGTAGTAATATCAGTCGAAACAGTAGAACTAGCCACTGTCGTAGTACTTGTAGTCTTTTTGGGAGTGGGCAAAGTAACTGGAGCAGCCGCAGACGGGGGCATCTTTTCCACATCTCCGAGACCTTCACCGTCATAAGAATCTTCATAGTCGTCATAATATTCGTCTTCATCATTATAGTCTCCGCTACCTAAAGGTAAACAAGATTTGTAGCTTATGTACTATTATAGTAAAATATGAAGATTTTTAAGCTGAAGAAAATTGATTTCAAAAATGACGTTAATATTATTCTGTATGACATAAGTACATAAAAGTACAAATTTATTCTGACATTACATTCAGACACACTAAAACTCTAAAACTTTTGTTTTTAACCTAAGATCTATGTTATTCCAAATATTAAGGAGGGTTTCGTCATTTTCGTTACATTTATCTCTGTTGGGATGGGTTTCTTGCGATTATTTGATTCGTTACACAAGAGCGATTCATTTAAAAAGAAGAGACGGAATAAGCTGCAGATGGAGAGACTGCATGCTGAGAAACCGCATCATAATCGCGACGTTACTGGGGAATACCATAGTATAATTAGCCAGAACTTGTGATAGGGAAGAGTCTTAACTCCGATCTTGTGGAAACTGGTCATAAATGGGCTGATAGCTGCACTCAGTAACGACCGGGTCGTGCGGATGACCTGGTTCTCTTAGCCCATGGCAAATTTAATGGCACAGAGATAGAATGCAATAGGCTCTAACTATAGTTACAAAATGGACTCCAAATATAGACCTCGACATAAACTCCCGGAAAGTCCAAAATCATGTAATTTACATGAACCACAAATTTAGAGGGTTTGGTATTTTGTTTAATTGGTAGACTTAGTCTAAATGGAACACATTTAAATCTGCTGAGTAAAGTATCTTGGGGTAATAGTAGACTCGAGGCTTAATTGGAATCTATAACATGCTAGTAAAATGCTATGAAGGGCACACCAACGGCAGTAGACCCTGCTCGACCTCCGTCCTTTCCTAGTGGACATTTGCCCATGAGAGGGACGGGGCAGAGAAAACAGTCGATCCAGGTTGCACGGTTATGTATGGTACATAGACAAGTCTAAAACTACATTTCCATTCCATCATGAGAATATACCTATGTAATTCAGACAGAGAATTTTACACTCTTGCTCTGTGCAAGCTAGATTAACATAAGCGAATGGGAATGATGAGAGGAATTTTACAGGCTGGCAAAACATAACGGTATCACACTGGTATAGATTCCAGGTCATCAGGAAATAAAAGAGCTGATAAACGTGTCACAACTGCATCAGCTATAGTATACTTTGTTCCAGAGCCGACCGTGAGAGTGCCAAAAATCATCGTAAGCGGCCGGAATAAGACTAAATCCGAAAGCAGCAATAATTTTACTGAGAAAATATACATGGTCAGGCACATGACAAAATGTATACTGGGAGGAATTTGCTAATAGAGCTGAAGTATTACGCAAAAACAAGCATGAGTCACCTTAGTTTCTGGGTCTTAATGGTGATTTTTCATATAAAACTAAGCTTCAGAATCTGTAGCAGAGGATATTAGGTACTCAACCATATCTTGCATGACTTCGAGTTATTAGATCGCAGGTGGCCAACACTTTAAGAAGACAAAAACATATGGCACCCATCCTCTAGAACTGGACAAGCTGATGCTGAGTTCTAGAATCTTGAAACGGGTATCATGTGTGAATGGAAGATTTCCAATAAGCCAACGTATAAAAAAACTTATTGTAAAGAATAGAGAAATGAAACACAATTCGATAAACGAAAAAACCTGCAATAGTATGTAAGGTCCAAAATACAGACCTTGCCTTGGATAATTTAACTGAAAATCAAAGCAAAAAGTATGGATGGGAGAAGAAGCTGAAATTTATACAATCTTGGCACTTAATGGATTATACGTCGACTAATTTTTTATAGTAAATAATAAAAGTTAAATAAAATAAATTAAAGAGAATTAAGTAAATTAATATTATGATGACAAATTCGTTAGGCTTTCACGGCCATCGTCTAACTTATTAAACTGTTTATTCGGGCTGTTGGGCCGTTGTCTTCTGTTGAGATTAGTTCTCGACGTTTCGCCAACACTAGGGGTTGGCATCTTCTGGAGATGTTGATGCTTCGCTTGTAAGCAGAAACCGAAAAAAGTTCAAAAAAGGTAGCGCAGTAGTAAATCAAGATAAATATATCTTACCATAATCACCATCAATAACGTCAGCTCCTCTTTTAGTTCTAACAACAGGTTTTGTTTCAGTCTTAACTCTCCAGCCGATCAGAGGTAAGCGTAATACTTCGGCAATGGTACCGTCTCTCGCTTGCTGCTTCAATTGGTGAACTATTGACGCTGTAGAGAGCCACAGTCTTCCATCACAGCCTACAGCTACTTGCAAAAGAGATGTTACCTTGGAAGTTCTTGATCGTAAATTCCCAGGACCGGCTAGTACTACGGAACTATCTGTAATGTCGTCTTTTTCTAGTTGAGGTTTGAATGTAAAGGCACTCTAGAAAAGTATTCACTATTAAGTGACTAAAAAGCGTATCATATACAATTTAACAAAGCAAAGTGGATCGAGAAGCAAAAAAAATTAACAGAACTAAAAATATTTTTCGATTAATAAAACTGTTATACCTAATGTACTGCGAATTTACAAATACTAGAACAAGAGCCATCCAAAAGTTCGTTATATTTGCACATTATCTAAAATAGAGACCAATATGTCTTAAAAGAAAAACCTTCATCAGTGAGTTTTTCCAGTGTTGACATACGGAGCGGAAACGTTAACTATAACAAGGAGAACAGTGAAAAAGATCCGTGTGGATCAATGGGCGATGAAGCGTGCTATGTTGGGCGTTTCAATACGAGACAAGATCCCAAACCGCTAGCTACGACGAAGATCAGGAGTGGCTGATGCTTTAGAGATAATAGTAACACTGAAGTGGACCTGGGCAGGTTACGTAGCTGAAATGACAGATAACAGATGGACAAAACGGATACTGAAATTCGACTAAGAGATGATGCCTACCGAAGCAGAGGTCGTCCACCAACATTCTGTATTGACAAGCTAAAAAGTTGACATAGTAATTGGATACAAGAGGCACAAGATCGAAACAGATGAAAAATTATGAGGGAGATATATGCTCAGCAGTGGACAATCGAAGATTGAATGATAATCTAAAATAGAACTAAAGAAGTAACGGACCTTAATTAAATAGGTACGTACAGTCGTCAGAGACGAAAATGCAACTTGTGAGGTCGGGTAGTGTAATCCAGCCAGAGAAACAGGATTCGTTCGTATAGACATTTATTTCGAATTAACATATACAAATGAAAAAGTAATTATCGTTAAGTGTCTACTGAATATAATGCTTGAATACAAAAACGTACTGTTTATTTATTTCGGTAGATGGGTGTGACGATATTCGATATGATAAACTAAGATACGGCGATCGAGGAATTGAGGTCGTACTCGTTCCTCAACGCAGAACGAGTACTTGGACAGGGATAAGGATGTCTATCTAGTTCAACGCACCAGATAGAAAGAATACGCCAATCTCGTTCAACGCACCAGATTGACGCAGCCAGAGGAAGGATTGTCAATCTCGCTCAACGCGCCAGATCGACTGGGTTCGGAAGGATTTGGGACACGTTCAACTCACCTGTCCCCAAGGTCGGATATTCTCAACTCACTCGTCGAGAATGTTACTAGTCTTTATTATCAGTTTTATACTATTCGAGACGGAACAAAAACATGTTTTGTTTAACACATAGGCGTACTCTAGACGATAAAATATATTATCGTCACAAACTGAACCTCTAAAAATCATACGACAACGCTGAATTTTGCCGAAAATATTAATTTTAAGACCCCAAACAAGATGCAAAAAAGTCCCTTTCATTGACTGGCTACTATGAAGTTTTGATTACTAGTACCTAACCTTTAAAACCTATAGCATGAAATTTTAGTTTTGAGTTTTGGCAACAAATGTGAGACATTTGAATATGCTTTAAAAGCGTGAGATTTAAACTTTCACAAAACAAACGATCTATAACATTTAAAATTTTTTATTTCAATTACACTAGTACTTTTCTCAAAATAACAAACCATCTGCAATAAACTATATCCAAAACCGTCTTCTTAACCTCCTCGGACCTCAGCTTTCATAATATGATACTACTGTTCAACAAATAATTTGTCGTCGCATTCGACGACAAATGCAGTTATTCTGCCGTAAGTATCGCCCACGTTTAAGCATCTACTATGCGTAGAAAATTGCGCCGTGGTATACTTCTCGATTGAAATGAGTTAGTCAGACTTTTGTTGTAAGTAAATACGTCATGGCAGACGCTAAAAAAATCATCAATAATAAAAGTAAGTACATAATATTTAGCATGTTTCTGTGTATGATTAGTGTATTTTACTAAAAAAATCATCAATAATAAAAGTAAGTACATAATATTTAGCATGTTTCTGTGTATGATCAGTGTATTTTAGTGTTAAAAAAGGTACTAAATTAAAATTGTGATAAATTGATGGTACAATAATTCTTTGTCCACAATTTTTTTAAAAAGTAAAAAAACTGGAAAATCTTTGGAGACTTCTGCAGAAGAATTAAAAACGTTTATTGCATGCTGCTTGCATATTGGTATTTATAATTTACCACAAATCCGAATGTTTTGGCAAATGGATAGCAGGGTACCATAGAGTCAGACAACATGTCAAGGGAGGGGGGATTCCACTTGATTTTCACATGTATGAAGGTAAAGGCAGGTTTATTGAATCCAGCTTGGTACTTGCACCAGAACAACTGGATATCTGGGGAAGGGTTGTTTTAAAATTTACAGATACTCTGCCAGTAAGAGTATCTATTTTTGTTGACAGATACTTTAAGTCAAAAATATTTATTGATACATTACATTCATGGAAGCTTTATGCAACAGAAACACTAATGAAAAATAGAATACCAAAAACTGATGTGACATTTAAGACAGATAAAGATCTAAGAAAATCAGGAAGAGGCTCCCACGATATGCTCGTTAACAAAGACAACAAAATAGCTGTTACAAAATGGTTGATTCCAAACCAATCTATATGGCTTCATCAGCATTTGGAGCTAAACCCTTGGGATTGTGTAGGCGCTGGTCAGTAAAAGATAAAAAAATACATAGAAATAAATCGTCCAGCAGTGATTAAGCACTACAATGAAAGCATGGGTGGAGTAGATTTGCTGGATAGGATTATGTCAATGTACCCTATGAGCAGTAGAACAAATAAAATATCAAGATTACCTGTCATTTAAGGTTTTCGCTTGCTAGATCGCTCTTATACTCCAATAACAGAAGTGAACCCACATCCGACGAATGTGACGAAGAAAATGAAAATGTAACCAGAAAAAGAAGAAATACTGCACCAATCCCTGGTAAACGCTTGTCAAAGGAAGATAAACATCTCCAGAATTCGTTAATGAAAGCAAAAAATCAAGATCAAAATGCAGGTATCCTGGATGCCACAACCTGACGTTTGTCAAATGTGCCCGGTGCAAGGTTTTTTTATGTTGTAGTGTCAATAGAAATTGTTTTACTAAATTTCATCAACAAACATGATAAGTGAATATTAACTATTTTATTGTGTAATACTTTTATAAAAACTGAGTTCATCCTTGACAAAATACAAAAACTGCATACGAAAGATGCACTCTTTGTCTTTAAAACGCATCTTGATTTTTGTCGATAGGACATTTAAATAAAAATATTGAATTTTTACCGTCAAGCTGGTACAAATTTTATTGAACATTGATTTCGCGGCCGTAATTGACATGCAAAATCGACGGTCACTTCAAGCCTTGTTTTTAAGAGAACGGCCCATTTTACACAAAAAATACTTATATATACATTTTTGTTTAAAATTATCTCAGCTACATTTTTTATTTGAAACATTTTTTTCTATGGTGTACAGATTGTTGTAAATAGATTTTTTTGCGTTTTTACCCCCTGCGAGGGAGGTTTTAGGGGAAACCCAGGGGTAAAAGTCGTAAACTTTTTGAATTTTTTTTGGGGTTCCAAAAATTAATATTGTGTGCAAAATTCAGCTTGTTCGTATGATTTTTAAGGATCAACTCTCTGGCGACTAGAAAAAGGTTTTTATATAAAAATGTGGTAATTAATAAATAAGACAAAAGCTCAAATTAAAGACATATTAAGTTTTAGTCTACATCAAGATTTGTCGTCATATATAGAATAACCATTATATTCTCCTATTAACTTATTATAATTCTAAATGAAAATATAGAGTGTCTAACTAAATTATTTAATAAAGTATACCACGATGGTCAAATCCCGGATGAATGGTTAAAATCTATCTTTTTACCCTTACCCAAGAAAAATAATCCTAAATCTTGCGATGAGTACCGATTAATTAGCCTTATGAGCCACACTTTAAAAATACTACTCAAAGTTATTCAGCAGCGTATATATAAAAAATGTGAAGAACAATTAGACAATACACAGTTTGGATTTAGATGTGGAATGGTAACAAGAGAGGCACTGTGCGCAATGACGGTACTATTACAAAAATGCAGGGAATATAATAAAAACGTATTCATATGTTATATAGATTTCCAAAAAGCTTTTGATAGAGTCCAACATGGTAAACTCATACATGCATTGAAACACATACACCTAGATCCCAAGGATATTAATTTAATCAAAAATCTGTACTACAATCAAACAGCGGTCGTACGGGTGGAAGATAGTGAGACAAACCAGGTGGAAATTCAAAGAGGAGTCAGACAGGGATGTGTGCTGTCGCCACAATTATTTAATGTGTACTCCCAACTAATATTTCAGGAGGCACTATGGGAAAGAACTGAAGGTGTAAGGATTGGAGGGAGCATCATTAATAACATAAGATTTGCAGACGATACCGCAATCATGGCAGAGAATATAGACGATTTACAAACTCTCCTGGAAATCATTAACAGAGAAAGCAAAAAGATGGGACTAACAATGAATATAAATAAAACCAAATACATGGTGATCTCAAAAAACCCTGTTGACAACATACAACTGACATTGGAGGGTAAACCCCTAGAGAGAGTCGACAAATATAAATACCTCGGAGCAATTATAAACTCACAGTTAGATCAAGAGCAGGAGATAAAGGTCAGAATAGAAATAGCTCGAAAAGGCTTTATAAAATACAAGTCAATGTTTACAAATAAGAAATTGAGTATGGCCATCAGATTGAGGTTCGTCGAATGTTATGTTTGGTCGCAACTACTATATGGGGTAGAAGCTTGGACTCTGAAAGCCCAATCTATAAAAAAATTGGAGGCATTCGAAATGTGGCTATATAGGCGTATTTTGAAGATTCCTTGGACTGCAAAAGTCTCAAATGAGGAAGTGTTAAGACGAGTTGGACATGGCAGAAAGCTTATGAACACAATTAAAATAAGAAAAACATCGTATCTGGGCCACATACTCCGAAACGATAAATACTCTCTGCTACAAGTCATCATGCAAGGTAGAGTAGAGGGAAGAAAAGGCTTGGGAAGAAAGAAGAAATCTTGGCTGAGGAATATCAGAGATTGGACTAACCTCAGTGTTGAACAGATATTTCACGTTGCAAAAGATCGAGAAGCGTTTAAAGAAGTGATCGCCAACCTTCGTTAGAAGACGGCACAAGAAGATGTATCCCTTTTTTTCTTTCTTGCACAATTCTATATAAAATTATTATCCACCATAAGACAAAGATTTCTATATTTGGATATTAGCCAAACACTTTTTGATTTACTTGTATACTGATTAAAATTACTTACATGCGGCAATCCGAAAAACTGGGCAATATTGTTAATAGCGATCACTCTTTGCTTTGGCTTAATAGCTCTGATATTTTTGTCTAGCAGTAACGTTAAAACCGTATTCTCCTCGTTCGGTTTACATTTTTCTACTCCTGCGGCATCTTCAGTTGTTTCTACAACTTTGATTGTTATTTCTTCGGAGTTAGCTTTATCTCCAATAGCCTTTATTGTAAGATGGAGGACTCCGACATCTTGGTTCAGCGGTACGCCCCAGAAAACGCCTCCTTTTTTATCGAAGAGAAGCCACGATGGTAAACCTTTTCCTGTGTGTCGTTTCACCTAAAAAAAAAGAGATTAAAAATTACAAATTTTATAAAAAATGTATAAATTAAATACAATATAATTCGAATGCAGTATGTCCGAATTTCTCGATCGATGATGTGAAATAATTCGAAGTCATGGTGTAAATGATTATTTTTAGCCAAATAAATAAGTACACTCGACGTAACTTCAAACCGATTTCACGTTCTTTTTTTTATAAATATTCAGTTAGACTTACAAGACACCAGAATTCAACCCCAAATTATGAACTCACAAATAAAACTATTCATCAAAAGGGCCATTGCCTTGTACCTTCGTAACTTTTGCCTTTGTCCTTAGATGCTTACACAGTTATATATAGTAACGTACAGGTTTTTGTGAGATTACAAATTAAAGATTTAATTTGTGATTGAACAAAAAATATTGGTATTCTTTATTTTGACAAACTCCCTTCTAAGGTATTATATATTAAGAGTATTATTGTGATCAAAACTATTATATTAATATCACTTTTGTGATCAAGACATTACAATAAGTAAGGTCACGTTCTCTTTGATTATAAAAAATTATTAGGCATAAGTGGTCTTAGTTGGGAATTATATAACCCAGTCAATTTTTAGAAGAATAAAGACTGTTTAGGATTTACTGGCAAAATGTCAAGAGAAAGGAATAAAGTATATAAGATCTTCATTAATGATGGTTAAATCAATCTCTCGAACAAAAAGCAACGAACCCAGATATAAATAATGAATGAGAGAATTTTAGTGTTAGACGCGTTACGTGAAATAACGGGATTCAGGAGGGATCAGACACCCGTCGTCAGCGTAAGTAACCTTTTCGAGAGTGAACGTGACCTAGCGTGAATATTAGCGATGGAGTGTGATTGTGACGTACAACAATTGGTGATTGGACGATCTCCCGCCCATTGCATCAGCTGCGGCGGTTAACGTTAAGGGATTAATCTTGGTAATCTCATTCATCGCAATATTACGCATATTTAAGGTCTAAACTTTCGACAGGTTGCTTTATTGTCGATTTTTCAGAGTGAAAGAGGAAATTGAAACAAAAAAAACCCGGCAAAAAATCTTTCTCTATATATCTTTCTTAAACATAAACATACATAAATCAGTGTGGGTGTATTTGAAATCACTAGACTATGAAGTAGTTATTCAAGGTTTGGACGGTGTATTCACTATACAAAGATACTGCGATGTTTTCAAAAAACTGTAAGTCCTTTTAAGATATAAATGTTCTCTTTAATATCTTCTGGGTAACAGCAAAACCTACCTTAAAAAATTTTCAATTAAATCGTTGCCAACTTCAAAAAAGAAATTGATTTTATTAAGCACCAATTAAACTTTTATTGCAAAAGATCTTCGTCAAATTAATATAACAAAATATAAGTTTTATTATATTTTTTATAGCCTTTTTTACTCAACTAATAATATAATAATAGTCTCCCGTTTTATACCGCACGCGGCTTTGGGAGTATAGCAGGGTAGTCTGCTATATCTAGGGCCTACGGTATACAAGGAAGGTAACATGGCCAGTGCTACGCTTCAACCGCCTATTATTACCCCTGGTTTTACCCAAGGTACTCATTTTATTCAGGCTGAGTCGACCTGGGGCCTATAGACATTTTTAAAAATGCCTAGTTGTTCTTGCCGGCGGTAGGATTCGAACTCACGACCACCGGCATGCGAGGCAAGCACACTACCGCTTGCGCTACGCAGGCCCTTTTACTCAACTATATTTTTTTAATTTGTCCTAAAGTTTATCAATTTAGCTACAGAATTTGGTAAACATGATGTGAAAACATGTTAGCTTCTACAAGAAATTTAACAAGAACGGTTTTACCATGATAACGTAACAGAATAAAATGAATGTTACAATCACTTCTGTCGGTCAGATAGCCAAACGGATATTCACAGTGAAGTGAATCACATTCACTTCACTGTGAATAACCTAGCGGACAATGGTTCAGACCCCGGCTAGAAAACCAAAAGGCTCACGTCGTGATTTAAAATTTTAAATAAATCTGCTACTTAGACAGGAAAATGCTGGTGTAACAGAACGACCAATTGATGAGCAGTACGGCAAGAAATGATGACTTGCGTCTCGGTGTTACTCCTCGTTAGATTCCTACCGAAAGAGCGGATATGCTTAACAGAAAAATACACATCTATCTGCTCATGTTTTCAATGATAATATGTATCTTAGGAAATATGCACTTGGAACTCGCGAATTGGGAGCAATAAAACCAGTTTTAACATACAGAAATTTACTATGGACATATTAAAAGAGTATTATGGAGATAAAGCTAAAACCAAACTTTCAAAAGATATAATTGTTACAGAATATTCTCAAACGTAGTTCTAGCATTTCGGGCTTACACGAGACTATCATGTGCCTGACACAATTTAAATTTAGTTATACACGTTGTTTTGGAAAGCAACAATGAACTTCCAGAACTAACAGTAATGATAACTGAATCAAATCAACCCTGGTTGGTGCCTTTTTTGCGGAAGCAAAAGTAGTTAAGATGTAGCTTAGATTTTTATATCTCCGGCAAGGATTATTTCTTCATAGCTTTCTTTTGCCTCTTTTTTGAAGTCTATATCTTCATTTTGGTGATAGTTTATACTTTCTTAGCATCTTTACACCGTTTACCTGTTATCTGCTATTTTATATAGCTACCATCATCGACATTATGTCTTCTTCTTCTCGTAGCACTACAACCCGGGGTGGGTCTTGGCTGACTGCAGAACTTGCTTCTATAACAAACGGTCGTCCATGAGTCAGTGGGTAGCTTTTCCCTGCCGAATCTTTCTTCCATAAACTAGGAAGGCGGTTATTAGGGAACCCATGGGCATTTTAGACGTTGAGATTTAATTTCGCGGACGACGTCGCCAACCTTACATATATGTTTGACTTCGGCATTTGTTCGTGTGCAGTGATAGGGTCCCAAGATCCTTCTGAGGATTTCTGGAGGAACAACTTTCTGTTCATTGCTTTTTGTCAGCTTTTACCGGTCACACCCATTCATGAGAACCAGTCTAATCCCTGTTTTATATATCCTGATTTTTGATCTTCATGTTAGGCTCTTGCATTTAATAGTGTTACATTTGTTATAATTGTTGTTACATTTTGGCCTATTATATCTGATCTCTTTTGTCTGTTACTGGCCATATATTTAGTTTTCTCTTCATTGGCCCTTAGACCAGTTTTTTACCTTTACCTCTAATTTGTTGAAAGTTTTCTTTACATTGGTAACGGTGTTCCTAATAATGTTAATGTCATCCGCGTATGCTAGTAGTAACTTTGGTTCGTTTCTGAGAGTTTGTTACCTATCCATAATCTGGGTCTACAGCCATTTAAATATATTTTAACGAGCTGGACAAGTTTTTTTAGAATTTGAAGTTCCGCCATTGCATTTCACATCTGGTCCCTTTTAAGAATGTCGTATGCTTGGCTCTCTGCCTGAAATGACTGTTAAGTGGATCGAGTAGCCCAGAAAAAGGAGGAGGTTTAAGCAGAAGGTCAACAACCCACTCTTGTGAAAAATCAGAATGTTCCACTGCAAGCAGCTCCTCAAACAATTATGGGGATTCAATAGAACATACCATAATCTCTTTATAGATTTCCAACAAGCATACGATATAATATGTATATATCATATGTCAATAAATTTTACATTTATGCGATTTACAAGCTTTTCTGTCTTAAATAATTGATCTCGTTGTGCATAATCAACTCATCTAGCACCTAGCCTATTTCCAATTTCCTGATCATCCTCTTTAGTCGAGCCGTCAGAGATTTGATCTCTAAGAACGAGAAAAAAAATCTGAATTTTGCTGGGAATGTAAATTTTGGTACCATAAAACGATGCAAAAAAGTTAACTACTCCCACTCCCAGGCGTCTCACTAAAATCTAACACACGTAGGCAGGAAAAGGGAAAAATCGATTTACCAAGAATCTGTACGCCGTAGAAAAAAATAAACGTTTCAAATAAAAAATGTAGCTGAGATAATTTTGAAGTAAAAAGTTTATTAGCACTTTTTTTTGCAGAATGAATAGTTTTCTCAGAAACCACGATTGAAGCAACTCTCAATTTTGAATATCAGTTACGCCCTGAATCAATTTTAAACGGTTTAGCGCCAAGGATTTTTCACTAAAATGTTCCCCTGAACCAAAGCAATATTAAACAAAATTTTAACATTTAATCCGCATTCAAATCGAATCCTCACCATTCGAACCATTTTTTGTTAACAGTTTAAAAAAAATAGAGCGGTCACCGGTGTCCGCTTTGGCCTGGCGCAAACTTCGTATGGACACCGGTGTCCGCCATGGCCAACCGGAGACGTTCAAAACGAGCGGACACCATATTCATCGAGGTGTCCAATGACGCGACGAAATGAATTTGCACAATTTCTAGGTTACTGGGCTACATTGGAATAGTGCAAATGAATTCCATTCGAGATTATTCGTCAACAAAGTGGATGTTCAAAATAATGTTACTCCTAATGTTATAAACCGCAACCGATTTGAGTTATTTTCTGAAAATGTGGCACTTCTCAAATAACTTATAAGTGACCAAAAAAAGACCGGCTGTATAAAGTGCAACCACCAATCATAAGTTAGACCAAAACTAGGATACAGCCTATATTGTGGTAATGTATAATATTTATTTATTTTCTTTGCTATGATATAGACTTTATACTAATTATGATTTTCTTTTCACAGGCTACCTACCAAAAAAATCACAAAAAACACAAAAAACCGGCCTCGGCCACCAAAAAAATCAAAAAAATACTAACAAAAACCGGCTTCGGCCACCAAAAAAATTAACAAAAACCACAAAAACCCGGGCACGTAGGGCCCATCACTCTCGAGCATCAAGTCGTCGAGCTGAGCCGGGACTCAGAGCGGGGACTTGATGCCCAGCAAGCAAATTTAGTTTCGCGGATATGCCACAGTAAGATAAACAGGAATAAAGCGGAGATGCGCTGTCCTGAGTTTTCACAATCGTATTAGGAAACCATGTTGGGGTTCTATTACCCAGGACCTCCACATGAAGAGCACTTGGCTGATTGTTGTGCCTCTATAGCGAATCAGATTGCTATAGGGGGGAAAGGGATGGTCTTGAGCATTGGAGCACGGTGGGATGACTCCTGTTTTTACACGAGTTAGCACACCTTGCTCCAATGAATTGTTACACCCAATCGTACTACCCGGGTGAACATTTCTCTAAGGCTGGGTTTAATCAATTTGCTGTTGCTGCTGAAGTTAGACCAAATCATAAGCAACCATCAAAAAATATTTACACCAGGGAAACCATTTTGCATCGATGAAACCATGGTACCGTTTCAGAGACATTTACTCTTCAAGTAGTAACAATCCACAAATGTGCCACAGATATGGCTTTAAAAAAATATTTAAATTATGTACTCAAAATGGTTATCCGTGGAACCTAAGTGTATATGCAGGCAAAGAGAAGCAAGGTGAATTAGCAGCATTTACCAGTGCAGTGCTAAATATGTCGCAAGGTCTTTTAGGGTCTGGTAGAATTTGTGTAACTGATAACTGGTATACAAGCCTTCAAATATTAGTGCACATACTATTTAGATAACAACAACCATTGTCTCGGAACTTTGCGAAATAATTGCAAGGGTAATCCAGCGGAAGTTATAAATATAAAACTTAAAAAGGCGAATTGAAAAAGAACATGAAAGGGAATATGTGTCGTCAAGTTCCATGACAAAAAAGATATTTTGGTTTTATCTACCTGCCACAACGCTGAAATGGTCTAACTTCAACGTCGCGGAAATAATATTCAAAAACCGAAAGCGGTAATTGATTACAATTCAGGTAAAAGCTCCATTGATTTATCCGATCATATGTATCCAATCATATTATAGTACGGTGCTGTGACGAACTGTTCGTTGGTACAAAAAAATAGCCATAGAAATTTTATTAGGTAATTCAATTGTTAATGCCCATTTCATCTGAACAAACCAACATATCCATAAATGATTTTCGGTATGCAGGCTTTATTTTAATTTAATTTAAAGAATTTAAACTTTTAAATTACAAATAATTGCACGTCATGGGAATTGCTTCCACGAAGACAGTATTGGGTGGAGTTTGCAGCTGAAGTTGTGTAGTTTCAAAAAACGTACTTCTGTAATCGAAGAGAAGGGTTTAAAACGTTTTAGATGTTTTTGTAATGTCAAAGTTTAAATTAAGCGTTTATTAGGCAGAATTCAAATAGAGAGTGTAGTCAGAATCCAAAATGACTTTTGAAGACCCTTCCATTCTAAAAATGGACAGGGAGATGGACTGTCGTGTCTCTTATATAACCTTGCACTAGAAAAAATAATTCGAGAGTGCCATATTAATACGAATGGCACCATCTTTAATATAACATAAAAAGGGAGATCAGCTTCAATGCAAAAAACTACCGAACAATAACGCTACTGACTGTGGCATATAAAATACTCCGTTTTATTTTATTTATCATTTTTATTGATAAATTTATATTTATGATTATCCCTCCAGAAACTGACAGAGAATGTAGCGTAGAAGTAATTTTGTCTAATTTTAAACTGTTTGTCCTCGTTTTAGTGTAGTGCTTTGTATAATTTATGTTAGTTTTAATGTTTCCACATCCTACGCTTGCCGGATAGTTCTTATTTTGACGAAATGCCCCTGAAGATGCTTTTTTAAGCGAAAGTACTTGGGCTAGATTTAATTAACTTGTGCTCGATAATAGCCTTATTTTCAAAGTTCATTTATTCGAGCATTCAACCTCATTTCATTTATATAAAATACTGTCAAATATTGGAATATATGCGGAACAAATAGTTGGGGGATATCAATGTGGTTTCCGCAGGCAGAAGTCCACAATAAATAAGATCTTCGTCTTGAGACAAATCTTGGAAAATACTAGTGAATTTAATATAGACACACATCATCTTTTCATTGACTTTGAGAGTGCCTATGATATACCTACCATCGAGAGTTTTTGATCCATGCACCGAAAGAGTTTAATATTCCAACTCAACTTATTGATATAGTAAAAGAAACACTTAAAGTACAAAGCAAAATTTGAATTCAAAACGAACTAATAGATACAAGCCATGTGAAAACGGGCCTACGACAGGGAGATGCCCTATCCTGTATTCTATTCAACATCACATTAGAGAAAATAATTGGGAGTCAAAAGTCAACACCAGAGGAACAATAATAACAAAAAGTGTACAAATATTGGCATTTGCAGATGATGTTGATATCATAGCTAGAAGCGAAAGAGAGATGATAGAAGCATTTAATGCGATAGAAAGAGCGGCACAAAACAGTGGCCTAAACATTAACGAAATAAAAACCAAATACATGAAGGCCAGTAAATCGACAGGCCAAAGAAACCTACAGAATCTGACAATACGAGACTATAACATCGAAAGCGTGAAAAGTTTTACATATCTAGGTTCACTAGTTACCGCAGATAACAATATCAGTGAAGAAGTTAAGAGAAGAATACATATCGCTAATAAAACATATAATGGACTAATTAAACATCTAAGATCTAACAACATCACAAGAAAAACCAAATGCAAAATATACAAGACCCTGATAAAACCGGTCCTTGTATATGGATCAGAGACGTGGACACTGTCGAAAAGCGATGAGAACCTATTAGGTACATTTGAACGAAAAATCCTTAGACACATATATAAGGGGGTAAAGGAAAATGACATATGGCGCAGAAGATATAACTTTGAACTATACACAGCATACAATGAACCCGAGATCGTAACATCCATAAAGATCGGACGTCTGCGCTGGATGGGCCATGTTGAACGGATGTTGGAGACTGAAACGCCAAAACATATAATGAGGCAAACACCAGTAGGGAGAAGGTCAAAGGGAAGACCCAAACTTAGATACATGGAACAAGTGGAACAAGATCTGAAAACACTTAAGATTACCAACTGGAAAAACAAAGCAAAGAACAGAACAGAATGGCGGAAAACCCTAGAACAAGCCAGGACCTAGAAATGGTTGTTGAGCTACTGATGATGATGATGACCATCTTTAATAAATCTGTACAAGTGGTCAGATATGCAGATGACATAGACATTATTGCTATTATGGCTTGAGGAAACAGATGGCCCCAAAACTACCCAGAAAAATTAAAGTCACAGTTACCGTATATAAAACACTAATAAGGCCAGTGTTAACATATAGGTCAGAAACGTAGTCATTTACACAGAACGACCAAGAATTGCTTAAACGTTTCGAGAGAAAAAAAATTTTAAGGAAAATATATGGAAGAGTCCAATAACAGGGTTTGTGGCGTAGGCGCTACAACTTTGGAGTTATACAGAACTTTTGGGGAACCTGACGTTGTAAAATGTATTAAATTAGCACGCCTTTCGATGGATAGGACATGTAATTAGGCGAGATGGAGATACAACGATCAGAAAAATTTTCGACCGAAGAGGACCAGTGGGAAGACGAGCCAGAGGAAGACCAAAACTTAGGTATCAAGATAACATAGAGGATGATCTAAAATCCATCGGAGTTAAAGCATGGCGAAGAGTTGCCAGAGACAGGGGCGAATGGAAGATTGTACTGAAGACGGCTTTGGCTCATAACGAGCTGTAATGCCACTAATGATGATAGATTTTAAAGATTAGGCTTTACCAACAGAAATTCCATAGCGACCGATCAATGAAAGTGATAAATTGTATTGATCTCATGAGAATCTTAAAAAATGTCAGAAATCGCGCAACGTTTATTTATTTAACACCTTTATAAAAACTGACTTCATTTGCAAAAAATTGTAAATGCATACGAAAGCCGCATTCTTCACATTTAAAACGTATTTTGATTTTTGTCGATGTCACACTCTGGTCAAAATATATCGAATTTTTAATTCAGTTGATACAAATTTTATTTAAAATTGATTTCACAGGCGTAACTGACTTTCTCAATCGCCGGTCGTTTTAACATTGTTTCTGAGAGGAAGAGGAGTTTCAGGGGTAGGAATGGTAAACTTTTTTTGTACGTTGTAAGTTCATACACTCAATTTGTAATATTTGCCTAGGTTTATTTAATATAATTATGTATATAGAATTCGAAAATTATTCTAGTGTTTAAGAAATATGTTCAAAAGCATTAGTCGTACAAAAACCCTAGTTACAAATTAAGCTATAAAAAAAATTACGTTTCGTTTCCCAAATTTTATTTCTACTGCATATATTTAAATTCACGTCAACAGTTGAGTATAAAAAGCCATAGACATAATCGTCCAGACACGCCGGCAAACTCTCGCTAACTTGAAAACGTACAACGTAGCCTTTCAATTTCCTTTTAGGAAATTTCACAGTTCCATGTTCCATACTAGCCGCAAATAGGAAGCATCAATAGTTTCCAACAGTAATGGTGGCAATAACCGTTTTCCAACACTGGATTTGATATGTTCTCTGCAAAACCACCACTTCAGAAGTGTATAAATTCTAACATATAAGACAGGCGAAAGAAAAATAAATGTATTATTCAAGTTACGGAGAATGTTTAAAATTTGGCATAAAAATTACATTACTCTTGTAGAAAAGATGTGTATATGCAGATCTGAAGCGATGTGGTATAGCTTTAGCTACTTACTTTTTATAGTTCGGGGCGAAGTGGTTCTTCTTTCATATTTCGTTATGTTCTGTAACATGTTTCGGTACAATTTACAGATTATAATTCTTAATTTTGAACAAAAGGCGTAAAAATTTTATTATATGTATGTATATATATATATATATATATATATATATATATATATATATATATAATATATATATATATATGTTTGTATATATATATATATATACAGGGTGAGTCAAGAGGAACTTTACATACTTCTACCATATGTAGAGTCCCTCAGGGAGCATATCATGTGGCCACTAAAAAATGTCAACTCCTCTTCTTTATTAATTAACAGGGTGATTTGTGTAATTGACCATTTATTTCATTTTACTGTAGTGTTTATACGGCTCATTTGATTTTTTTAATTTTTGCATGATACAGTACACTACTATCAAGCATTCGACTGGTATTAGCTAAACTAAAAAATTCCAGGACTGGCTTTGGAAAAATTAATTTAGGGATTCGTATTAAATATTACACCCTGTATATATTTTTTTTAAATGCAATAAGTGATTTTCAAACTACATAAATAGCCAATGAAAACGACATATGCGACAATGTTGTCGCACTGTTATTAAATTTTTAGTGAACGATCAAATCTTACCAAAAATAGAACAACCATAATGAAGTATCAAATTATAAGGTATTAATTTAAACAAATGTTATAAATTTCAAACATTTTAATTAAAATGAGTTCCTACAACATAATCTAATACGTAGAAAATTAACATCTTTACTGTCACTTTGTATTATCTCTACGATAGAATCAATTGTTTTTCAATTTTAAATTTTTACTCATAGATCGTATTGGGGCATTATTTTCGATAAATAATAAATTAAATTGATTAAAAAGTCAAACCTCTTGTATGTGTTAGTTTTTGTTGATTGTAAATGATTAAAATTTTATGTCAAATAATAATACATTGCATCAACTGTACTAAATAAAAATAAATCTAAAAAAGTTTAAAATGAAGGTTGGCGTTGACCGTTTGACGTTTCTTGATATTTTATACCCATTGTCATTATTGTCATTATCAATTGTTATTTATGTGTACAAGAATACATATTTCTTCTGTCATATCTACGTTAAGTACATTGTGTTAGTTTTGGTAGAGCTTTTGTTACTTTCGTTCAAAATGCCACATCAGTTTTCGACCACAGAATATGCAGACATAATATTTGTTTATGGATTCTGTAATGGGAATGGTAGGGCTGCTAGTAGAGAATATCGCAGGAGATTTCCTAATCGTCGAACTCCCAGTCATCCAACATTTGGGTCAGTTTTTAATTATTTGCGAGAAAATGGCACTTTTCCTAGTGGAACAACAGAGCGACATGTAGATGAAGCGCAGGAAGATGACATTATGGACGCCGTTACTATGAACCCTACAATAAGCACTAGACAAGTAAGTCGAGAACTCAATGTTACTCAATCAAAAGTAAGTAGAGTCTTACAAAAAAATAATCTATACCCATATCACATTCAAATGGTTCAGCGACTACATGCTGGAGATGAGATCGATAGGTTGGAATTTTGTAGATGGATTAACAATAATCGACCAACGCTATACAGGACACTATTTACAGATGAAGCCCAATTTACCAGAGACGGGATAAATAATTCACGAAATTCACATGTGTGGGCAGAAGAAAATCCCCATGCTATTCGAGAACGTCGTTCTCAGTTAAGGTTTTCGGTTAACGTGTGGATTGGTGTCATAAATAACCAATTAGTAGGTCCTCACTTTTTTGATGGTCCTTTAACAGGGCAGGTCTATTTGAACTTTCTACAAAATATTTTGCCGAATTTGCTTGCCAACGCGAACGTTGCTATCCGAGGGATGTATTTTCAGCATGATGGGGCACCCCCACACTTTTTACTGGCAGTGAGACAACATCTCAATAATGTTTATGGCAACAGGTGGATAGGACGTGCAGGTCCTATTTCGTGGCCTTCAAGATCCCCTGATTTCAATCCCGTTGATTACCATATTTGGGGACGATTGAAGCAACTAGTTTACGCAGTGAATATTAATAACCGACAACAATTAATTGATAGAATTATACATTGTTGTAATACTATTAGAAACGATCCCCAGAGTATCCGTAATTCAATACGTCAATTAACAATTCGGCAACAAAAATGTGTACAGGCTGCAGGGTTCCATTTCGAAAATCTATTTTGAATTATTTTTATTTTGTTACCATTATTGTATCTTTTCCAGTTCTAATTTATGGGTTTATCATAACTATGTACATATTTTTAGTTTTTTTTTAAATTGTTCTTCGTTATTGTTAGTAGTTACTGTTTTTTGTTGTGCAGTGACTCAGTTTATCATTTCAATTAAAATGTTTGAAATTTATAACATTTGTTTAAATTAATTACCTTATAATTTGATACTTCATTATGGTTGTTCTATTTTTGGTAAGATTTGATCGTTCACTAAAAATTTAATAAAAGTGCGACAACATTGTCGCATATGTCGTTTTCATTGGCTATTTATGTAGTTTGAAAATCACTTATTGCATTTAAAAAAAATATATACAGGGTGTAATATTTAATACGAATCCCTAAATTAATTTTTCCAAAGCCAGTTATGGAATTTTTTAGTTTAGCTAATACCAGTCGAATGCTTGATAGTAGTGTACTGTATCATGCAAAAATTAAAAAAATCAAATGAGCCGTATAAACACTACAGTAAAATGAAATAAATGGTCAATTACACAAATCACCCTGTTAATTAATAAAGAAGAGGAGTTGACATTTTTTAGTGGCCACATGATATGCTCCCTGAGGGACTCTACATATGGTAGAAGTATGTAAAGTTCCTCATGACTCACCCTACATATACATACATATAATTACATATATATACATACATGTAATTAACGAATCGTTAACCACCTGGGGCTGTTTAACTAGCCATAATGATTAACGTTATTACATACTTATGAGGTTGAATGAAAATCTCCTGTTTGTAAATTTGGACTGATTAGTGAGGGGAGTTGCTATTACACTACCAACCTTTTTCACTGTGTTGTCTTTTGCAACCGGGTAGTCATCCAAACTCATTTAAACTTAAATTAACCGCCCAAAATTTGGGTTGGTACCTACACCTTGTTGATCTGTCGAAAGTATTTTTGACCTCAAGGTTGGCTGTCTTTTCGCGGTTTAGTTCGTTCCTGTTTCATTAAACGCCATTTTCCCGGCGACATTCATAGGGCTTTGATCGGTAACTTCATTTATACTACTTTTTAAAAATTTTATTAATATCACTTATAATGCTACCTAAAGTTAAAATCAAAGCTTAATATCCATTAAATAGTTGGAAGTTATCTATGATTTTCTTGGTTCTTACTCACTAATTAACATTAAATAACATTGAATTTACTTTAGACCACATGGTCATTTGCTGTGCTAATTTTTTATAAGTTCATATATGTTGTTAGTTACTTAACTGTTTATACAAAATCAGCGTATTATGTCCATTTACTTAGTTTCATTCACATTATTGTTAATAACATTGACTGCTACATATCTTTTTAAGGTAACAATTAACATCGTTTCCATGATTGTGTGGTTCTCATATTGTAAAATTTTTTAGATGAACTGATGATGCTTTCAAAACTCGAAAGCGAAACGTCTTCAAAATAGATAAAGTAGCCTATCAACTTTGTCTTTTATTTCTCCACCTAGAGACCGATATAAGAACCCACCACTCGTCTGAGTGATCCTTATATATATATATATATATATATATATATATATATATATATATATATATATATATATATATATATATATATATATATAATTCTTTGGTAGGTAACTTTCGGAAAAGCGTCAAAACAAGGATCGGCTAGAGATGGTATAAGCCAACACAACAAAAAAATCTAAAATCTAAACACCCACAAAAACCGCAACTTCATGTTGAAGGTAGAAAAGAAGAATTATTCTTCTTTTTTGATGACAATGTTTCTGATTTCTGTCAATATCCCGATGTCATATGTAACAAGGTTATATTTACATCTGCACCTCATGGAAGTTGGAACGAATCTTTTTAAGAACCAAAATCAGCAGGGAAATGAAGTCTTTTCTCAAGTGCAGGTAGGTCATCTGTGTATGTTATGATAAGTTCCCTACATTCTCCAATCTGTTACATCTTGTCAAGTCCTGCTGAAGCAAAAAAGAATAAATGCAACGTAAATTTTCAACATCTTTCTTACAGTTCATAGAACAGCTACAATTATGGATGTAGCACATTTCTATTTTCTCTTAAATTGGCTGTCTACCACGTGAGTAAAGTATGTCCTTAATCTTTTGATATAGGTGACATAATTGACGAAATGCCGCCGAAGATGCTCTGGGAAGCGATAGTATCTACCTGTGCTCGATATCTACCTTTCATTTGATCAAAGTTCATTTATTCGAGCATTTAACCTTATATCAATAAACTGATATTTGTCGACTACAAGAAAGCGTTCGATACCATAAGCCATCAGAAAATATTAAAAGAATTGACAGAATACCAAATAGACCATCGCGTACCCAGTGCGACCCAACATAATCAAATATATCTACCAAAATGCCACAGCTAGCGTAAGACTATCTGATCAAGAACCAAATAAATTCTGTATACTGCGAGGAGTACGACAAATAGAAAAGGAATGTGGATGTCACCAATGTTTCTATAGTAACTATAAAGTGAGCCACATTATGAAATTTGAAAAATTAAAGGCAGTTATATCGAGCACAATTTTAATAATCAAATCTTGCCCAAGTACTTTCGCTTTCTAAAGCATCATCAGGGGCATTTCGTCAAATTTGGGCTATCCAGCAAGCGCAGAATGTAATAAACATGAAATTAAACATAAATTGTACATAACACTACACTAAAACAAGGACAAACAGTTTAAAATTTTTAGTGTAGTGTTATGTACAATTTATGTTTAATTTCATGTTTATTACATTCTGCTCTTGCTGGATATCGCAAATTTGACGAAATTCCCTGATGATGCTGTAGAAAGCGAAACTACTTGAGCAAGATTTGATTATTAAAATTGTGCATGATATAACTGCCTTTAATTTTTCAAAGTTCATTTATTCGAGCATTCAACCTTATATCAATACATAATGAAATATTTACTAAGTAGCAAGTTTTCGATCCACGATGTTACAATTTCAAAAGAAGTCGAACAAAGTCAAGTACCACATACATTTTTTTGTAACTTTTGGTGATAATAGTTAATTATTATCTACTTTTAACGCATCATCATCATCTTAGGCTCGACAATCCTCTATGAATCCTTGCCTGCTCTAAGATTATTTGCCATTCTCTTCGGTTTCTGGAGACGTGTTGCCATCTTCTGATCTCTAGTATCCCTAAGTCGGTCTCAATTCCATCCAACCACCTAATTCGCGGTCGGCCTCTACTTTTTCTTTTTACAGGTATTTCTATCGTTAGCTGTTTAGCGATCATGTTGGCAAGCATTCGTATTATGTGTCCGGCTGTGTTTTAATAATCGTTACGACATCTGGTTCCTTAAAGCCTTGGTATAATTCGAAATTAAATCTTTTGCGCCACTGCTCTTGATTATTTAAAGCTCCAAATATTTTAAGGAGTATCTTAAGCTCAAATATTCCCAGAAGAATTTCATCCTTCGGCGTTAGAGTCCATGTTTCTGCCCCGTATGTGAGGACCGCACGAACTGTTTTTTGAGTCTATAGTATGCCCTATTTATAAGGTTTATTTGTCTTTTAAATTCTTCGCTTGTTTTATTGGTAGTAGTCACTAGTGAGCCAAGTGAGCCAAGGTATATGAAGCTGTCAACACGTTCAAAGATATGATTTCCAAATGCTGTTTCCCCTTCCTTATATGCTATAGGATCCTTAGTAACCAACATGTAGTCTCATCTGCACTATCCTTTCCTCTCTAATCTCATTTTTCAAGTGCTCTTGGCAGGTGTTCATTGTCATCTGTTATGTATTTATATTCCTAATACATATTAACTGCTTTCTAAAGAAATGTCCTAAGATGCACCAAGTATACTTTTTAAGATCTTTAGTTCGAATTAGAATGGGTTATTTTCATCTGTTTTAGGAATAGTTAGTTTCAGATCCATATTCAGCATCGGTAATACGAGTGTTATATTTATTGGCAGTTTGGTTTATTTGACTAAGGTTTCTGTACTTTAGGGTTTGGTAATGTCAAGTAATACTTGTTCGCTACTAGTATGAATTTCGGTCATGAGAGGACATGGCTATAGGAATTTTTTGTTAACAACCTCAGAATTATTATTTTCCACGCAAAATGTTTAACCAGTATTCAGAATTGACATTAATACTTAATACTTTGGTTTTTTCTTCGTTTATTGTAAAGACTACAATTTCTGCAGCAACTGAGAAGGTGGCAAACGTTTTTTGTTAGATTTTTTAGTTCTCTTATTGTGTAAATCTCATCGTTTATAATATTGTACAATATTATATTTAAAAAAAGACATGCAAGAGATGTCCCCCTAGATTTAGTTTGTAGAAATAATTTACAAAACTGTCCTCATAAAGCTAAATTTGAAAATAACGCTCACTATTTATGATTCCTATAGCTTTGACACTTTAACATAAAATTTTATAAGATATTTACGATTTCAATATATGTATTCGCAATATTGAAATTAAAATTTTATAGACATCGCCTAAAATGAAGATAAAAGGGTTCAAGGGCGATCGTATATGTCTCTCAACCCGAAATACTGGAATCGTCATAAAATATTTATACTAATCTTGTTCTGGCAATATCCGTACATTAGTTAATTACATACAAAATTAAAGACAGCTGGGAAGGGTATAATAAAAAAACAAAGAGAGTGAGCGCCGTATAATTGTTGATGAGTTTTTTTAGTAATTACTGTAATATGTACCTATATCATCATACTAATAAAAAACTGTAAACAACGCACAGCGCTAAAATATAATGATCACAATAGTTTATCACAAAAGTTTCGCTTTGGATTACGATACATCACCATTTTCTGTCCGAATATTTATTCGTAGGACCAGTGAGATTTGAGGATAGCAATACTTGAAATCTATGTCGGTTTCCCACTACCTACGTGAACAGATGACATTTTTTAAAACTCTACTGAGTATCAAATTTGGATCACTCTAAAATAGGAAGTTATTTTGAAAATTTTATGTTTATTTCGTATTTCGCAACTAGTTGTTTACTTAGTGATTGCGGAGAAAAATTCAATAAGCGTTTGACAAAAAGAGCCCCTCACAAAGTTCCCAAAAATCGTTATCAGAATAGTTCTTGTTTCTGTAGTTTTATCTGTAGCTTGCAAATGATGTAATGTTTTCATTTTTAGTGCATGCAATATGCGTAAATTGTATTATTATAGCAAGAGTTATCGCAAATTTTAAATATGGCCGCCGTCAGCGCAAAACGTTGGTGTACAATGAGTATGGCGACGGTATCAAGACATTGGTCTGCTCACTGGAAGGCTTGGCTCTCTTGTCCAGTTTCCCTTTGATACCATCTGTAAGAAGTGAGAAATGTAAACATAAGTAAGTGGACAGTCAAGAGGTGACTTTATGCTGCTGTATTATCTTCTCGAACTAGAATTATATGTCTGATTGACCTAAAAGAACAGTTTGACAGAGTAAAACCTAAAGATGTAATGACATCTTCTGTCTAGTAGAGAACTTCCCCTAAATATTATAAAATCTATCGAAAACATCTACCAAAACAACAAAATGGAAGTCAGAATAGATGGACAACTTACAGAACCTATAGAAATAGGCAGCGGAATACGACAAGAAGACTCATTTAGCTCCATGCTCTTCAATTTAATCATGAATGAAATCATCAAAAGCGTTAACAAAGGAAGAGAATGCAGAATTGGAAAGAAAGAAATAAAAATACTCTGTTACGCAGACGACGCAATATTGATAGCCCAAAATGAAGATAGTCTGCAAAAACTGGTCCACAGATTTAACTTAAGAAGCAAAAGAATTTAATATGACAATCTCATCTCAGAAAATTAAAACAATGGTAGTCAGCAAAGAACTAACCAGATGTAAAATAGAAATTGATAGCATCAGTATTGAACAAGTAATGGAAATAAAATACCTGCGAATTATACTGTCCAGCCATGGAGACCTGGACAAAGAAGTGAGAGATCAAGTACAAAAAGCAAAAAGACTGACAGGATGGCTTAATAACACTATATGACGAAACAGACACATTAACACTGAGATGCAGTCAAGAATTTATAAAGCCAGTGTAAGACCAATAATAGGATATGTCTCAGAAACAAGACCCGATACAGCCACAATGCAAAGTCTACTGGAAACAGCAGAGATGAGAGTACTGAGAAGAATTACAGGAAATACGTTGAGAGATCGAAAGAGAAGACATTAGAAGAAAATTTAACGTACAGTGTATAAATGAATGGACACAAAATAGAAAAAAGAATGAAATAACCACATAAGCAGGATGAAGGAGATCCGTGTCGTCAAGATAGCAAGAGATATGTCATTAATCGGCAAAAGAAGTATCGGACGACTAGGAAAAACATGGAGGGGGAGATTGTTGCAGATTGAAGTCTAGATCGGGATTCTGTCTTACGGACTCAGATATACGCATAAGAGTGTGGAGACGACCAGCCGAGAGGATGCCAGCGTATATTTCCGGAATTCCATTGGTGAGAATCAGTTATGGCATGGTAGGGCATATCTTTCGAAGCTTTCACTGAGTTATTCTTCACCGAGAATGGGACATTGGCTGCACATAGGTACCTAACAAAGATTCTAGAAGATTATGTTTTACTATTCATGGTAATTTTTGAAAACAAGGAAACATTTATACATAATAATGGACGGTCCCATACTGTTGGTCCCGCACGCAGTACAGATTTAAATTGTATAAAACGATATTGGTAGAGACTTGTGCCAGCTTTCAGAAGTTCTCGATAGATTCGAGATATATTGGTGCAGCAACGGAACACTCTTTTACGGAATTTGAGCCAACACCTAATCCAAAGCATGCGTCATTGGTTGCAAGCTGTTATCACTATCAGAGGAGAGAATACTCACTGCTAAGTCATCCAAGCTTCTTTAATTTCAATCAAAAACATCTACGTAAAATTTTTAATTTAATGACTTAGAAAAACAAATTAAAATTGTTCATATTCATTATTTGCTCCGGTGGATTTATGATTCAGAAACCTGGATTCTCACAAAAAAGTAATGTAAACACGTTATGATGTTTCGAAAGAAAAGTCGAATCTATGGAGCGGTGAATGACAATGGAGTGTGCAGAAGACGGCACAACTTCGAACTTTATAGAACATACAGGAACATATATCTGAATGTTCCGAGAAAAACATCGATGAAAACATTAGAAATGTGTGAATACGTTCTTGGCGGAGGAAGGCGATGGATAGGGACGACTGAAGAGAAAATTTTGACGAGGCTTGGACTTACGCAAAGCCAGAATGATGGCTTTTTAGCTGGCCGCACATGTACAAATAATGTATTCTCTTCAAGTAACAAGTAACTTTCGTAGACTTAGAATGCAGAATAATATTCATGGGCAACAACTGAAAAGTTCCTCACTAACAGTTTAACAATAACCAAAGGTTTTTGGAGATAGTAGGGCGATTACCTTGGCTTTAATTACAGCTTAGTCTTTGTTTTCTTCCATATACTACAACTCCAACTCCTTCATTGATCAGTCATCATCATATGTTCTATAGGTCATCGTATGCTAATGTCTAATTATTTTAAATAATTTTTAACTTAGAATAAGACTCTCTGTCTCTTGTCGTTTCCTCATTGCTGAGGATCGTGATTCCCTACATGGGCTGTCATTCTCTCCATCTCTTGCGATTTTGGGCTGCTCTCATGGACTCGGAAAACGTCTCTCCAGTGGCTTTCTGTACTTGATCTGACCATCGGATAGGTGAGCGTCCTCGGCCTCTACGTCCTTCTACGTTTCCGCACACAATTAGTCTCTCTAAGTTGTCATTGTCTCTTCTCGCAATGTGGCCAAAAAACTTTAAAACATTTGCAAGACACTGAGAGGAGAGTCTGGTCTGAATGTTTAGCTCTTCGAGAATCGACTGATTGGATCTGTGCTCCGTCCACGAGACGCGTAGCATTCGTCTCCAGCACCACATTTCGAATGCGTCAATCCTTTTCCTATCCTCTGATTTTATTGTCCATGTTTCGGCACCGTAACTAAAGATTGAAAAAACGAGTGTCCGTACCAGTCTCATTTTGAGTTTTTTGGACAAAGAGCGGTCCTTCCATATTTTTGACAGTCGACTCATCGCGTTCTTGGCCATTCCTATTCTTCTGCGAATTTCCGTATGGCAGGAGGCTGCATTGCTTAAGGAAGATCCTAGATACGTGAACTCGTCTACTTTCTCGAATTTATTTAGGGCGCCTGTTGTTTGGAGGATATTCGCGTGGTCCACAATCATGATTTTTGTTTTCTGATTATTAATCTTGAGCCCACACTTGTTGCTTTCGGTTTCTACTCTCTTTATCAGTCTCGACATCTCCTCTTCAGATGTTGCTATCAGTGTTGTATCGTCTGCGAATCTTAAGTTTGAGATCTTTTTCCCTGCAATGGAGATGCCGCCTCTCCATCCATCGAGTGCGTTCCTCATTATGTATTCTCCATATAAATTGAACAGGTCTGGAGATAGTATGCAGCCTTGTCGTACACCTCTGCTGGTTTTGAAGGTATCAGATTGCTGGTTTTCAATTCTTATTTTAACTAAGTTATCTTCGTATAAGTTTTTAATTAATATTGCCAAATGATCTGGAACTCCCATCTTATGAAGAACTGTCCAGAGAACTTCCCACTTTACACAATCAAATGCCTTTTTAAATTCGCGGGCCTTTTCTATGAGCTGTCGCATATTAAGGATTCGCTCTCTCGTACCCTTCCCTTTGACAAAGCCTGCTTGTTCTTGGGGAATTTGGTTGTCTAAGTACTGTTGCAAACGGCGTTTAATGATTCTTAGTAATATTTTGCTTGGATGGGACCATATTAATGATGGATATGAATGACCTATTCCCTTTTGATTCACGACGACCTAGCAAACGTCAAATGGAACGTACGAAATGCCCCAGGGACTCTTAAATTGCTAACACAAGTACTGTATAAAATAAGAGCTGAAGTAATAGCGATTCAAGAGATGAGATAAACTGGTTCAGGAATTATTGAAAGAAAATACTACAATATATACTACAGCGGATATAGCACCTGACACGAGTTAGCTTATTAAGTGTACACGCACCCACGGAAGATATCGGAAAAGATGAATTCTATGACACCTTAGAACAAGGAATATAATCCATGTCCACGTCATCACGTGGAAATAATTGCTAAAGACCTTAATGCAAATATTAACAAAGAGTATTTTTGTCAGCCAACTATAGGATGTGAGAGCTTGCATGAAGAGCCAAATGGTAACGGGTTAAGACTAATAAAATTTGCAAGCACCAAAAACATGATAGGAAGAGGATCAAGATTTTTCTATAAAATAATACACAAAGAAACATGGAAATTACCTGACAACGAAACAAAACAACTACTTACAAAATACTAGTAAAGTTTACGGAGTTGGCATAGTTGGAAAATACCAGGCCGGATTTACTCCTGAAAAATCAACTATTGACCAGATTTATTAAATAAGACAGATCCTCGAGAAAACATTAGAATAATTTAACATTGAAACCCATCAATGTCAAGAGAAAAATACTCTCCCAATCAATGCGTGAGTTTGGTAAATCACTTATCCTATGAACGAGAATGACAATGTCGAACTTAGAAGCCAGCGTTAGGATACAGGGAGAAAATTCTCGATCCTTTAACATAAAGGATGGACTCCTTTCCTCTAACTTAACATTACCTTGGAAAGGCAGTCCGAGACACACGAATTAGAGACGGCGGTACTATTTAAATAGTTCGATACAAAGTTCCTACTCACCTACTACAGATCGGTCTAGTCATCAACGAAGACAAAACTAAGTACATGTTGGTTACTAAGGATCCTATAGCAAATGAGAAACGGAAAACAACATTTGGAAATCATATATTTGAACGTGTTGACAGCAAGCGAGATGTTTAGCAATATTTTCAAGAATTTAAAACGGCTGCGAAATAGGTCGGTCTAGTCATCAACGAAGACAAAACCAAGTACAATTTGGTTATTAAGGATCCTATAGCAAATGAGAAACGAGAAACAACATTTGGAAATCATATATTTGAACGTGTTGACAGCTTCACATACCTTATCTCGCTAGTGACTACTACCAATAAAACAAACAAACAAATTAAAAGACGAATAAACCTTACAAATAGGGCATACTATGGACTCCAAAAACAATTCTACTCAAGAAATATCCAAAGAAAAACTAAACCTATTATAAGCAAAACACTGCTCAGGCCGGTCCGCTGGCGGAAACATACGGGGCGGAAACATGGACCCTAACGCAGAAAGATGAAATACTTCTCGGGAAGTTCGACCGCGAATTACGTGATGGAGTTGAGACCGACCTAGGGATACTAGAGATCAGAAGATGGCAACACGTTGCCAGAAACGGAACAGAATGGCGACTAATCTTAGAGCAGGCCAGGATCCACAGAGGATTGTTGAGCCAAAGATGATGATAATAACTATATAAACAGTAGTAGGGTCTTTAACAATATTTTACTAAATTTTGCCAAATTGTAATGACGTTGCGTCCTTGTTTATTATTAAACCAAACTGTCATGTATCGTTTTCGGTGTAAAATCACATCTTATTGTAAGTACAATAATGTTATAAGGTCCTCGAAACATATAACTGCATCTGTTTTATAATGGTAACAATGTAATACAGTTTCCGAAAGCTTGGATGAAGTAAAAAGTGTTTTCTTCTATCTACAGTTGCTATAATCCCCAGTACTTCCGTTTTGTGTTATATTTCTATTAGGTAAAAAGCTTTTGATTTAATTTTTAAAAATACAATTGTTTCTTGGTTTAAACAATATATAGTTTTATTTTATGAGTGGACTCATGATTGATAATCACGAATAAACTGTCATATTATGAAAAAATGTGACACTATAAATATGGTTTCGTCCTTGGATCTTATTTAAGAAAAAAAAATGATTAGCAGAACTAGAGATTATCATAATACAAGAGTTATAAAAAGGTAAAAACAGTAATTGCAAAACCAAAATTTGTGCAACTTCTCTCCAAATAGAAAACATATTGGATACTGTTTCATATTATACAGCATGAGAAGCTGTATTGTATGATGTTTAAGTTCACTTGGAATTTTGATTATTAATTCTACCCGTAAACAAGTTATGTTGAATAATACTTGGTACGAACCTTGTAATTAGCGCCCTCTATGAGACTAAGATATAAAAACATACTCATGAGATGTATCAGCTTCCAAAAGATATTCGTATAAAATTTCATTATAATGTTGCCACTAGTTTCGACAAAATGGCAAACATTAAAAATGTGTAACATTTTTTTTCTTCAACGCTATTTATCTTGAAAACAGATAGCGTTACAAAAATTTTTACTAAGCAAACCCCAATTAGTTTTTAATTTTTTCCTATCATAGAGACGGTGTTACCTTTTTTTGAAACACCCTATATTTAACTTTACGCAATTGCGGCTTTTACGACCCAAAAACATATCCAGCAGTAAAATAAACTGTACTCACCTCAAAACTTTTAACAACGCCTTTAAAGCTCTCTTTCGGTACAACCAAATGGAAAGTCCTTCCAACATAGGCTACCAAATCCTTCTCGTTCCATTTAACTAGCTTATCTCCCTCAAACTCAATCTCCAAGTCTTCAGTGACATCGAAAGCGAAGTCTTCTTCGTTGTCAGCGATTGTAGAGGGTAATAAGAATGTCGCCGTTGCTAGCAGCAAGGCGACCAGTGATGGGAGGAGGTACATGGTAGAAAGAAGAGTGTTACGCTAGTGATCACGCTTTCATCGCTCTGTAACAAAAAAAATATTTTTAATATTGAATCATATAAACTAAATGTAAATATGATGATCCCTTAAAGATTTGGGATCGACAATCCTAATTATTGGAATTCATTATCCTAAAACTATTGTTTTTGAATTATGAATTGCAATTGCAACTGTAAATAAACCAATATTGTTTAAAATTAGAGGGTATTTTTTGCAAGAGAATACTGGGATTAACAATATGCCTAGACAAATTGTCACATTTCTGAACCTAGAAAATCCACAAGAAAATACTGTTTCCGCCATATTTATGCGACTACAGGAGTTAATAGAGATGCAGATATTACAATTTAGGATCATACACTAGTAATACAATTGTGATCGCATATAAACTGATCACCAACCAATCACCTTTGCCTTTACACAGAAGCTAGGTAAATGCAGTCCTAGACCAGGGGTCTCCAAACTACGGCCCGAGGGCCACATCCGGCCCGCAGACAGATTTTGTCCGGCCCGCGGAGACATACTTGAAAACTCCTTTTAGAGAACAAATATTTTTTATAGCAAATAAAATGTTTGTGATAAGTTGGATAAAGAAACACAGAATGGTAATGAGTAAAGACATGTATAATTTATGCAGTAAATTTAACTTCAGCATATAATAACTAACAAATTATTGAAATGAATCCAACTAACATTTTTATCATTGTAAGTAATGAACAACACATACCTTATAACAAACATGACATATGAAATGCTAATGAGATGTATGTAATTGAGATTTTCCACCGACAATAGTTTGTAGTTGTGGACTAATTTTACTTGTACCAATTATTAAAAGAGATTTAAGATGCTCGTCAGTTAATTTAGATCTGTATACATTTTTTGTGTACTTCATTTTGGAGAAGGTTTTCTCACACAAATAAGTAGTACCAAAAACGGAAAACAGCCCACGAGCAAATTTATGCAAATTATCAAATTGTGTCAGTGGAAGACTCTTATAAAATTCCAACAAAGATGAGTTTTCATATTTGTTCTTAATTATATCACTGCACTGAAGATCAATCATTTCCATTTGAAGTTCCGGGGCTAGGGTTTCAATGTCAGCATCAAAAGGATTCTGAAAAATCTTAATTTGATTCGCATGGCATCAAGTCCGAGAAACGAGTATCAAAATTTATCTTCAAAGCACTCAAAGTTTCGATTGCAAAATCGATAGGAAACTCAGTCTCAGTAGTGTGGCTGAATATTTCACATGTTTTAAAATGTGAAAAACATTTACTTCGTAGTTGTGATTGAAACAGTATCAATTTCATCCGGAATGACTTGATATTAGTGTATAAATCAGGAAGATGCTGGTTTTCTCCTTGCAATCTCAAATTCAGTTCGTTCACATGTTTTGTCAAATCAACATAGAATGCTAACTTCCATAGCCATGCGTTGTTTTGTAATTCAGTAAGAGGGCGGTGCTTTTCATTCAAAAAAATTTCGATCACTGCTCGAAGTTCAAAAAAGCGCTGAAGGACTTTCCCACAACTAAGCCAGCGTACGGCTTAGTTGTGGGAAAAAATGATGATCACTTCAGCAAAATTCTATTACACATAAAATACAGAAATATATAAAATATATAATAAAATATAAAAAAAATATATATAAAATACAGTGTTGCCATCTTGGCCCTCGGAACTTACTGGAGTAATCAGTATGGCCCTAAGGCTGGAAAGTTTGGAGACCCCTGTCCTAGACAATTTCGATATTTAGATTTTATAGGACAGTTTTGCACCAACATTCAGCACATCTCTGGATTAACAAATATTGTAGCAGACGCACTATCACGAGTCGATAGCACCAAGAAAGATATCGACATCATGGACTTAGTTCTCGCACAAGAAACGGATCCAGAACTAAAAACGGAAAAAAATATCGTTGCAATTAAAGCAAATACGGTTTCCGGAACAAAACGTTAGTTTGTACTGTGACGTAGCACCAGCTACAGCCAGACCATTTGTACCGAAACCACTTCGAATGGCAATTTTTAGCACCATGCATAATCTAGTACATCCTGGAATCAACCGTTCTGTGAAGATGATCACACAGCGATATGTTTGGCCTTCAATCAAATCAGATGTGAGAAAATGGAGTCGAGCGTGTCTACAGTGACAAAAATCAAAAATATCGCGCCACATTATTTCACCGACTGGAAGTTTCCTACCACCTTCCAGCCGATTCCAACATGTTCACATAGACATTATAGTGATGCCGATTTCTGCAGGAAACAGATACTGTTTAACATGTGTCGACCGTTTCACGTGTTGGCCGGAAGCTTTCCCAATGCCCAATCAAGAAGCAGATACAGTAGCCATAACATTTTTTTCTGGTTGGATAGCTCGTTTTGGCACTCCCAAGCGTATCACAATGGATCGAGGTCGACAATTCGAATCACATCTCTTTAAATCAATCTGCAAATTAACTGGAACTATCCATTTAAAAACAACTGGCTATCACCCTCAAGCAAATGGCATGGTGGAAAGATTTCATCGTCATAAGAGCCAAAATAAAAAACACTTACACAGTGGTGTGTATAAACTTAAATGTGGCGACTGCCCAAAAACTTACATCGGCCAAACTGGTAGAAACTTTAATAAACGAATACCAGAACATAAAAGGGCTTTCAATAATAGAAAAACAGATTCTACATACGCACTTCACCTTCTAGATCTTAATCATTCTTTTAATGACGAATTTAAAATTCTTCACATTCAAAATAAAGGCTTTAAGCTATATTTGTTAGAATCTATGGAAATCAACAAATTAAAAAACACAGATATAATTCTGAATGACCAACTTGAGACAAACAGTTCTCCCCTCCTCAACATATTTCATTAGAGACTATAAAGTGTAAACGCATGCTAAAAATAGATCACTTGAGAAAGGCAATCAGCCGAAACAGCTGTAGTGATAATAGTTTAAAATAAATTTTGTGGAAGTTTGAAAACGAAGTTTTCAGTGTTTTATTGTTACATAAAATACTATGTTCTTTATTTTAATTAAAATGTATGCATCAGGCATATGAAACCATATTAAATAAACTTTTGACACAAACTACAATACATATATTATGTGTTTCACAAACTGTTGTTGATATACAATGGTAAAAATAACACAAACACTACAAACTTTCAACCACTTTCAACTTTGGAATAAGCTTAAATAGTGTGCTTGTGAAAACAATTCAACTACTTACTAATTCCATCTAAGTACTTCTATTTTCGCAATCTTACAGCATTTGCTTGCAGCTCAGGTATTAAACACACTCCGTGTTTATTTTACAGCGGAAGTCATGGAGGTCTTATGATTTAATATCCAAACATGGTTGTTCCTTCTCTTTTCTATGTAATGTCTATTTGCCGGTTATAAACATGGTACTAATTTCTAATAAACGATGTAAGACATTTGAATATATTAAAATACCATAAATTATAATTCAGTATTTTATTTTTTGCGGGAACTATATCTATCTATCTAAGAAACAGCGACAGGTTTGCCTTATTACATATATTTGAATTAAAACATTGAATTGATAAACTGCATACGAGACAGGCCTAACGCTATGCTATGAATTTCTTTTTGGAGGTAATAACCACGTAAGTGTGAAAATAAAAATTTAATATGTCTATTGTTTATACAAATGAAAAACGGCTGAAAATAATAAAATGGTACTTTGGGGGCAATTCAGTACAAGAAACTGTTATTTATTATGCCTTTTGAAAATAGGCCAATACCTATGGAAAAAACTGAATCGGCCATTATTAATCAATTTGAAAAGTTTGGCTGTACTAATGTTAGATGTAAAAAATGTTGACCATCAGATCAACCTTGCGAAAAGAAACTTTATCAAGAACGAGAAATTCAAGTTTGTGCATTGGCTGAAGCAACGCCGTATTCAAGTAAACAAATTGCCGATAAAGTTGAAGTTGAATGCAAAAACAGTGGTAAATATTTTGAAAAGAAACAATTATCATTGTTATAAAGTGCAGACAACTCAAGAAATATTTCCTGAGGATCAATTTAAACGGATACAATTTTGTAAAATATTCATGGAGACATGCCATGCAAATAATAATTTTTTGAAAAATATTTTGTTTACAGATGAGTCGTCCTTCACAATTCACAAGAAACATAATCGATCCGTTGTACGTTATCGATCTCAGTAGAATAAGCATTTGAGTGTATCTGTGCGTACGCAGTATCCACGAAAGTTGAACGTTTGGACTGGAATTTTGGGAAACCATATTATTGGTACTTTTTTTCATTGAAGGCAATTTAAACTCAAAAGTCAAATATCTCCAATTACTGCAAAATCAAATTCCAGCACTTCAACGTCTTCAAATTAACTTAACGAAATTTGGTTTCAACAAGACGGCTGTCTTGCACATAATGCAAAAGCCGTTAGAGACTTTTAAGTGTTAATTTTTTCTGAAGTACGTGTCATTAGTACAGACGGTACAATAAAATGGCCCCCTAGGTTACCCGATTTAACTAGATTTTTATTTTTGGGTTCTAATTGTTTGGAATTATTTTTAATTTAAACAGTAGTGTTAGATTGATTTCATTTTTAGAGAACAAATTTTATACTTTTATACTAATATGATGTACGGATTAATTTTCTTTTTACCAAATGTCTTCCAATTTTTGCAGTTTCGTGTCAACAACCTTTGCGTCTGTCAATGTACTCCTCTTCTCTCCAATGCCTCTCCGATTACTTCGTCCCATATCCGTTTTGGTCTTATTCTTTTTTTTACTAATCATACTAATATGATGTACGGATTAATTTTCTTTTTACCAAATGTCTTCCAATTTTTGCAGTTTCGTGTCAACAACCTTTGCGTCTGTCAATGTACTCCTCTTCTCTCCAATGCCTCTCTGATTGCTTCGTCCCATGTCTGTTTCGGTCTTATTCTATTTTTAGTTTTCAATATTTTTGCTTTGCTTTGATCCCGCTTAAATGACCCCACCAACACAGTTGTCTTTATTTTCAGTTCGTTCCTTATATCCTTGTTCTTTATTCTGTTCATTTTGGTAGCACCTTCAATTATTTTTAAATACTTCATCTTTTGAGCCTGCATTTACTCTTTTGCCGCTTCGTTAGTAGCCATGATTTGCTACCGTAACTCAGAACAGGTGTGTAAACTGCTGTGAAAACTTTCATTTTTGTATTTCGTGATATTTCTTTTCTGCAGATAAATTTTTTGTTGATTGTATTTATACAGCGTTTTCTTTAGTATGGATTCTGCTTCTACAGATAATGTTTCTTCTATTATTACTCCTAAGTATGTAAAAATTTTAACTTGTTCTATTTTTGTTCAATAAATTTCTATATTAAGTTCTTTTTTTTTCTCCTGTCTGCGTATCATTATTGTATTTCTTTTCTGCAGATAAATCTTTGTTCATTGAATTCATACAGCATTTTCTTTAGTATGGATTCTGCTTCTAGAGAGCCTGTTTTCTTCCATTATTAATACTAAGTATGTAAAAATTTTAACTTGTTCTAATTTTGTTCATTAAATTTCTATATTAAGTTCTTTTTTTTGTTCTATTTTGCTATCTTCATTTCCTTTTCAGTAAGTACTTCTTTCGGTATTTGTAAATTATTCTGAAGTTCTTTTTAAGTATACGAATAAGGTTGCGTTTCGATTTAATTTGAGTCTCTTCTCTTACCACTCCCTGACACGTGTTTCTGGGTCTACCCGTCATCAGAAGGAGTTTGTAAGAAGACTCAAACCAAATCAAAGCGCACCGATTACTCTAGCAATGACATAAAAATAACTGCCAGAGTATGCAACTAGAGACCTCTAGTGAGGACGTAGCTTCATCTTCTTTTTCAGTGTTATTAATTAACACCAAAAAGTCAGTAAATACTTCTTCCAAAATTTTTACTCTTTGTAGCTTTCTATACCGTATTAGTCTAGGCGGTAATAACAGGACTTATACATATTACGACTTATAACTCAGAAACTTCGCAGTTGACGACAAACCAGAAAAAACTCAATTGTAATAGAAACTTTTGAAGCAGGCAGCAAGAAGACCTAAACGAGCATGTTAGAGACCAAGAAATCAGAACGATAATACAGCATATAGAAAAGCAACAATTAATATGTATGGACACGTAATCCGAATCCGAATCCGAAAAAAATATTAGAGTGAACCCAGCTAGAGAAGAAAAAATGAGTTAGACCTACAGGTAGGTACAAGATGGGTTAAAAACCGACAACATAACTACACGAACCAAAGCAATATCAGAAAGAAATTTAATGTCTAGGTTTAGAGACAATTACTCCGTACAGGCAATTTAGGCTATACCCTTCCCAAACAAAAGACTTCCTTCTGCAAATGGCTTCTTTGGAAAAATGCATTTTTTAGGTAAATCACCTGCTCTTAGCCTGACTATAAAACGGCTATCTGGTGCTAGCAATATAATACTTGTCTCATGTGCAAACAAGACGCTCTTCCTATCACGTCCATCTCAAGTATTCTCTAGTACATATTATAAAACCAACTCGACGTGTTTTGGCCAGAAGGGGTCTGGTGGCGGGTCTCGTATACGTCTTCTAACTTTACCATCAGAAATATCGACATGGCATAATCCTCTGGCATAATGAAAACAATTCATTTATTTAGTTGTTATCAACAGGTCCTCGTAGACACTTCGTCTCAGGACCATTTTACTCATGTAGAGTCATACGCCGCCATGTTACCTATCCAACGGTAACTTAACCATCACAAATTATAAATACTAATAATGTAAAACAACTTCAAATTTAAAACATTTAAAGGGTTTTTACCCATATATTTTGGTGGCTACTAGCATGTACAACCGTTTGCACTGATGATGGATTGTTTAATCCGAAAACGTTTTGCAATGTGTTTGTGATAGCCCGTTTGAGGCATTTTTATATACCTTTTATAAAGGATTTTAAACAAATTTTTTTGTGATATATGGTATACAGCCAGCTACAGGAACTTAGTTTCCTCGTGAAATTCATTTATGCTACAGTTGGTCGAAGTTCTGTGTTTCAGAAGACTGAGCCGTCAAAAAATTATCTCTTTGAGAAGTAGCTCTATGTCGTCTTTGTCCTGGTCTTTTTGTGTATGTTCTTTATCGTTGTGTAATGCAAAACACGGGCTACATAACATAAACTTCAAACTACCCAAATACAGTAATTTTGTGGACAACGTTATTTTCAGTTAGATATCTCGGTCTAGTCATGCTCACTGGAAAAAAGGATTGAAATCGCGTAAAACGGTAACGGTACCTTACGCTGTACAAAGTACTGACGAAACTTGTTATAGTCAACGAAAAATGAAAACTAAAAATTTTATTGATTAAAGGAATTTGAACAAAAAAAATTAAATAAAAAATCCCTACTCATCGTTCTGCTACTATTTGGAAATATTTGGAACCCCATGGCTACCTGAAGACTGTAGATAGAAACATGAAATCTAGATTCAGCTATATAACAACTAACCACCACATTCTGCAATCATTTCTAACTACTTGAAGACGACATCAGAAGTCATAAGTATCATTTAAAAAAAATCTTTTTATGTAAAGCTATAGGCAAGATTTGTTTTGTTTGATTTTAATTCAATATTAAAATGTCTAATTTTTATATTTATTTATGTACAATAAATATGATTATTTAATATTTTAGTTTATTGTTCTAACCAAACTTATTTTTCACATTTACGTCTAAGACACATTTACGACGTTGACACCTGAGAGTCTGACCTAAACGAGGCCTACAAATTGATTCCCGAAGAAAGGTGTGTTTTATTGTTTTACATAGGCTCCTAACCAATCCTCATCATCCAGCCTCAGGAGTCCACTGCTGAACATAGGCCTCTTCCTCATGTTTTCAACCCCGTTTATCTTGCGCCGCTGTTATCCAGTTTTTATTGAGTATTCTTAAATCGTCAGTCCATCTTGTAGGTGGTCGACTGACGCTTCTCTTGTCTTCCCTTGGCCTCCATTCCAATAACCTCTTTGTCCATCGCCCATCTGTCATTCTGGCTATGTGTCCTGCCCATCTCCATTTTAGTCTGGCTATCTTCTGGCTAGTCACTCCGGTTCTTCTCCTAATGTCTTTGTTGGTTATCCTGTCTCGCAGAGTTATTCCTAACATGGACCGCTCCATTCTTCTCTGCGTGACTCTCAGTTTGGTAACTGCTGCTTTTGTTAAGGTATTTATGCTCCGTACGCCAAGACTGGGAGGACGCACTGATCAAATACCTTTCCCTTTAGGCATGTGGGCAGCTCACTTTTAAAAGTTTCTCTCAGTTTTCCAAATGCTGCCCATCCAAGTCCGATTCTTCTCTTCAGTTCATGAGTCTGGTTAGGTCATGAGTCATAGGTACGGGTACCTATATTATGTTGATAAGTTGATATGAATGTGTTTACCTATGATTAATTTGTGGTAACTAATAACGATATGGTAAAAATAGAAAAGCTAGGTATAATATTCATTTTCTTGAATGTTAATTTTAAAATTATTTGACTCTTATTGAATTCGTTTTATATATTAAATTTGATACTAAAATTTAAAGGCTGATGCTACTACTTCGACAATGTTTGAATTAGAATTAAATTGCGATGTGATTTAATTAACATTGAAATTGAATAAAATTCATCCAGAACATGAAAACAATTATCTCAAAATTGCAGGTTAGTGAAAAAATACACTTTTTGTAAATGAAATAATTGTTATAAAATTTATTTTTTAATTGAAAATGTGCAAAAATTCACATGTATTTTAGATTGGATTACGTTTGCGCAAATTTATTTTCAGACACAAGCAAGGGCAAGAGAAGTTTCAGATGGAAGCATCTAAAACTAGTACCTGTCTTCCTAAAACGACACACAAAAAAATAATTTTTGCTTATTTTGCGAAGAACACAAAAATGCTTTAAAAGTTCAATGTGATATAACCGTTAAAAGCCAAGAAAAAGCAATGGCAGCATTAAGAGGGATCAAAAAAAAATTTGTTGTTTAAATTTTTTTATAAATAAGCAGGTCTTCGTAGTAAACTTTTTAACATAATATTGCAGTATCATCTTTCGACTAAAACAATATTCAGCTAGTGGGTAACTGGATAAGAAATAGTCAATGTATTTTCAAACTTTCAATTTAATTTTCAACCTAAAAAATACGTACAATATCTTTCGTCTTAAAAATACCATAATTATTAAAAAAAAAACTATTTCTACTTGATTTTTTTAAATTTGTTTATAAATTATTATACATAAGTTCCCATGGTAAACTGTGTAAAGTTACTCAGTAATGCAACAGAACAACAGAATCATGTCTGCGGAGTGTCACTCCGCGCGCGACCATCTACGTAATATATGTTTTGTTGCATAAAAGGTATACTAAATAAACATTATCAATTAATATTTTTTCAGAAAAATAAGTTACAAGATTATAATGATTCTAAAGAGTCTAATGGAAGAATATCTAATGAAGACAACGAAGATGAGAAAGTGTTAACGGCGAAAGCACAGGCGAACAAGACTGGTGAAAGGAAGTAGTGAAAGGGAATCAGAACAAGAAATAGACGAAGCTGAATTGGGTACTAGGATGAAGACCATTCTCCTGAGAATACACGTGAGTTGGTTTATATGGGAAAGGATGGTACGAAGTAGAATACGTTTCCCCGCTGAAATACAGGGATGAGAATTACCAAAGTAAATTATGTCAAAAAGCTGCCTGGACCAAAAAGAGGTACTTAAAACTAAAAAAATACTAAGGACACTTGGAGTTTTTTTATAAATAATATTATGCTGGATATAATAGTGGCACATACAAATATGTATATGCAATCTGTTTCCACGAAGTATGCTTGCGCTATAGATGTTGACCTACTAATATACTCGTACATGAAATTCGAGCTCTTTTTGGCTTCTTACATATCGCGGGTAGCGGGTAGAAACTCCTGTGGATATTCCTATCAGGGAAAATTAATCAATCCCTGCCCTCCGTAGATTTTAGAGGTTTACTGACCCGGGAAACTAGTACCTGCTTAGGGTCCCTTATCCAGGGTCACGGATAAAGTCCACAACGGCAGACACGGTGAAGAATACCTTCGGTACGGCGTGAATGACGGATGTGGAAATCCCCTGATTTTAGGGATTGTATAGAATCACTCGCCAACTCGCTCGGCAAGCGTGGCGTTTTAAATATTCTAAAACCTCCCAAGTTGAAGATGTCGAGTATCAATACGAAATTACCCCAGGTTAGTAGAGTTATACACTCAGAATCTTACACTGAGCAATCAGTCAGCCTCATGGATTCTGGGGGAGGCAAATATTCGACTGAATCTAATAAGAAAAACTACCCACCATTGCTTTGTATAGCCACTTATAATATAAGAACTATGAGGACCCAAGAACACCTTGACGAACTAGAACAGGAGCTCTCAAATATCAAATGGGATATAATTGGACTGTGCGAAACTCGCTTACCAGGAGAAGCAGGTACCATCTTAAAATCTGGTCACCAGCTATACCAGAAAAACTCCGTAGAAAATCATCACATAGTCGGTGTAGCGTTCCTAATAAACAAACGAACTCCCTATAAAATAACGAAGTACTGTGCTGTATCAAACAGAGTCATATATCTTGTCATCGCTTTGAACAGCAGATACAGCTTACAGATAATACATGGATATGCACCGACAGGAAATTCAACAGACGAGGAAGCTGAATCATTTTTACAAGGATCTGATAACAGCAAGGAACCAAGAAAAATCACACTTCGTAATAATCACAGGAGATTTTAATGCAAAAATTGGAACAAAAGAAGACGGCGACAAACAATATATCGGTCGCTTTGGGCTGAACAACAGGAACGAAAGGGGTGAGATGTTGTACAACTACTTAAACAACGAAAATTAATTTTGTCTCAACACTTTCTTTAAAAAATCTAAACAACGTAAATGGACATAGATCAGCCTAGACAAGAAAACTAAGAACGAAATAGACAACATACTCTCCAATAACAAAAATATATGCACCAACGTGACAGTACTAAACAAATTCTATACCGGGAGTGACTATAGATTGGATAGAGCGAACATTAAAATACAGACGAGAATAGAACGAAACAAACTTATTAAACGAGAACGATACCCAACCACCAGTGTCCTGTTTCAAAAACAAACGGAATACCAAAAAGAGCCAAGCACAAGACTAAAATCAATACAGACACTGAAACAAATGGATATAAACGGACTAGCCAATAAAAAAAAGTAACTGTAACAACATCTGTTAAGAAAATATGCTCAAACGCGAAAACAGCCAAAACATCTAAACTCCAACCTAATACAATTAAACTACTCCAAGAAAGCCGAAACAGAACAGATCGAACTTCGGACAGCTTCAAAAGAAAAATGCGAAGAAAGAAATCAGGAACGATCATAGAAACTATAATAACAATCTAATAAAAAATATAATACAACAATAATTAAAACCGGCTCAAAAGAAATACCGGACATAACCGACTATGAAATAAGAACGGCCCTAAATCAACTAAAAACGAATAAATGTCCGGGAGAGGATAAGATACAGTTGAAATGTTGAAAATTGGTGGCAGAAAAATTGAACAGGTATTAAATATTATATTTAATAAAGTAATTAATGAAGGAAAGATTCCTCAAGAATGGTACAACTCCGAGGTCATTTTACTATTCAAGAAAGGAGACAAATCAAACATCGAGAATTACCGACCAATATCCTTGCTATCACATCTGTATAAATTACTAACTAAAATCATAACCAACCGCCTAACACATAAGCTCGATTTCTATCAACATATCGAGCAGGCTGGATTCAGAAAACATTTTAATACCATAGACCACTTGCACACCGTAAGAACACTGATAGAAAAATGCACCGAGTATAATGTTCCAATTCATATGGCGTTCGTCGATTTCCACAAAGCATTCGATTCCATCGAATTATGGGCAGTGCTTGAATCTCTAGAAAATGCACGCATAGATTCAAGATACATTAACATAATTAAAAACATATATGAAAATGCCACCATGCAGATAAAGCTGGACGAAAGCACAAAAACTAATCCCATAAGACTATAACGGGGAGTAAGACAACGAGACACCATCTCTCCCAAACTATTTACCATTGCTCTAGAAGATATTTTTAAGAAACTGGAATGGAACAGTAAGGGTATCAACGTCGACGGATCATACTTAAACCACTTGAGATTGGCAGATGACATAGTTTTAATAGGATATGATCCAAGAACTAAATGATATGTTACAACAATTAAATTCAGTTTCAGGAGCGGTAGGCTTAAACATGAACTACAGCAAACCAAAAATACTGAGCCGAGACCAGACAAATATAACAATATAAAATCATACCATAGAAAATGTTGAACATTATGTATATCTAGGTCATGTTATCAAACTAGGAAAACCAAATCAAGATGCTGAAATTAAAAGAAGAACACAACTGGCATGGGGCGCTTTCGGCAAACTAGCACATATCCTGAAAAACACCTCCATCCCTATAAACTTAAAGAAAAAGGTGTATACCACATGCATACTACCAGTTTGTACCTACGGCTTGGAGACAGTAGCACTTACCAAAAAATCTGCCAAAAAATTGGAAACAGCGCAAAGAGCAATGGAACGAATCATGCTTGGAATATCACTAAGAGACAAGATTAGAAACACCGAGATAAGAGGTAGAACGAAGATTATGGATATTGTGGAAGAAATGACAAAAAGAAATGACACTGGGCAGGTCACGTAGCCCGATATAATGACAACAGGTGGACACGGAGAATTCTAGAATGGAACCAAGGATGACAACAAGAAGCATGGGAAGACCTCAAAAAAGATGGGTAGATGACATAAGAGCAGTGGCAAGCAAACAGTGGATTAGATTGGCGCAAGATAGAGAAAGATGGAAGAAATTGGGAGATACCTACATTCAGCAGTGGATGGAAAATGGTTGACAAAGAAGAAGACATGTCGCAGGAACCTATAAACCAAGTCAAGTCAATTTGGAAGGGAGACTTGTGGGAAAGCAGCGGTGGAGGAATTGAGATATTTCGGCTCATGAGGTCACTGAAACGGTTCAAGTTTCTTCTCAAATGTATCAAATGTTTGATAAAAAAATGACCGTTTGCAAAGCTGAGTATTGGGACCGTGCAAGTTCGGAACAGCGACACCTGGTGTCGTAAATCAGCAAAATTTACTGTGCTTTTATGTTAGATCGAGGTTACCGGATAACTGTCAAGGACGTAGCCCCAAAAAAGAATAAGAAGAAAAAGTAAGATTGAGGTTATGTCGGTATATTATTAAAAGGTAAACGTTGTATGTAGTGCAAATAAAAATAAACATATTATTAAATTACAGCATTACTGTTAATATGGATGCAATAACAAAAACTGGATTTGAGAAAGTAAATCACCAAATAACTTTTCAACTAAGCACTGAGTCAAATGGAAAAGCTTTAGTAGTGGCAAATGTCAAAAAAGAATGGAAGAATTATGTGGAAGAATTAAGAAAAATAAATTACCATAAATAATGCTAATGCTAATGCATAAATGCATAAATTGGCAGGTTAAGCCCATGATATCATCATATTGGTTTCAACAATTAATTATTTCCCTGTAAACTTTTGGACAGCGAATAAATCTTTAGCATCTTCAGAATACTCGCGCACGATCGTTTCTCGTATCACATCCAAGTACTTGCACGTCGCCAATACATAGTCTGTCCGAATTCATACTATTGACGAAAAATTAAAGTCTTTAGGAACGATGTTCTTTTCGACAATATATACCCAGCAAGCCAAACAAATATGGCATTAACATATTTGCTTTGAGCGATGCCAAGATGTTATATACTGCGAATTTAGAAGTTTCAGTCAGAAGAGGCGTTTTTTTTTGTAGACACAAATACATAAATAAACATATAACAAATGTAAATAGACTAAATATATTCAATAAATAGATGTAAACATAATTCTTAACAGATTTTACATGATTTATAATTGCCAAACTAATTTATTAAATATGTTTATATAGCTTATTTACATACTTACATTAAATAATACAAATATTGTAGAAAAACATCAAAACAGTCTCAAACAACTTCTCCATAGTAAATAAATGCAAATCCCCTTGCCCTTAACAGAAAATAGAACTATTTACCCAACTCATCTTAAAATAGATGAGGCTGAGACTGTTTAATTTTTATTGGGGACGGAATTACTCTCTACCGAAAGATTGAAGTATCCGGTAGATTCAATTATTCAAGCGCAGAAAATACATTAGGAAATAGTAATCAACAGTAACAAATTTCATTGTAATCAAGATAAACAGAATTTAAGGTTTAAAGAAACTGGTTAAACTTTATATATTTAAATAAGTAAGTCATTTTGTGGTGTACACCATTTAAATACTTCCAAGTACAAACTAAATTTTTTACGAAGGTATTCTGTCAAAAATTCTGTTTACGAAATTGAGAAATACGTAATTTTTACAAATTTAAAATGTATTCCACCTGTAGGTGTTCACTACTTTAAAAGTGGTTATTTGAAAATGCTCAGGTTTTCATTGATTAAAACGTTCTGATGAATATTGTGATCCTTATAGATATTTTCATTATTTTAGTAATTTTTTAAATATACCATATACACTAGGTTTACTTCATTGTAAGTTTTTTTTATAACTAATAACGTTATCTCGTTATTCTGCTCTGTAAGAGATATTTTATGTGTAACCTCCTTGACAGAAATTCTTACAACGAGTAGGCATATAGACTGAAACACCCTTTTCACGCAAAGGGGCACTTCGTACCGACTTTACTAAAAACAAATCAAAAAGGCAACGTTTAGGGGTATACGAGTATTACACAAGGGAAGTACAAGAGGAATGACAACAGCTGATACCTAATTGTCTATGTGCATGAAATAAAATCAAACATTATATTAATATATCAAATATGATCAGATATTTATCATCGATATATTTAAAAAAACTGGGAATTCAACCTCGATGTGCACCAAATTTTCATAGATTTCCAGCAAACATATGATTCCATAAAAAGAAGCAAATTGTGGATAGCAATGTTAGAAATTGGAATACCAAGAAAATTAGTTGAATTAACACTCATATGCACAAGTAAAGATCGGAAGCAGAACATCGATGCCGTTTGGTATAAATTCAGAACTTAGGCAGGGGGACCCTTGTCACCGTTGCTGTTCAATTTTGCTTTAGAATATGCAATAAGTAAAATATCGTCTGAGCTGAAAGGAGGATTTGCTTATTAATGATAAAAACTGTTGCTGGCTTTTGCTGATGATATATGTGCAGTCACGCATTCTACAAGAGATGTGAGAGAGGTGTTTTCACAGCTCGAGGAGAAACCAGGTAGTCTCGGTCTCCGATTAATTAGAAAAAAAAAAGACGAAATACATGGTAGTAACCAAAAATCCAAGACCAAGAGTTAGACAGAACATCAGTATTAATGATCACAACTTCGAAGTAGTAAAGGAGTTTAAATACCTGGGGGCGATAATCACAGCTGACAACCACATAGAAAAAGAGGTCTCAGCAAGGATAGCTGCGGGAAATAGAGCATTATACTCCCTTTGAACATTATTAAGATCGAAGCTGCTAAAAAAGAAATCTAAATTAACACTGTACAAGTCGATTATTCGCCCAATTATTACATATGGCAGTAAAACATGGACTCTCAACCAGCGGGAAATCAATAAGCTTCTAGTATTTGAAAGAAAGATTCTCAGAATAATATTTGGCCCTCAAAGAGATGAATTCACAGGGGATTGCAGAAGACGCCGCAATGCTGAATTGGTGACTCTGTATGGAACTGAAAACATAGTTAAACATATCAAGTCAAACCGATTAAGATTTGTGTTTTTTGAAAGACCAGATTGTAGAAGATCAGTAGGCCTACCGAGAAAAGATGGAAGGATGATGTTGAAGCCTATTTATCTAGAATTGGGGTACAACAATTGGAAATAGAAGTGCAAGATCGTAGAGGATGGAGGGCGATAGTGAATGTGGCGAAGACTCACACCGAGTTGTAAAGTCAGTGAAGAAGAAGAAGAAGATTAATATATCCAAATGTACCTACTTATAATTTGCATTCATTTGGTATGTTTGAAGTACTCCAATAAGTAGGATTTCGAAAGCATAGGTAGAGGAAGAAAACAATGTTTTCGGGTAAAGCAACTTGATCTTTGGAAATAGATGCCAGTAAATATTTAGGTTGTTTTTTATTATTTTTTTGTTTTCTTCTATTTTAATACGGCTAATAGGGTATATAAAAAAAACCATATTTTTGAAAAAAAAAACAAATATAAATAGCTATATAGGACATGTAGACAGGTATAAATGATTTTGTTAGTACACAAATGAACTCTAAATATAAACGAAAATGTCAACTACACCGCGCATCAGTCAATCTTATATTTAGCTACTAATAATAATTCACTACAAAATAGACAATTTCCATTTACAATAAATCAATCTAGAGAATGAAAACGATGAACATGTGGCTTTTTTAATTCTACCTTTATTATTCAATGACTCAAATTGAAAGGAATGTAAATTTAACTCTAAAATCGACTTTTTCACAAATTTTAATCATTTTTATTAATAAGCTCATGACAAATAACACCTTTTAACTCATACTCTAAAACATACTTAAGGGCGCATGTAAAAAGAAAGAAATCAGGTAAGTACCAAATTTCTTTTCTTGGTAAGAACACACTGCCAAACCTAACATAATTACACATTGAAGTGTTAACAAGTTATATATTCTTTTAGAAAAAAATGATATATTGGCACCAAAGGTTAAAGGTGAACATGGAACTTTGATATGCGAAGAATGTAGGACTACATTTGTGAAGCTTGATAGTTTCAGAATGCATATACAACAAAAACATGCAGGTAGAATACAAATCTTATATTGTTTTGCTATATACTTCTACTTGTACTACTGTAAGTAACATACAACAAAGTTCTTGAAAATGACAAACAATATAGGAAGGAACACAAAGGAAGCAACGTCGAAGAACATACCAAGAACAAAAATATTTAGAAAAAACTACTGGTTCGATGACGAATGTAGAACAGAATTAAAAAAAGATCAGATTTGAGATTAAAAAGTTTACGATCGCAAAAACAAGACGACCTAGAAAGGTATGCCGAACAACGAAAAAAAGTAAAGATAATCCTAAGGGAGCAGAAACGAAAGTATATGGATGATAAAATAAAGCGTATTGAAGAAAATTACAAGAAAAATGAAATAAATTTTTTTACAAAGAGGTAAAATACATTAAAACTGGGTATCAGGGCAGAACGATGAATGTAAAAGATAAGCAAGAAATCTGATAGTGAACGAAGGCCAAATATGTGAAAGGTGGAAAGAATATTTCGAAGAGATGCTTAATGACGGAGTGACTACTGAAAAAAATTATTATGTTTCTAAACCTCAAATAGTAATAGAAGAAATACCAAAGCCCACAAGAGAATAAATTGAAGAAATAATAAACGATAAGAAAAATCAAAAAAGCTCCAGGGAGAGCGGCATTGTGGCAGAGAACATAAAATATAGAGAAGAGGCCTTAATAAATCAACTTGGTGAGCATGGGTTCGATTATAATTCCTATACACAAAAAAGGAGATAGAACTGAATGCGCACACTATAGAGGAATATCCTTATTAGAGGTAATATATAAAGTACTCGCCACACTAATTAAAAAACGATTATAAATATATATATATATATATATATATATATATATATATATATATATATAGATGAAGAATCATGAAGGATACCAAGGAGGATTTCGGAAAGGAAGATCAACAACCGACCAATTTTTTATGCTGAAACAAATCCTGATCAATTGCTATGAATACAACATTTCAGCACACTTACTCTTCATTGATTACAAAGCCGCCTACGATACAATAGACAGAAGCAAATTAATAGAAACGCTAAAAGAACTCCAAGTGCCAGAAAAAATAATAGGATTGGTAAAAATGACAATTAGATAAACCATGTGTGCTGTGAAATTCAACGGTACAGTCTTAAAAGAATTCGAAGTGAAAAAAGGTGTTCGCCAAGGAGACCCGTTGTGTACATTGCTATTCAATATAGTTCTAGAAAAAATTGTAAGGGTTAGTGGGATAAATAGGTCCGGAACTATTTTATACAAGGAGCACCAATGCTTAGCATACGCTGATGATGTGGTTCTCATTGCAAGAAATGGAAAAAAACTATCAAATATGTATAGCAAAAAGACTGATTCTGGAAAGCTCTAAGTACATGGAGTTCTCGAGCAAAAAGGGAATAAACACCAAAGGATCCTTTAAATTAGGTGGAGAATGGACCAGTTGTAGAATTTGAGAAAATGGATATATACTCTTATTGATCAGACATGTAAGGAAGAAACTAAAATCAACCTGAGACTGACAAAGAGCAACAGGTGCGCTGAAGCCATGAGCTTCATAATTGAGGCCAAAGATATATCTCATAATACAAAAATAAGACTATGAACAAAACCATACAGAACACATTGGAAGCATGAGAAAAAAATATACTTCGCAGAATGTTTGGTGGAAAAGTATTAGAGGAAGAATGGAGAAGACGAACTAATGCAGAAGTGTACCATTTGTATGATAACCCTACAATAACAAAAGTGGTGAAAAAACATAGACTAGAATGGCTCGGTCATCTAGAATATTGCTTGGAGAGTACCTGAGGGCAAAAAAAATAAAGGAAGACCAAGAAAGAAATGGAGAAATGTAGTGATGAAAGATGTCAGAGAGATGGGAATCAGAGATTGGAAGCTGATAGCTAAGAAGAGAAAACGATGGAAATTATCAATCCAGCAATTGGCCTAAAAGGCCTGTTAATGCTGTACATACATATACTTCTACTTAATTACAGGTCTCTTGAGTAGTGGAGAAATATGCCACGACAGAGACAGGCTAAACAGTTCACAATAGATATGTAAAGGTTGCCGTGTGTCAGGCCATAAATCACCCTATTATCTATCTGAGATCTATATAAGAAATTGTAAGACTTAAAAATAATTTAATTGCAAACAATGTAATACTGAGTTTAACATGTTAAACAAAATTAAATATGCACCGAACATCACAACATTCAGAAATTAATAAGGAACTAAAGTACCCATTGTGTCAATTTACAGGACCATCGTCATGACATCTGATTACCTATTACCGAACAGAACATTCCTTGACAGTTGCTAGTGAAACACTTGTATTTCAAACATTTGAGGAATTTCAGGAGTAAAAAATGACTACTGAAAAACAAACTTTTTCCTCATTTGTCAATACGCATGGTTAAGAATGGAATAAACTGTCAAAAAAAAAAATAAATATACATGTCATAGATGAGGCAATATTAGAACAAGAGGGAAAATATTAGATCAGTTAAAACACATGGAAGTAACAAAATGAATGGGTATTACCCTGCTGAAATATGAAACAGCTGGAAAATTACCATTGCAGTCTATATTAGACAAAGTACGGGATTTAGATACTAAATTTTAACTACAGTGAACCCATTTACTTACGAAAAAAGACCTGTATAATATTGAAAAACAAAACTGCGCTTGCGCGTAGATTTCAGGCAGATATTACTGGGGTGTACTTAGAACTTAGATCCTTGTAAATTTACATTGTACGATGCGAACGTTCGCATTTGTTGATGATCCGTCTGAGATGTCAAATACAGATGAAGATATAATAATTAGCGCTACTAGTTTTACAGTAATAGCAGGACTTTCCGAAAAAAAAAAGGAAGAAGAGAATGTGGTGTTCAAATTTGTTGCAAAAGAGAAAAAAAGGGGAGATGATGTCTTGTTAATTGATTTAACGACTGACAATTTAGGTCACGTTACAAATTTCTGTAGAAAATTTATGAATAATTTTGAAATGCAATTTAAAAACAAACCACGTAGAATTATAAATTGTGACAGTCCCACTATATGACTTTTTTGAAGAGCCTTTGAAGCTCTTTTTGTCCTCGTCCAAATGATGCCAGAAGCGAAGTAATCTTTTTTTTACTTTACTACAGAGACACCACAATTCATATCAGTAAAAATTTTGTTCCAGGTATAAGTTTTTTTGTTTATTATTTTATATAATTTCGACTTCCGATTTCATAGACATTCTTCGTTTCTACACGATTCAATTAATGGAAGCGTCCTTATTCATTATTCGTCCATTCCAAATTTGACAAAGGATATATAACAATATAGCCACGATTTAAAGTCTTAAGATTGCATGTACAAATAAAATATTTTCTCAATTTTATAAATAAAAAAAATTGGGGTGATAATTACCCCAACACAGAAATGTCACCACACAGTCTCTGGGTTAAGACAACTGAAAATATACAAAGGAAGACATTATAGCAACAATTTTAGTATTTACGATTATTACTATCAAACAGAGGAATAATCGTGGAAAATAAAAAAATAATACGAGAAACACGAGAATATAACAAAATTGAACTTTGTTTTATGAAACAAAAGTATTGTTGAAAAAACAAAACGATATTTCACAATGTATACTGACCTACGGATCTAAAAACTTAATAATAAATAGGAAAAACAAGGTAGAAAAAATTATAGAAGTATAAAATACAAATACGACAAAAAGCAAAATCTTGATGAATCTCTAGAGATGAAACAGACGAGGCAATGGAACCAAGCGACCTGTACCATGGGGACTGGCAAAATAGAATGAGCTGGAGAAAACTTTTTAAGATATGAATACAGTAAAATATATCGAAATCCTAAGTGTAATATATGTATTGGACATGTGATGTAGTTATACAAATAAGTCGTACCTTCCGTAAAATAAGTTGCTACAAGATAAAGAAGTTTTATATTTCAAAATATCTAACAGATATACAGATCGGTTTACTTTCATAGATAATTACAAATGTTTGTTTATTTATATTCTTATGAACACATCACACTGACATTCGAAACTTTAATAGCACATTTACTAATTAATGCAATTAATACTTAAATTATACAGGAAACATTCTCGGTTGAATTATTTTGATAATATCGTATCAAAATAATACTGATAAAAAGATTTTTACGGTTTTTTCATATTAAATATATACTTATATTTATCTTCTATACACTTATACAAACAATCAATACATTATCCTACTGGATTAAAGAAAAACAAAGTTTAATTTGATCAGAAACAATGGTAGTGCTATCACCAATTTTGAAAATATTTAAACAAAGATACATTTGATGCACGCCATTTCCTCATGTTGTAGTATGTTTTATTTTAAGATTAACAAAACAACACACTGTTTCCTAACGTCAATTTAACTAAAATATTACATACAAATAAGACAAATCTTATATTTTTCTTTTAATTGAGTAATTTTTGTCTCATTAAATGAGATGTGTCTCAATCATATTCCAAGTATACTTAAAAATAACTTTCATGACAAAACGATATGGGAAGATCGAAATATAGTGAAAGAAAACATAGAGTACAGGGACAAACGGCAAAATTGTCATTCGCCAAAAATAAATTTTCCCATAAGCTAATCAATAAGTTCAAAATACGTTCAAAAGTTAAAAAAAAAGCTCAAAAGGCTATATGGAGTCCAAAGGTATAAATTTCTCAAAAATATAGCTAATGAAAAACTTGGTTCTCAGCAAAGTATCGACAAATCTCGATGGAACTCTGATACAGAAAACTATTTTGTATAAATTATATCTGGACCAGACTATATAATAATGAGACAAAATTAAAATTTAAGTGCCAAGACTGCAGAGTAAAAAGAGGATCTACCTGTGGACAGATCACTACTTTTTTTAGCTAATCTTTTGTGCCCCTTTAAACAATACTTCAAACAGAACACCGAAAGTAAGAGAAACGATACTACACAGTACAAAACGGAGAGATATAAATTGCATCTTTTATTTCAACCAAGTATTAAACATCTTTTTTAATCTAGATTAGAAAAGAAACTAAATGAGATGGAAAGAAATATGGATGTAGAACAAGAATAAAACAACCTCAAAACGATAATAAAAAAAATGGCTTATGAAGTATTAGGAACAGAGAACAACGACAAAAAACAACACGAACCACCATGGATGACAGAAAACGTAAAAGAAATGATACAAGAAAAAAAACAAAATATATAAGAAATGGCTAACAAATAAAACATCTACTAGTAGAGCAACATATCACAGGAAAAACGGAGAAGTACGCAATTAAAAAAAAAAGCAAAAAATAATTTCTGGGAACAAAAATAGAGTTACTTAAAGCAGGAGGTCCACTCCTAATAGAACAATATACTTTTCTAATGAATCAATGCTGTCAACAAATTAAAGTACCATCTGAATGGAAAACCGCTCACCAAGTGTCCATCTTTAAAAAGGGTAATCGAAAAGATCCTAACTGCTACAGAGGATTAAGTGTCCTGTCTACTTTCGGGAGATTGTTTGGAAAGATAATAAATGGAAAAATACAAGATGTAGGACATCTAATTAGCGAAGACCAAAGCGGATTTACGCCTGGTAGATCTTACACTGATAACTTGTTTATACTTCAACAATTAACAGAAAGAAAATAGGGGTTGGTACCGAAGTACATCTAGCCTTCATCGACTTAGAAAAGGCGTGTAATACAGTTTCAAGACTAAAACTGTGGCAAGCTTTACAACAACTAGGCATTAGTCAATACCTTTTAGAAATAATTACAGAAGTATACAGGGATAACACTACTTACCTAAAAATAGGAAATAGACTATCAGAGCCAATAAAAGTAACTAAAGGACTAAGACAAGGATGCAGTATCTCACCCTTACTGTTTAATTTATATATTGAGGCAGCCCTCCAAAATTGGAAAAACCACTGCCAGGGAATGGGAATCCCCATACTGTTCTCCCTGAACTTTGCGGATGACCAAGTCATCCTAGCTCAAGATTCTTATGATCTAGAATTTATGATAAAGCGCCTATACAGAGAATATGTAAAATGGGGGTTACAAATCAGCATGAAGAAAACAGAATATTTAGTTACCAATTCAGATGCAAAGTTTGAAGTGTTGATAGACGAGGACGTGGAAATCAAACAAGTGGAAAAATTTAAATATTTAGATGCACTCATTGATAAGAATGGCTTGGGAGAAACCGAAATTAAACACCGAATTACTCAGGGACGTAAAATTGTAGGATGTCTGAACTCATTATGGTGGGATCGCAACATTTCCAAAAGGAACACAAAAAGAATAGGTCAAACCATGGTTGAATCAGTTCTTTGTTATTGCTCTGAAGTATGGACAATTAATGCAGACCTGAAGAGAAGATTGTTGGCAGTTGAAATGAATTATTTGAGAAGAAGTGCTAGAACATCAAGGCTGAAGAGAAAGAGCAACGAATCTATAAGAAGCAACAGGAATGTTACAGAAACGGTCATTGACAGAATAGAGAGAAGAGGTTTAGAATGGTTTGGACACCTATTGAAAATGCATGAGGAACGTTGGTCAATAATAAAAATGTTTTATTCATGTTTTATTATAACATTTGTTATAGTTTTATGTTTAGAAATTATCATATATTATTATTAGGAATAAAGATCACAGTAACAGTATATTGGAATTCATTGAATTGTTGTATAACTTAACTTAACATGGAATTAAATTTTAGTGAATTAGAATAACTTACGTTAAATAAAGATCCGGTAGTGACAGGAAAAGGTTCGCGCTATTGCCTGAATACAACATTATGCGATTTTTCGTCAACTGAGCACATTTCATTATATTGATCGATTTGTAAACAATATAATTTATTGTTCACAAAGTAATAATGTTCAGTAGTAGTAGTATTTAGTAAAATTCATTGTTTATAATTTAATCATAAAATAAAAAAATTGACAATTCAAATTGTCAAACATCTGACATCAATATGATAAAACACACACGTCCTAATATATATTCTTGCATTACGTGTGGCCTAACTTTTAGGGTGGCCTGAAAAATGTATCACATTTTTGCAAAATTTTGAAGTACATTTGATTCGTAGAACGGTTTTAACATTTGTTTTTAATTCAGATTTTAGTCCTCTACAAATATTTTTTTATGACTTTTGATCTAAAATAATTAGGGAAGCAGCAATTCAACAATTTAAAATTTCTCATTGAGTTTCCTATGGCCCGTTTGACGATTCACCACCCGATATATATATATATATATATATATATATATATATATATATATATATAATATATATATATATATATATATATGTATGTATATATATCTGGACCACAAAATACGTATTAGTAAAGATAACCATTAATAATCGATGACCCATAACTAAAGAGGATGTGACGGAAATATGCATAGAAGGCTTACTATTGTAAGAATGACTATGATAACTGATAACAATTTGGAAAATCTTGACCATAACAGTGCCCACACTATTAAGTTTGCTAACAGCACTAATAGCAAAGGGCAGCAAAAGGGAAGATCTCCAAGCCGTTGGGTAAAACAAACAAAAAACTGTTTAACCGAGAGTTACACGAAGCCGAGGCCAACTAGCTCAAGACAGAGAAGGATGGAAAGGGAATTGTAAAAAAAATTATAACGATTTGGTGGTGTCACCCCATCCCTATAAGGGATTAGGACTAAAGAAGAGGAGGATAAATAAACAAGCATGCGAACTCTACCGGAGAATAAGACTGACAATGGCCACCTTAGGTAACGTGCGATACATTGAAATCAGATTTCACATACGTCTTATAAGAAAAGTTTTTGTGGAAAGAATAACTACCCTTTATCAGAATTGAGCAGGATATGACCTTTCATTGGCAAGAATATACGATAATAGGCAAACTAAACAAAATTATCGAGAGGAGACCCAGAGAAACTGGCTTTAGAAATAGGGAGCGTTCCTCAACACGATAAATGGACAATTTGTGGTACACGTCATAAATTGAATACAAAGTTCACAACGTAGAATACGTTCTGAACTTTGTATTTTTCAGTTGTGAAACTGAAAATATATATAAAATCTTTTTTGTAGATACAGCACCACCCATATGCTGCAGGATCTCAAACGAGAAACTTAAGACCATGTGGCCATTAGCGAATCTTTTAACTGAATAAACTGAAGAAAAAATTCTTCAGTTTATTTATAGTGCACTGGACACATATGTTCTCTTGTATTCTTTTACAGGCATCATTAACTGCATTGCAATTTGTATGTTTTTATGTTTGGTCATCCAAATGACCGGCTCATTTTTATAAAAATCAAGAAACTGAAACACAACGTTATTTATCCACTTCATTTCAATTATGAAAAAAATACACACACACAAATAAAACTTCTGTACGCTCCTGAGATCTTTGAAAACTAAGCGAATAGTCGCAGTAACTGCTAATTATTTAAATATTTCGTCTGAGCGCCTCTGCAAGTATAGACAAGTATGTACTTCGCAAGTGTACGAATAATCGTGATCCCTTTGTCTCGAGTGATTTTTACCGACAACAGATGGAAAACCAACGAGTGACAAATAATTGTACGAGTAACCCACTCACACGGATGGCAAGTATACGCAAGTGACGATTATTCGCCAAGTACACGAGTCATTTGAGTCCGGCTTAACACCTAATAAAAGAATGAATAAAATAATGAAGTTCTTCTTCTTCTTCTTCTTAGCCTTCTGTCGTCCATGTTTGGACATAGGCCTCTCCCAACTCCTTCCATCGGTCTCTATCCTGAGCAACATATTTCCAATTTGTTCCGGCTATTCTTTTAATGTCATCAACCCATCTCATCTGTGGTCTTCCTCTTGGTCGTTTACTTTCGTAAGGTCTCCAATGTTGTATTGTAGTATTCCAACGTTGGTCTTTCTGTCTAGCAGTGTGGCCCGCGAAGCTCCATTTAAGTTTTGCAATTTTTATTGTTATGTCCTCGACTTTTGTTTTGGATCTTACCCAGTCGTTCCTCTTTTTATCTGACAGTCGTATACCTAACATTGCTCTTTCCATTGTTCTTTCTGTTGTGGCTAGTTTATTCATGTTTGCCTTGGTTAGGGTCCAGGTTTGACATCCATATGTCATGATAGGAAGGATGCATTGGTTGAACACTTTGCTCCTCAAGTATTGGGGTATTTTGCGGTTCTTAAGTATCCAACTAAGTTTTCCAAATCCTGCCCATGCTAGTCTTGCTCTTCTAGTAATTTCCGCACTTTGGTTCTCTTTGTCAAGTCTCAGGATTTGGCCTAGGTAGATATATTCCTGGATTTGTTCTATCTCACTGCCGTTTATAGTTATATGTCTGGGGTCATCTGTGTTTGTCATTATTTTTGTTTTTTTTTAATATTTATTTTTAGGCCGACGTATTGGGAGCTGGCTGCTGGTTCCCCCAACATAATTTGCAGTTCCTCGAATGTGCTCGCTATAATCACTATGTCTTGTCTTACTCCTCTCTTAATGGGAATGGGATTTGTATTTTCGTCTAGTTGTACTATCATAGTTGCATTTTCATATATATTATGTATTAGTTGCCTATATCTCGAGTCTATTCTACAATTATTAATAGCTTGTTCTATGGCCCACATCTCGATACTATCAAACGCCTTTTCATAGTCGACGAAGGCAAGAAATACGGGTAGTTGGTATTCATTTGCCTTCTCTATCAATGTTCTCATTGTCAGCAGATGGTCTGATGTACTATATCCTTTGCGGAAGCCAGCCTGTTCAACCGGTTGGTAATTATCCATTTTGTAGGTTAACCGGTTATTAATAATTCTCATAAATAGTTTGTATACTTGACTGAGCAACGATATAGGTCTATAATTCTGTAGATCACATTTGTCCCCTTTTTTGTGTAAGAGTATTACTAGACTCTCGTTCCAGTCTTTAGGGATCTGGCTATTATGGAGACATCTATTAAATAGCTCTGTTAGTACAGGGATTGTTAATGTCTTGCTTGTTTTCAAGAGCTCGGCAATTATACCGTCGTGTCCTGGAGCTTTATTATTTTTTAGTTCTTTTAAAGCTCTTTCTATTTCGTATCCCTTTATATTTGGTAGTACTTCTGATCCCACGTTTTTTATTTTTCTTTTGACGTTCTCCTTTGTTGTTTCATTAGGCTGGCCTTGCGAGCTGTACAAGGATGTGTAGAAGTCTTCGACAATATTTGTTATTTTATATTTGTCCTTCTCTACCTTATTGTTAGCGTCTTTAATTTTGATGATTTTTTGAACTCCCAGTGCGGGTCTTAGACATTTTAAGCCTCTGTTGTTTTCAATGACTCGCTCTATTAAGTTCTCGTTCCATTTTTGTATGTCGCGTTTTAGTTCTTTTCTAATTGTTTTATTAAGTTCTCTATATTCTTGAGTATGGCGTTTGTTTTGCGCTAGTAGTTATCTTCTTTCCGTCATTAGCTGTTTAGTTTCATTGCTTATTTTGTCTTCTTTAGTCCTTGTTTTCTTTGCGACCTGTAGTCCTGCTGCGAGAAGGTTTTTATTTAAGTTTTTATTAATCTCGTCAATTTGATCTTGATTATGTGAAGGATCAGATTCGAACTTATCTGCTAAGACCTCTCGGAATTGCTCTTCATTTGTTCTTACAAATAAAGAGCAAAATAATGAAGTTACAAATATACATATACAGTAAATGAGTTTAAAGAGTAAAAATATTAACAAATAATAATAGGTCCCCGTATCTATAATCTTATTAAACACAAATGGGAAAATATAAAGGGCAAATTAATATTTCTTAAAATTAAAAACCTTTTATCTATTTGAATTCATTACTAATTTATATACAATATAATGTTTGTTTAAAAGTACTGACAAATAATATACTTTGAACCTTCTAAATACTTTGAACTTCGTCGTTCATGACTATTTTATTATTTCTAAAAACAAACATAATAATTACTATGACCTCCCGTACGCTGCCACAAATAGTTTTAAGACATATAGGAACTCAGCTATAACTATTTGTTTCCAGGTTGCACAGTTTCAAAAGATGTTAAATTTTATTTTAGAAATCGTAAAGCGAATATTGTTTTTGAGGCGTAATAATTCCAACTAAGAATTCGCTATGAAAAGGAAACAGTCTAATAATAACGGGCGTTACCTATTGTAGTGAAGTAAAGATAATTGTCAACGTTTCATAATTTCTGCAGTATCAAAGAGATTATAAGACATATTTTAATTTTTTGACCTGTACCTACATAATCAGATTACATGAAATAAAGCAACAAAGATTCTTACTATAATAGGTTGACTTAATATATCTAAGTAAAAACTTACTAATTAATAATAATTTAAAACTGTAACAATATTTTTGTGTCCAAATAGTCCAAAATATCTAAAAGAAGGGTTATTACGCCAAATAATAGTTTAACATATGAATTTTTATGTTGTCCACAATAATCTATTCAAAGACATCCCTAAGTCCCGCATATTTGCGTTTAAAAATAAGCGTACAAGGAAAGAGCGATCTAAGTCCTCCCAATTTACGAATGACCGATCCAAGTCCAATAGGCCATGCATGAGAAGAGTAAATTTATTCTTATTTGTTTACCTTTTAGTCTAATTCTAATAGTGTTCAAGCGTGTACGGAAATTTTTTCGGGCGTTATCAAATTCGGAAATAATATTAATATGTCTACTAGTGATAGCGACTCTGTGACATTGTCAAACTTCTTAAGTAAAACACGAACGAGAAAGTCTTGTGGTCGTGTAAGAGATGTTGAAAAACATGTCCAAAACCACACATTGGAGAAGTGCCGGTGAAAAAATTAAAATTGTAAGAAAGTTCAATTTATTAGGAGATAGAAATTCACAAAACAGGAGTTTAGCTGGATTAAATACTGCCAATTAGAAGACGTCGGCCACGGAAAAGTGTGAAGATAGTGCCAATTTGAGATCCAACACATTTCGTTAAAAAATAAGAGTTCCAGATGGATTCCAGGAAATGTCAGTATGTCATTAGTATTTATTAGACTACATAGAATTAGTCTACATATAAACAAACAGAAAAATAATATCTATAAAAAAGTGGACATAGAAGGCAAGATAGCCCAGTTAATAATGAGAGGTAAGTTGTGTGTATTACAGAATCAAAAGCGATATTTGAGATTACACCTTCTGTTTCAATGTAAGAAGTATAAAAATAAAAAGATGTAATATGCAAACAATAACTATTGAACAATATTGAACAATAATTATTGAACTTACAATATCTTGCATTATTTGAAAGACACATTATAAAAACAATATGCAATACGAACAGAGTTTCCCAAGTATTCATCATTGGAGCTAACGCAAGAGTGACGTTATGAACAGACTTTTCTATCAAATTCTTGAGGCATTGCTTCTCATTCATCATTAAGCGCAGCTCTCAATTCCATTATGCTCCTGATGCATGATTTCTTTCCCGGACCCTTCGTTTAAGCTCATCCCAAGCATGCTCTATTGGATTTATGTCCGGGCTTAACTTAAACCTCCTCTACGTCCTCCACCAGGCATGAAAACCAACTCGTTCCAAAATCCTGCCCAAAACATACAAAACCGCCTTCATGTGACACAATTTCTCGTATACAACATTGAGCAAATCGCTCTCCTGGCCTTCTATAGAATGGACGCTTATCGTTGCCATGTAGGCAGATCTAACTTTCGTCGAAGAATAATACCTGACTTCATTGATAGTCGTCCGAATCCATATGTTCGCGAGCAAATTCTAATCGCCTTTACTTCTGGGTTACAGTTAACTTGGGACCCGTAGCTGCCCTTTTTGGTGTCAGGTTGGCTACCTTCCGTCTCCTTCTGACTGTTCAAACGCTGGTGACCACACCTTGGATTTTTCTAAGCTCTTCTTTGAGATTAGCACCAGTCAAATGTCGATTTCTCAGGGATTTCGATACAAGAAATGGATAATCTCTATTCGTTGTTATTCCTTTGCTGCCTCCTGTTTGTCGGTGGACATAATCGTCAGTGTCTTGGTACCGAAGATACAGAAGGGGCACAGCAGCTGGGCTTAAATTTAGTCGATTTGCCACGGCCCTCTGGCTCAGGCCATTTGTTATGCAGTTGCGAACTTAAGTGACTGATCTATTAATGTGTTGCTGAAATTAATGTGTACAATGTTAACCAAACGCGTTAAGTCGGTGCGTGTCGATTTCAATGAGTACATTTTTGACCCCCTTCGCTCTACGTGTTGCATTATTTATTTGTAATACGTCATCCGATTCATCAAAAAACAAAACTTTTTTAAATCTCAATAATGAGGTTAATGATTGTATACTAAATATTTTTAAATTTACACTTTTTAGATTATTTTGCACTCAAGTGTATTAGATCTGTATATATTTGAAAATTTTAGGTAGATATGAAAATAGACCAGACATAAGTTAAGTCAAGAACTGCTGCAACTTGTGGAGGAATATATCAGATCTTTTATAGAGAACAAGATTTTATCTTCCGAAGTATATTAAAAAGATGCTTATTTCTAGAAAAATATCGCTATCAGAAAATGAAATGAAGTTATGAATCGTAGAGAGTAATTTTCACGAGAAATCTTAACATTGGATTTGGTTATCCTAGATCAGATACCGGTAGTTACTGTGAAGAAGTAAAAGCCAAAATATCTTCTTTGGAGACGCAACTAAGAAACGTAGTTCCCGATAAAGAAGATAGAGAAAAACAGCTTAAAACTATTGAAATTGAACATAAATTAAACAAACTCAAGGCAGAAACGCTTTACACAAGAAGACGTAATGCTAAGAAAAATGTCCAAAAGTAACAGTTGAAGCTATAACAATTGATTATTCATAAATAACAGACACTAATTAGCGTATTATGACTGGAATTGGAATTTAAAAAATGTATCTTTTTATTTTACTATTCTGTATAATAGTAGCATAAAAGAAACTCATTTTGGTGCCTCCCAAAACAGGAGTGCCCACCTGCAGTGCAAACTGTTGCTAAAAATGGAGCAGATGATGTTATGTCTCTTTTAAACCATTTTGCTTTAATTTTCTTGATGCAGAAGTATAACATTTAGAAGTTTTCTGCGATTCCTGCACTGGCTAAAACAAACATTATACGCATTAAGATTTTTGCATTTTCTGGTACATACATAAAAAAGCGCTTTGACTAAATGATTGTCATATTTCCTATAACAGGTCGTCATTCCTAGGTGTGACAAGGACTTTGTACTAATAACCAAAAAAGTGAAGTTGATGTTCCACAACAATGGGTGGAAGTTTTTAAAAACGCCAGACGCAAACCACGACCATGTGATATTATCGAATGCAAGCAAGATATGTTTTTTGTCTGGAAAGATTTTCTAGCATCAACGTTTTCACAAGACCGCTAAGGGAAATTCGCATAAGCCATGATCATCCCCGAACAATAGAAACAAGGGGAAATTACAATAAAAAAAGTATTGTGAGGACAAATTTGACGTGAAGGGATCTCCAAAATTGTTATATGAGAAAGCTATTCCAGTGTCAAAGAAAAAATACCAACAGCTACAGGAGCTAAAAGGAGTTGTTGCTAATCCACCAAAATTACTACTTGAGTAGCCGATCAATGGATATTTAAAAAACAAAACGAAAACTATTTTTTAAGTTACACTTTTTAAGTTTTTGCAGGATATAAAGAACCGATACTGTTCAGAAAATAAAAACATCTTGCTCACATGCTGATGATTACCTGAAATTTTGACAATTTAATACATCTGTCTCAAACCAACAACCGAACGAGCTGACAGTAAATATTTTTGTTACCTAGAGGAAATTAAAACGAAATTTATTTTGAACTTAGATTCAATTTTTTAAGGTAATTGCATAATTTGAGAGTTTTTGTTAAACAACAATTTTTTGAATAACAGTTGCTTTAGTTTTTGACAAAGCGGTAATAAATCATATATCTAAAACAAATAGATAAGACGCTACCTGCAAGAAATTTGAGGCTTTTGAAATATGGATTTATCGTCGAATCCTAAAGATATCTTATAGTGGCTTCCCACGATCGGCAATTCTACAGATCATCGCGGACAGCCGATCAGCACGGACGGCAACGCACCGCAGACAGAGCTCTTCCTACGGTCCGTGACAGTCTGTGTAGGTCCGTGACAGTAGTGTTTGATTATATCATAAAAAGGCCACTCAGGCTTGTAAACATCATCAGCCCCACTACCAGTTCCCATCGATTCTCTAACTTTTGTTTTTTGCCTTTTGTATGTCGACATTAAATTATCTCTCTTCTTTTTTAATTCTTTAATCGAAATAGTAATATTCTTCAATTGATTTTTTATTCGGTTCCATGCATCGTATGCATCGTTCCGGTTCTTATGTTCTGGCGCCGTGGAATTCCATAAACTTCGTTCATCTTGATACAAATTTAAAAAATCAAAAACAACTTTGTTTGTCCATTCCATTTTTTAGCAAAAAACTGCAAAACAACTTTGACAACACTACAGACAACTACTCGTGTCAGCGAACGAAAAACTTCTGACTTGCACTTGTCGTCTGTTAAAACACAGACGCGCTAGGATCGCGTCGCACGAGCATGTACCGCACCTTTGATGTTACCGACTCTAGATGGATAGGACGCACCAGCACGGACGTGCCTGTGCTACCACGGACGAGACCCTTCCCACGGTGCGTGGTGCGTGCTGGTCCGCTTACGTCCGCAATATCGCCGACCGTGGGAAACCGCTATTATACCAACCACGTTACTAATCAGGGCCTTTTATCAACAGTACCTGTTAAAAATATATATTGTGTTAACATCATGAGGAACGGCGAAAGATATGGGTTGCTGCAATTAATTTTACAGGAAAGAGTATAACGAAAACGAAGACCAGGAAGGCGAAGGATTTCCTGGCTGAAAAATCTACGAACGAGGTCCAACAAAATAACCACAAATCTTTTCAGAGCAGCAGTGTGGAAAATACAGATTGACATGATGGTCGTAGATCGTAGACGCCATGTAGATTCTGCACTGATAAACATCCTTTGTTTTTGTAAACATAAATAATGTACTCTTTACTAATATAGTGTTTTTCTTTTCGTCTGGAATTTGCCCTGCTTTTATAATTCGATTAAACAAATCTGTTAACCAGCTTGTTCACGTCTTTCCTAAAGCTGTCTACAGTCACTCCAGAGATATCATCTGGTCTCATTAATTTACCTTTGTTATCTTTTGAAGTGACCACTGCTGTTTTTGTCGCCTTTGGTTTAATTGGTTTTCCGTCGCTTTTTCTAACATCTTTTGTTCTTGAATTAGTTTTTTTATTATTATTTTATATATCTTTGATTCGCGCTTTTGTTGGTATCAAGTTGATAGTATAAATTTGTATACGCTTTTGCTCTAGCTTTTCATATGGTAAAATACACGCTCGAATATAATGAAACATATAGTGAAAGTCTATTTACACATAATTTGTAGACGTCTAAAGAAAATTTGGATACTTCCTTTGTTGGATAATAGTTTCTGTGGATAAAAAAAGTGAAATATCTTAAAACATTGGATAATTAGGCTTGACGATTCACTGGTAACAACCAGGAATTGGTAGTTAGAATACAACCTGGATAACGCCACTTGGCTATTATGGATTTAACCATGCACAACGAAAACGTACATTAAATTTACAAAATAAACTTTTAGTTAATTTAGATAATTTTCTGTAGACCTAATCAATTGAAATTTATAAAAAATACTAACAAAGAAATAATTAGTTATTTATTTTATAAACTTTGTAAATTTCTTATCACATTTTGTAAATGCTTAATTAATCGATACGAGAAATATTAATGAGTGCTGATCAAATGTGACTTTGACTGAATAATTTTGGGGCAGACAGGTCCAGTCTAGTAATATCAAAAAAACGAATAAGGTGAAAACATGGGATTGAAAACGTATTTAGTTAATTTCTAGATAGCGATTTCATTTAAGAGATATATCTTTTTAACAAACCCGTATTCACTACAAATATATAGGTTCCAAAGTTACCATTCTTTTCACATATGATTAAAAAGTACCACTGATAAATTCCTTTTTAAGGGAAATAAATGGCAAAATCTAATTAATTATCAGTCACAACAGTACAGTAGAGCCTCGACTATCCGAACGTCGATCAACCGAACGACCGCTTATCCGAACTCCCGATTCCAGACAAAAGACGAGCATAAGTAACTTTATGTACCAGCTTGAGTCTTCTGTCGGATCCACAAGTCGTAACACGATGAAATTTGTCTTAAATACGGATTTAAATAATGCTGTCTATTCTTCTTCTTAAAGTGCCCTCTCCTCAATGGAGGTTGGCTACTACAATTTTAAACTCTTCTCTATCTTCAGCTGTTCTTATTAGCTGTTCAAAATTTAGCCCTGTCCATTGTCGGATGTTTCTGAGCCACGATAGTCTTTTCCTTCCTAGGCCTCTCTTTCCCTCGATTGTGGTTTATTTAAAAAAGATTCCAGCTTCAAATACGAGGATAAAAACTTTGCGAATTCATCAGCAGCAGATTAATTCTGTATAAATATAGATGAGAATGAGAGAGACAGAACGAGAGTAGAGTGGCAGAGAGAATGGACGAATGATAGTGGAAAGGCAAGGTAGACGAAGGAGCTTATTCTCGATATGAGACCGTGGTGGGAATGTAAGTTTAGGAAACTAGACTACTTCCTGACGCAGTTTCTGATCGGGCATGGTAGTTTTGGCACCTTAACAAATAGAATAGGCAAATCTGCCTCGGCAGACTTTACTGTTTGTGGGGAACCGGACGTTTCCGCCCACATTTTTAACTGCCAGAGATGGGCAAATGAGATGGGATATTTCGAGAGGCGAATGGGTTTCGGGCTGGATGAAAGAAACATGGTAAATCTAATGTTAAGAGGAGAGAAAGAATAGAGAGAAGTACACTGTCTGATTTCTGGGGTGATGAAGAAAAAGGAGCAGGAGGACAGACGAGGAAATTGATCCAGGGATCTAAAATTTATGGTTAATATTATTTATTAGTTTACGGTCTAACGTCTGAAACATTTTCTGATTGACGGTAATAGGTATGGTTATTATAAATTTTTAGTTTTTTTTATTTTAGTTGTTGATTGAGCGGCAAGACCACCCCTCTGGAACGGTGGTTAAGGTTTTAGCTTAATCTGCACTGTTAATCCGGCACTACCCTAGGGTCTTCTGGCCTAGTATCCGTGACGTAGATGTCCAAAAAAAAATCCCCCACCGTTGCCTGTCAGAATTCAATGGATACCTTCTCTCTTACTGGATTCTGGCAATACGGCAATTTAAAAAAAAAAGATTAATTCTAAATTAAATTAAGTGAGTTACTAAAGAGAGAAAGTTAAGCTCACCACAACGTTCACAATGCAGACGAAACTGGGATCAATGGGAAAGCATTGCCACACAACTGCGTCACGTCGTGAATTAGCAACACCTGGACCTAAAACAAGCAAGGATCGTAAAACTGCCTCGATTACACTCCGCAAAAGAGTGCATAGATGGATAGTACAATTTAGAATGAAAAAGCCTGTCCTTAAAAAACTACCCATCCTTCTTCTTAAAGTGCCTTCTCCATTACTGAAGATTGGCTATAACTACAGCATATTACTCTCTATCTTGAGCTGTTGTTAGTATCGAATGTGTGTCCATACCTGTCCAGTCTCTTACATTCTTCAACCAGGAGCTTTTTCTTCTTCCTGGACCTCTTCTTCCTTCCACTTTCCCTTCCATTATAAGTCGTAGGAAGTTGTATTTTTCTCCTCTGTAAATATGTCCTAGATAACTCGTTTTTCTGTTTTTTACAATATTTAGGAGTTCTCTCTCAGTACCCATTCTTCTAACTAGTTACCAGCTGAAGCCCGTTTGAAGAGGTTTACTCTCCGGCCACTGAAACTCACCTAAGACATGGGTGTATGTTACCTGAAGTCAAATTTAATTTAATATTAAACATCAAATGTGATTAACATTATTATGTACAATCTTTTGTAACCATATGTAATTTAAAGGGTTTTTACCCTGATATTTTGGTGGCTCAGGCATGTTAATTTGCATTTTAAACCTGATGATGGAATTATTATTCCGAAAACGTTCGTGTAATTGATGTACCCCTTTTAAGGGTTTTTAAATATACCCATTAACAAAGATCTAATTTCTTTTTTGTGATACGTGGTATACAGCCAGCTGCAGGAATTATTTTCCTTGTGGATTTTGAACTTTTTTGTTTAATTATAATTTGTCATTAAAGATATAAATATGTCTTTGATTCACCTGTGGATAAATATGTGAGGCTATATAAATACAGCTCGATTATCCGAAAAAAAAAAAAAGATTTTCCGAACACTCATGTCCCACAATTAGTTCGGATAATCGATGTTCTACTGTAATTATAAACAATAAATGCTAAAAACAAGTTATTATAATATTTATTATATACGTATAATTTTCGGGAGTTAACTTTTACTGATTAAAATTGGCGATACAAAAATGTTGGTATGTATATTAAAGAAAACACAGTTGTGGGCGTTTTCAAATTAATCATCAGCCGTGACAAACAATATGGGAAACATCTGAAATCTATTAATCGTCCATAAAATTTAAAGCTTTATTCATGCATAATATTTTAGCGGACAACCGCAAATGCTTCTAATTAAGCACATCACTGACATCACAATCATAATTTAAACTAGGACAACACTTTGTGTATTCCCATTCCACGCTTGTTATTGCGGCATGTTTGTCACACATTTTTACAATGCTTTTCGGCAGATGTAAACTATAAGACAAGAAATAAAATGTGATATGTGATTCATGCAGTAAGTAGTACTATTACAATAATAAAAATGGATGTGAGCATATTATAATCTAAAAGGACGTCAGTTGAAAAATGATTTTAATTTTGTGGGTATTCTAAAATGATATTTAACAAATAAAAGTAATTGATTGTAATGAAAATTACATTTTATAATTATATGACGTTTAAATTTCCATGCCTAATAGTAGGTGAAGTGCGTATGTAGGATCTGTTTTTCTATTATTGGAAGCCCTTTTATGTTCTGCAATACGTTTGTTAAAAGTTCTACCAGTTTGACCGATGTAAGTTTTTGGACAGTCGCCACATTTAAGTTTGTATACACCACTGTGTAAGTGCTTTATTTGCTTGTTGTTTTTAACATATTTGACTAAGTTGTTGTTTGTTCGAAAAGCTGGTGTATTCCTTCTTTTTATGTCTTGACTATTTTGTGGATATTTTGCCTGTATATGTAATCGAGCAGAAGGTACTGGGTTTTTTTTATTTAAAATTATATTAATTGTTTGTTCTTTGTACCCATTGTTTATTGCTATTTGCTTAATGATATTTAATTCTATCTCAAAGTTGTATTTTGACATCGGAATTTCTGTTAATCTATGTAACATGCTATGATAGGCTGCCAGTTTATTTTGTGTATAATGGGATGATGAATTGTGTATAGTCGTGTCAGTGTGGGTTTATGAAAAACGGAGAAGTCATGTTTGTTTTTAAGTCTGATAATTTTTAAATCTAAAAAATTTATGGATTGATTTTATTCTGTTTCTATTGTAAATTCAATATGACTATGGAGTGAATTAATATACGATAAAAACTGGTCAAGTTTTGAAGTTTTAAAAACAAAGTTTTCAGTGTTTTACTGATATATAAAATGAATTTCCATCAAGTAATGGTCGAATCCATCACTTATAACTAATCTTGCTATTTTTTTGAACACCTAAACCTTTTTTACGATTTACGGATTACACTGTATAATTCTGATTAGTGTTGACCAAAATCTTGGACTTGCAATCTGGGTCTTGTTCTTGCGTTTTCGCAAGACCAAGACCGCCTAATTTTAGCCAGATCAAGACCAAGACCAAGACTGACCGTGTAAAGGCGGAAACGCATTAGAGAGTCGCGGACGCGACTCGTCGCGAACAAGACAGTACCAGACTCGTACTTCGGTATTCGCACTTGGCAGTCGCGGACTCGTCGCAGTCTACGTAGAAGTTTACAGTTTTTCGATAACCACAGTGTTGTTCATATCGATTGAGTAACGTGCAAAGAAAAATGGCTTGTGAGAAATTGGAAGAATTGTTTTTCTTGGCTGCTATATTAGAACAAGAAGAAAGGGGAATTAAAAAACCCAAGAGAAAATACTGGGTACATCCAATCAATCTCTCCCGGCCATTAGAAGGCGAATTTTACACATTATTTGACAGATTATGTATGGACGAAATACGTTTTAAACAGTCGTTTCGAATGTCAGTTGAAAAATTTAGGCAGCTGGAAAAACTGCTAGAAGAAGAAATTCAGTTACAAAATACAAAATTTAGGCGTTGTATTCCCCCAACTGAAAGGTTAGCCGTATGTCTAAGGTTAGTAGTAAAACAAATATATATAGATTACCAAAATGTAATTGCAAAAAATTACAAAAAAATTGAAAAAAAAAGTAAAATGGATTACCGATACGGTTTGAATTATAGCAAACGATCATTTATAATAATATTTGACTGAACTCTCTACATGTCATAATAATTTAAATTTGAATTTGAGCTTGAAGGATCAGAAGTACACGTTGTAGGCTGGTTGTTATTCCAAGTGTACATTGGTCTCGGGGGTGCCTCATTATCTACCTCAATTTGATTGATAATTTGAAATATTTTTCCCTTTACAACGGCTTGCTGATGAGGTGTAAATGTTTTTACAATTTTTCCCATACTAATAAAAAAATGTATTATGGGATCATCTGTATCACTTGCAGTCGCTCTACTTTCTTTACGCTTTACGCTGTCTAAGTAATTTTGAAAAACGGTAGCTACAGACGGTTCATTTTGTGTACTTTTTGATTGTGGATATCTTCTTCTTAGAGGTACCGTACTGCTTGTAGACGGAGTCGGTGTACTGGGAATAGTTTCAGATGGCGAGAACACGTTCACTGCAACTTCTTCTTCCCCGTTGGAAGCTGCTTGGTTGTTATCACTATCTTGGGATAATGCCAGTGTTTCTTCTGGGATATTTGATGTAGTTCTGTAAAATATGTTGTTTTACTATTCTGATATATATTATATAATACTTGCACTTACTCTTCATCTATATATAAACGGAGAAAGCTCATTTCCTCTTCAAAACGCCATTTCTTTATATGTTTCGCCTCTTGTCCACTACATGTTTCTTTTCTTTTCCTTAAGGCTCTTCTATGCATAGTTCTAAGCGACAACCATCGTTTTTTAAGATCTTTTACTGAAAAAAATACAAACAACCATACAAGTTATTTATTATACAAATAAGTTTTTTTGTATTGTTATTTTGTAGGTTTCTAGCTACTGGAGATTCTTTTAAAACCATAGGCAACAGCTACCGACTCGGATACACGACTGTTAAAGAAATTGTTATCGGGACTTGTAAAGCGATTTGTCACATTCTTCAGCCAAAGGTGATGCCGCAGCCTACAAGTGAATTATGGCAAGATATAGAAAAGAAATTTTACGAATACTGGAATTTTCCAAATTGTGTTGGTGCCTTAGATGGCAAACATGTGTTAATTCAAGCTCCTAGAAATACTGGATCGTTATACTTTAATTACAAAAAAACTTTTTCGATAGTATTACTGGCTTTAGTTAGTGCCGATTATCAATTTGTTGCTGTTGATATCGGTAGTTATGGAAAAAATAGTGATGGTGGAATTTTTGCGAAATCTTCTTTAGGCAGGAGGTTAGAAAACAACCAACTACAGATACCACAACCAAAACCTCTTCCTGGAACAAATAATCCTTTACCCCATATTATTGTTGGCGATGAAGCATTTCCACTTAAACAATATCTTCTTCGACCCTTCCCTGGTGCGTCGCTTCGACAAGATAATATTAAAAAAAAGATTTTTAATTATAGGCTATCTCGGGCACGAAGAGTATCTGAAAATGCCTTTGGGATTTTAACTCAAAAGTTTGCTATATATCAACGTCCATTGAAACTAAAACCTGAAAACGTTAAAATTGTAGTTTTCGCTACATGTTGTCTTCATAATTTCTGTCGAAATGACAATTATTTCCTACAAGGCGAAACTGAAGTTATAGCTAAAGCAATGCAAAGTATTCGCAATGTTGGTGGTAATGCCGGACAGTCTGCTTTAGACGTCAGAGAGGCATTTGCTGTTTACTTTACTTCAGATGTTGGGTCCGTACCTTGGCAAATGGACACAATTTTAGCTGGACTTCAGAATGTTTAATTTTCTCATATATGCTAGTGTAGAAATAATTGATAAATATAATTTTGCTTAGAGGCAATGTTTATCATAAAATGAACATTATCAAAAGTTTCGAAAATAAAGTTATTCTAAGAAATTTTTGTTGTGATCTTGTTTCTAATAAAAGTTTTACTTACTTGATTCGCCTAAGTGATTGCTTATTTCCAGCCAACAGTTGTCCTTTCGTTGCTGATTTAAATAATGTTTATGTGCAGAATCATATAGTTCTGGATACTTTTGCACTTCGATTATTATTTGCTCGTCATCCATCTTTCCAATAAATAAAATAAGTCGCCTTGGTTAGTATACTTATTACAAACCCTGATAAGTATTACACATAAATGACTTAATAGACTAAATAAGAGCAACTAAATATTACAAATTAAAATGACGTGAGAGGCACATTTGTTTACTAATAGCCGAGCGCTGTCGTTTATTGTCGAGAATACACGATAAGTCAAAGTTGTCGTGTCTGTGATGTGTTCGCGTCCCTGTGTATACGCGCACTATAGAGTCGCGGACTCGACAAATCGCGACGGAGACGTTTTGAGATTCTCATCAAAGACTCAATCGAGTCCTCGTCGGGACTGCGCCTCGTCCGCGACTTCCAAATGCGTTCATAAATATTAAAAATAACGTAAAGAATCTAAGCTGGACTAGACTGCGACGAGGCGAGTCGCGTCCGCGACTCCCTAATGCGTTTCCGCCTTAAGATTTAAGCAAGAACAAGACTAAGCCTGCGAGACTCTTGCGTCTTGAAGTTAGGACTGAGTGTTGTTTTAGCGAGTATAGTAGTTCGGGTATATGCTTAAAGACTCTATGAGATGCAAAAAATATGTAATAAAAATTTGAAAAACTGGATTTATGCTCATTACGAACAATACCATAAACATACATACCGAATCAAAATATTCATTAAAAAAACACATTTGACACGTGCTCAGAGGTCATAATTACAATGTAAAAATAAAATATTCTTTTCCAGCAGACGACTTCTTCGCTCTGAAATTAATTGTCCAGATTTTGAGAATAGTCGTTCTCTAATCGTAAAATAATCTTCTTGCATTGCGACGCCGACAGTAATATCGTATCGAAATTTCTTAAAAATATGTCAGTATATGACCTTAGCTAATAAAAAATATCACATTTATTGGTATGGACACCCACTTAATAATTCAATTTTTTCCCATTGTAATTTAGTTAGGAGAAATCTAAATAAACAAATCTTATCGGCCTAAGACTAAACATTGTTTCTGCTGAGTGTGCTATGAGATCATTCGGTTAAACAAAATTTGCTGAAAGAGCGCGGCTAATATTAAATAATATAATAATATATTATTTATGGATAATAAAAAGTAACGAGACAAATTAATAACAGATAATGTCGCCTATCGTGTAAACAAAGTACCAAAATATTTAGAATAACGAAGTAACGATATATATCCTTGCAGTGTATTGTCTTAATGACACTTTTAATGTAAATTTAACTATCACTTAACATTTGATCTAATTTTTATCGAAATAGCGTAAGCGATCGGTCAATTAAAAGTAATAAAAATATCTGTGGCAAGTTAAACAAACCACAATCAATTTTAAAGATCTGGATTTGTATTAGTGATTATGGTGGCACCAATTCTATTATTTATTGTTTACGGTTTCAAGGATTTTCCATCAATGAATCAGAATTGCTATAAATAATTTCTTAAATAATCTTCAGGAATTGATTTATAGTTTTTCAAAATACAGAATGCATACCTCCGTCGAATGCAGGTGAGGTTGGGCGAGAGCGGGGGTATTGGATGTTGTATTGTATGTACAACTATGTAAGAATGTAATTTCTTTGGACGTATTGTGGATTGTAGATTGCTGTGTCATAAGGTTATTTTGCGGAATTTCTGTACCTAGCCCATTCTGTGGGAAACTCTTGTTTGTTTTGCGTATTGTGTGTATTGAGTAAATGCACTACTACTAAGTAAAGTCATCTTCGATATTTTTAGAAAGAATTGCTATATAGTACCAAATTAACGGACACAAAAATTTCTCTTAATCGAAAAATCCTGTACCCAGTGAGGGTAGGAGATATTGCTAACAAAATATTAATAAAAAAATGTCCCTTTCTATGAATGATTAAGGTGATTTTATTGGTGTTAATGAATAATTTGTACGAGTGATGTTTTTTAACGTGAGTACACTTTTCAAGCTAGCTCGCTCAAAAGCCAGCGAGTAGCGTGTAAAGTCGCCGGTAGGTTAACTTTTTCCAGAGCTTGTATACACGCAGCTAAAAGAGCGAATGTATCGAGTACACTGGACCTAGTTTACGAGCTCCTTGTGAGAAGCCCGCTTCTAGCTTGTAAACTTGCTCCGTGAGCTTGAGTCTTAACGAACAATAAATATAAGAGGCAATAAGTTGATACAAATAAGATCAAGTGAGGTGGTATATTATCTAATAAAAGACGTTTTTGAGGTATAAAATATAAAAAAATACACTAGTTTATATAAAATCTAGGAACTAGAAGAAACGCCCAAGAAAAATTCTTGGTGAGTGCCTTTATGCCTTTTTTAAGCTAAAATCTTGGACGGCTTTTCTTTCTTAAATTTAGGTGCAAGAATTTTTTCTTAATTATAATTAGGCTGTATCGTTTTGTAAATAATTAGGTTAAATAAATTTTTTTTTTGGTAAATAGTTGAGGTGCATTTTTTGTACAAGAGTTTTATTGCGTTTCATTGTATTTTGTGTAAATCCTTCAGGAATTTTCAGATTGCGAACGGTAGATATAATAATCGGTACGTATAGCATATACGTACGTATATGCACAGGTAGACCGAATCCTCGGGGTAGACCGCATACTATAGTGGAACCTATTGCTTATAGTACATGGTACATGTCCAAAAGTATACCTGGGTCAGGCAGGAAGAAAATTTAAAAACAGTAAACGAAATATATAGGTACTTTTTTCTAAGGTAAAACAATTCAAAATAAGGCAAACATTTGAGTACAGAAGCCCATGAGTTCAACAACTTTGAAATTTTGCTCAGACAATCACAAATTGGATTTATTTAAAATACTAAAAATTAATAGATTTGGAAATACAAATTTAATTCTCAATTAAGAAACAGATATTGGGGTTAAGCACATGATTAAACATTATTAAGCTCAACGGGAGTTTAGTAGGTTGAAGCGACAACAATATTCCGTGGCGTGAAGGGAGGATTACAAATTGTTTGCACACTTAAATAATCAGTTTAACCCGTCAAAGACTGGCGTTGCCATATGGCAACACAAAACACTGTTTACAATATTAATTCTTACATGAAACGTTGATACAGAAAAACAGAGAAGGCGCTTCTATTTTATAGTTGGTACGTTAACATTGTTAGGTTGGTTGTCTATTGAAATTTGAATTTCCATCAGCTAACCACACGTACCATTAAAAATTTTCAAATTAAAAAAAATTGCATCACCGGTTGACAATTATTATGTGAAAGATGAATTACTACAGTAATGACAACAAAAATAAAAAGACAATTTAGGTACAGTCAGAAGTATGTGCGTCTGTCTTCATTTATGGTATGTAATGGGATAGTGAAGCGCAACATATAGACACTCCTATTCAAATGTCAACCTTACCTGCACGTATGATAATCTAGATCATGGTCATCTGGTACATCCTGCTAGATAACTAACGAGGCTCTGATGTCCGAGTGTTTGCCGGAATAAGCAATCCACCATTTACTGGCCAATGATTTAGACTGAGAAATTGATCTCGAAGGCGAAGAATCAAGAAAGTGGTCAACGGCATTAGAATGCAAAAGGCAACGAGAAACCACTGCATCATAGGTCCCTGATGACATCTCTAGTATCAATTATAATGGCTTGCACTATTTGCGCAAGAGACATTATTGATTATGGTAATCGGTGACAAAAATCCGGCAGGGGAGGACAACCATCATAACGCAAGGCCTCCTCGGTCGTCAACATGTGAAACCCTTGCACAAAAAACCAAAAAAAAATACTCAACCCTCTCAGATAAAAATAGCTACCTGGAATGTAAGAAGTATGTATCAGCCTGGAGAACTACATAATGTTATTAAAGAGAAAGAGAGGCTAAATATAGATATACTTGGGGTTAACGATGTACAATGTCAGAAATGGAGAGATATCAATAAATAACCACAATATTTATTACACTGGAGGAGACAAAACTGATCATCGATACGGAGTAGCTTTCATCATAAGATCTCAATCTCAAAAAGAATAATAATGCTAAAAATTCAAGCACGGAACTGTAATATTAATATTATCCAAGTCTATGCATTCCACAGCTGATAAAACCGAAGATGAGATCGAAAAGTTTTATTCAGAATTGCACAATACAATCAAGTTAACAAAATCTAGAGATATTACTTACATTTTAGGCGACTTTAATGCAAACATTGGAGTAGGTACATTTGAAAATATAGTTGGACAGTTCGGATTAGGAACTAGAAACGGGAGAGGAAAAAGGCTCATAGAATTCTGTCAAAAAAAGAATATGGTACTATATAAATGGACGTCTCCTTCACATACAGAAAACCACATTGTCAGAAACTAGATAGACTTTATACTCGTAAATAGCAGATATAAAATCTCTATAACCTCAATTAAAACTTATCCTGGAGCAGATGGTAACTCAAACCACAATCCGTTAGTTACTGACGTGAAAATAAAATTAAAAAGAATTGAACTCAGAAAACAACAACCAAAATAATGTAAATGTAAGAATGCTAAAAAACGAAGAAATAAAAAACCAATTAAAAAATAATGTAAATTTTAATATGCAAAAAACACTAACTGACAACAAACAAATTATGGATGTAAATAAATAAAAAAAGGTGTATAATATAAAAACACAATACTGAAACCAGCTCAAGAAAGAAGGAAATATAAAGGAAAAGATCTACAGAAGTATAAAGAAATACAACGAATAATTAGGAAAAAATAAAAAATCAGGAAATCTATTTGATGAAACAATATAAAGAGATAGAAGAACTAGAAACAAAATATGATATGAGAAATATGCACAAAGAATAAGAGAAGTGACTGGAATGGTTCGAAATAGAGACAGCAAGGACACATAAAAGACAAAAAAGGAGTACTACTAATATATTTACCAGAGAAATTAAGACGATGGGAGGAGTACGTTAGAGAACTTTTCCAAGATGAACGAGGTGAAATGCAGAAATACAAGAATTAAATACTTTAGGGAGACAGAAGATCACGATAAATGAAATCAAATATGCTATCAAAAACTCTAAAGACAATAAGGCAGCTGGATTAGATGAAATACCAGTAGAACTGTTAAAACTAGTGGAAGACAATAACTTGGAAGTATTGGCAGATTTATTTAACACAGTGTACGATACAGGAATAATACCACAAGAGTGGATGAAGTCAGCATTTATAACCATCCCTAAAAAACAAGCAGCAAAAGAGTGCTCTGATTATCGAACGATAGATCTTGAAAATTCTGCTGAAAGTAATACCTAAAAGAATATAAGAAAGGCTAGAGGAGGATATTAGTGAGACGCAGTTCGGGTTCCGAAATGAAATGCGTACTCGAGAAGGACTATTTGCCATCAACATATTGATTTGACTACGAAAAAGCTTTCAATAAAGTAAGACATGAAAAACTAATATCAATATTTATGAACAAGTGCATTGACAGTAAAATCATAAATATAGTGCAAACATTATATTGGAACCAAAGTGGCATAGTTCAAATTGAGGGGCAACACTCAAAAGAAATGAAGATCTGTAGAGGAGTTAGATAGGGATGTGTTTTATCGCTACTTTTATTTAAATTATATTCTGAAGAAATTTTCCAAAACACGCTCAATAATATCGAAGCGGGAGTTACCATTACCGGAAAATTAATTAACAACTTACGATATGCAGACGACACTGTCAGCATAGCAACGAGTATAGAAGATCTACAACATCTTATCGAAAGCTTAAGTGTGAATAGTGCTGAGATGGGAATTACTATAAACGCTAAAAAAACGAAGTACAAATCTACATTTGGAGATCAGAGTACGGTCCATAAGCTGTTATATATTTTAAATATTATTATATGGAGCTAAGACTTGGACATTAAAAAAATGTAATTTAAAAAGAATCGAGGCTTTCGAACTCTGGTTATACCGCAGAGTATTAAAAATATCATGAACTGATAGAATTACAAATAAAGAAGTACTGGAGAGGGTTGTTAAAGAAACAGAACTAATCACCACTATACAAACCAGAAAACTGGAATACCTAGGCCACGTGATGAGGGGACCAAAATATGAAATTTTAAGACTCAATAGGACAATCAAGACTAATACAGGGAAAGATTCAAGGAAGAAGATCTGTTGGCCGAAGGCAGGACTCATGGTTGAAAAATCTACGTGATTGGTATCAATGCAGATCGATTGATTTGTTTAGAGCAGCAAGTTCAAAAATAAAAATAGCCATTATTATTACCAACCTCCGTAGGGAGACGGCATTCTAAAAAGAAGAAGTCTGAATTTAATAACAAAATATGGGTGAAGATAACAGAAGGCGTAAATAATATTAATTGTTAAACGCAGGTATTAAAACTCACGTTTTATTGCTGTCAAAAATCTGGTTCTTAATAGGAAATCACAAACTCAACAATACCGAAATCGAACTACTAATAATTATTGTAAAATCAAAAAGTATAAAACATGTTTTATCACTTTACTAGCAACATAAGTTTTAAGAGTATTTATAACGAGTACATTATTACAAATTTTCATTTTAGAAAACTATAAAAGAATCCTTTCCTTTTTATAATTTAAATATTAGAAATTATCCAAACTAAAACTGAAACAACGAACTCACCCCTTGTTGCTGCAATTCTGCACTATAAAACAAAACAGTCCCACTGAACAAGAACAATAACTTCAAATAAAACTACAGAAATTATAATTATAAAACTACAGACACTCAACGCTCGCAGTCGACGAAGTTCGCACTTCAACTAAGTTTTTTTCAGCACGATGCACTCCGCAGCTGTGGCCGACACTGACGTCTCCAATTGGCATAAGTGAATACGTGCTGGTGCTGTACCAAAACTGAATAAAAGACGTGTCCGTCAATTCAATAGAGATAAGGAGTCGATATGGTCGATATTTTTATTTGGATAAATACCCGAGAGCGTACTGTCAATAAACCATAATCTAATCCGACTGAATGATGATTAAGATGTTAGGAGTGACTACTAATACGATGAAGATGATTTATTAGTATTGCACTGTGCACAGAAAAATGAAATATTAAACGGGTTAACCGAAATAATTGAAGTCACCCAACCGTCATGTAATAATCACAAAGTTCAGGGATCGCTGTCGCGGATGAATTTTTCTATAATTTTTTTTTCTACATTTTCTATATTGTATAGGGAATATCATTACTGGCTAGAAAAATCAGGTTATCGTTTTGGAAGTGTAACGTAAGAATACAGCTCAGAAAAAACATAATAATCGACTCCTAAGAAATGCCGTAATAGCAGATGAGTTCGGAAATAAGATAAATCATGAAATTAAAAAACATCTAGAAAGATCTGAACAAGAAAATATCGGACAAAATATAGATATAATGAATTCCGCCATGGTTACCATAGCAAACGAAGTTTTAAAATCAGAAAAAGAGCCAGTAAAGAAAAAGGATTGGATGACCGATAACATACTAGACCTTATTCAGCAAAAAGAAATTGTAAAAATAAAGATGAGACTCGATATAGAGAAATATATCGACAAATAAGATACGAGGTTAAGCGAGCAAAAGAGGACTGGATGGAACAGAGATGTCGTGAGATGGAAAAACTACAAAGAAAACATGACGAGTTTAATATACACAAAAAAAGAAATTACCTACACTCAGAAAAAAGAACTCCTCACATTATGAGAAACTCCAAAGGTAAAATTATTCTCGACTCGTAAACGAAAAAAAGGAAGAATGGACCAACTACATAAAAGAGCTCTTCCTGGATACGAGGCCACCACTTAACGCCACAAAGTATACAAATACTGGTCCTAGTATTTTAAAAGCAGAAGTAGAGAAAGCCATCAAACAAAGCAAAAATGGGAAATCTCCAGGTCCTGACCAAATACCATCAGACTGGCTCAAACTTCTAGACGACGACAATGTCTAAGAACTAACAAACATTTATAACCACATATACGAAACTGGAACACTGCCACAAATATGGTTGGAGTCTACATTTATCCCACTTCCAAAAAAACCTAATACATCATCATGTAAAGACTTTAGACTAATTAGTCTCATGAGTCACTCTCTCAAGCTACTTCTTAGGATAATTCTTAATAGAATCAAGCAGAAATGTGAAGACACAATGGAAAATAAACAATTCGGTTTCAGAGAAGGATTGGGAACAAGGGAAGCTTTGTTCTCAATGCTAACACTACTTCAACGATCATGAGAAGTACAGAAACCAATTTACGTCTGTTTTATAAATTTTGAGAAGGCGTTTGATAGGGTTCAACATGGTAGGCTGTTTGAATATCTAGAAATAATTGGAATAGATGATAAAGATCTGAACTTTTACAACATTTATATTGGAATCAAGAAGCTTCTATTCTGGTAGACGGCAAAGAAACAGACAAAATTTGTATTCAAAGAGGTGTTAGACAGGGTTGTGTGTTGTCCTTAACTTTGTTTAACGTTTACTCAGAAATAATTTTTAACAAAGCCTTGGAAGGGCAATGTGGAGTTCGAATCGGGGGAGAAACTGTTAATAACATCAGATATGCAGATGACACCGCAATAATGGCTGAAAGTATCGAAGATCTTCAATTCCTTATAGATCGAGTCACTAGAGAATGCTCTAATAACGGACTAAGCATAAATACAACAAAGACAAAGTTACTTGTGGTTAGTAAACAAGACCTCGGCGCTATACAACTAATTGTCAATAATGAACCGATAACAAAAGTTAACCATTTTAAATATCTAGGATGTTGGATAAACGAGACACTAAATCCGGATGAAGAAATTAAAACTCGTATAGAAATTGCAAGAGGAGCATTTATGAAACTTAGATCTATTCTGAGCAATTCTCAGCTGAACTTACAGCTGAGAATTAAGTTTCTAAAATGTTATGTGTATCCTGTATTACTGTATGGATGTGAAACCTGGATTATGAAGGTTAACATGATGAACAAATTAGAAGCCTTCGAGATGTGGTTATATCGTAGAATGCTCAGAATATCATGGGTTCAACACATTTCAAACAGAGAAGTCTTGAACAGAGTAGGTCAAGGTGAAGGTGACTTAATAAAGATGATAAAAAAGAGAAAACTCGAATATCTGGGGCATATAATGAGAGGAAGCAGATACAGGATAATGCAGTTGATACTCAACGGAAAGATCGACGGAAGAAGAGGAATTGGTAGAAAGAAATACTCATGGCTCCGAAACCTTCGTCAATGGACTGGCTTATCAGCAGATGAATTATTACATGCCGCGCAAGATCGAGAAGGATATCGGCAAATCGTCATGGAAGCTACCCACGCCTAAAACTTGGGCACGGTACTCAAAGAAGAAGAACATAAGAATATCGAGTTGGAGAGCAAAAAGAAGAATACCAATTACTTGCATCCAAGGGAAGAAATGGAAATACAAACAACAAAAAAACTAGAATTGTGTTAAGAGGAAGCGTTTAATAAAGACTGTGTGTGCTCTGAAGTTAGTCAAAATAAAAATAAAAAAAATCCACAAGGAAAATGAAATTCCTGTAATTGGGTGCATACCATGAACCAAAAATAAATAATCTTCCTAATTATAATTGTCTGTAGATTATATTATGTTTCTGTATTCAATAAATCCACATATTAAACAGTTTAGCCCTTAATTATCAAATAATAAATATTTTCACATCATGCAATACCTACCATACAATTTTTAGTATTTAACCACATTGCTTTTTTAATCTTAGTCAAAATTTAATCTTTACGTTTACATTCACTAAGTGGTAACTCGTATTCCAGGTAATAATACACTAATGATGGACTTTTTAGTCTAAAAACGTTCTGTGATGTAGCCCGAAAGGGTCTTTTTAATTATATATTATTATAATCAGTTAAGACACATACTTACGATATTCTAAGAAACAGTAATAATTGCGTAGATGATGGAAAAGCATAAATATAAATAAAAAACATTTATATACATGCATTGGTCCTTAAAATGCTTCTGGCTGAGTTTTTCGAGTTCTAAGTAAGAAAAGAGTTCTGGGTGAATATACGAGAATATGAATGATGAAGTAATAACAATGTTAGGACTGGAGTAGGAGATATTTCATATGAAGGTAGGATTGCATCAGGGCTTAGTGCTTATTAGGTATTCTTTTGAGTGGTGGATCATACAATAAAGACATTTCAATATGACAATCATTATTAAATAATATTGAAAAAAAATACTACAATCGGGATTAATTTTATAAAAAATAATGTTTGCAGCATAGTACAACAAAAATATCAGATCTAAAATTTTTCTTTCAATATGGATTTCAAGTCCAAAAAAATTGTTAATTTGTAAGGTAAGATGGTTGTAAAAAAATAATACTTTTGAGGTTGTAGGATAGACAGACAATAGGATGAAGATACATACAGTAGAGATAGAACCGAAAGGAACCAAAAAGGGATAAGTGATGACAAACTATGATAAGCTATTATATTATCATAATCATTGGTGCTTTGAGTCTCGACCTTACTAAGCTTCATTTCTCAATTAGTTTCTATTTTTTGCTGCTTGGTGTCACTTCGCCACACAGATGTTTCTGGCATCCTTAACCATTCTCTCTCAAATGGCATTACAGGTCAAATCGCACCTTGGTCTCCTCCAACTATGCCTCCAACCTTGCCCGTCTCGCGCCGATCTTCTCCAGTCTTTCAAGTCTAGCAAATTTCGGTCTCCAGTCTCACTACATGATCAGCTTATCGCAGTTTCTGAAGTTTAACGAATTCTGAGATTATTATCTCTTTGAACAGTTGGTAGAGTTCATGGTTGTACCTGAATCCCCATATTCCGTCTTCGTGGCTAGTTGCAAATATCTTCCTTAGGACGTTTATTTCAAAGACTTCCAGCTCTCTTTTTGTGTTTTCTCATCCTTATCCACTACCTCGTCGTCTAGTTTCCTCGATTTTCGCCATTAGAGTACGTCTTACAGGGTAGCTTTCATTCGCTCTGGCCAGATGTATTGAACACTCTATGCATCTAATTATTATTACAGTAACATTTCGTTGTATTTAGATCCATACATTAGGACTGGGAGTACTCTAGTGCTGTGTACAATTATCTTTGTTTTTTTCTTGTTAGATCATGGTATCTTTAAAGTGTTTGATAAGCATGTTCATAGCATTATTACATAGTAGTTATATACAGGAAATACACTGTTGTACCCCTTCAAAATTATAGCTACCAATGTTGTTTTATCCCATGTTTCTATTTATATAGTCTGTCCTTGATCCTGTGACCTTTGTTCTGCTTTCATTATTCATTAGATCCATCTGTTGCATTTGAGAGCGTAGTAAACCTATCTTTGGAGTTAGGGAATCTGGATAGATTTATTGGATTATTAAATATTATAACTTGGTTGTTGTTCTACATCTCGTATAACTTTACTAATGTGCTTCAAAGAACGACAAATCAAACAATACCAAAGTAGTATTTGACTGGCATAGCCTTAGGAAGCACATGTAAATGTTGGGAACATACCACAAAGGCAAATTTTAATAATTGAATTATTGTATTTTTTTAGACTTATAATGAACTGGATACGCTTAAAACATCTGTATTACTGTATATATTGTCATTTGTGCGGCCTTTGATCTCAAATAAGTTTCAAATATAAGAGTTTATCATTTTGTTACAATATACACCATAAAACGGCTAGTAACGTACTTTTTATTTTCAAGTTTACCAACGTCGAAATATTTTCGTGTAAGTTTTCTATCCACACTATTGAAAAAATGTTTTAACATGCTTTACAAATTAAATATAAATTACAGAATAATAAATGGTGCCAGGTAAACGTTATTATTCGCTCCTAACTTTATCTAAGCCGTCTGCACCCCTCGTTTTCTTTTGTATCATTGCATTTTTAATCCTATTGTGTATAATACCCATCATTGTTGCAAATATAATACATTATTTTTGCCCAAGGTAAAATTTGTCAATACTGAATGTTGTGAGGGATAAATCAAGAAATATTTTCTTATTTTGGTCTAGTTGCAGTTTGTAACATGTTGGATGTGGACTACTACGGTCAGAGAATGGCGTGGTTGAACGTATTTGTTCATTTTTCAACGAGTTAAAGTTTGATGGCGAAAATGGCAAAGAAGACGATGAAGACGACGATGCTGATGACGGTAACGAAGATAAAGACGCTTATGAACATTAAGATAAAGACGCTTATGACGATGAAGACGATAAAGACATTACTGACGAATACGACGATAATAAAGATGATGATGAAATTGAAGCCTAAAAGACGACGTCTTTATATACTAGGAAGAACTCAAAATCAGTTTAGATAACGACAGGTACAGTAAATAATTCATTTGTCTTAACTTTTAGAGACGTAAGGACTTTCGAAAACCATGGAACCACTTTCCAACTCGTATTTCTAAAGATAAGTACCTACTGAAAACAAGTCATGAGAATGGACCGAAAAGAAATAATAAAAACCACGATGAAAAAAAGATAAAAGGTTCAAAGAGCGAGTATGAAGGGCATATTCCATCCAAATGAAGACCTCGACTTCACCGAAGAAGTTGAGGAACAGAGAGAAGGCCTGAGGACCCCAACGAGCTTATCCGTATAACATCACCGGAGGAGATAAAACGCACCAATCAAGAATAATTCACCTGAAAAAGCCCCAGGATTGGACCAAATAACAAACAGAGCCCTAAAATATCTACTGACTAGAGCGATAGTATTTTTAACGAACATAGTCAAAGCAATGTTAACATACAGACAATTTTCGAAAAGATGAAAAGATTCAAGAAGAAACAACACCTAAGGAACAACTTAATGTACAGAACAATCCCATCGAGTGGAAAAGCGAGGCCAAATACCTGGGAGTAATCATGGATAAAGGACTAACATTTAAAAAGCACGTAGATGCCAAAGTGCAAAAAGCCAACATGGCTAAAGCAACCATTAGAGGACTCACAGGTAGAAAAAGTAAACTAAGGATAGAAACAAAGATGAGATTAATAAACAGTATCATTCTAGCGATACTTACATACGTATCTGTCGCATAAGGACACACCTGTAAAACCACAAAGAAGAGGATTCAAACAGTTCACAACAACTGCTTAAGAGAAGCTGTCAAGCAGTCCCAGATATGTAGCAGAACGCTTCATATAAAGGGACCTACAAAAGGCCAGGGTGATGGAAATAATGAAGGAAAGAGCCAGGATTAAATTCGCAGAACTGGAAAACCACCCTAGTCCCATACTGCGAGAGATCATGAGATATGACGCTTTCCACCGTTGGAAACACAAGAGGCCTAAACAACAAATAGTGGAATAAATTAAGGAACCAAAGAAAAGCGAAGACAAACTAAATAAAAAGTAGAGAAAAAAAACAAAATAAAGACGAGAGGGAAAATCAAAACAAGTAATCAAATAAACAAAACCATCAGAGATAAAAATAAAAACCCAGAGAGAAAAACAAATATGCCAATGGATGATAGTTCGTAGCTCTACAATTCGATAAACATTACTAATCGCCACGCTGTGTGGGACCAAGGGGTGAGGACCAATTAACATCAATAGGACCTCACAAAGACAACCTACAATAAAAATAATAAAAAACATTAAAAAACGGCCTAGGCCAACAAAAAAACTGAAAAAACACAGGAAAGGTCACAGTGTGGAAAGGTATACGAGGCTACAGGATCCCTTTGAAATCTATAATATACATGGACGTATAAACATAGATGGACACAGCAATAAGATACCTTTAACACACAATGTTTTGAAGCTTCGATAGAATGTGATGCTTCCGCAATGAGTATAAGCGTGCTTGAATTTTTACTCGCGGGTAATTATTCAGATTTTAAAAATTGGAAGTACCTAGTAATAATGTATAAAAACACGTTCAAAGAATTAAAAAAAACGAGAATTTAACTATTAACAAATCACGTCTTTATAGAAAAATTAAAATACAATTTTATTATATCTTATTGAATACATTAATGAACATGAATAAACCCAATGGTACGCCTATTAAAATGTAAACAAACACGCTTTTTCATTTCCTCATCCTAAATAATGTAAATTTTATGTACTTACAAATGAAATGAAAGACCGGGATGTAAATATTTCGTTTATTTTATTTCACTTTTCACAAATATCACTCAAAATACAGCCAAAATTATCTAAAAACAATTTTTCCTTATTTCCTCAATCGTTGTAAACAAACATGGAATAGCATTTGAAGTTTGACGTAGAACCGTAAAACAGAGAAATGTAAACAACCGTTGCCATTTATAAATAGTTTTCAGTGCTTCTAAATATAAAATAATTTATTGATATCTATTATACGCTATTATTAAATGATAATGCACACTATGTGCACACTTGATATTTTGATTACAATTAGATATATTAATATAACCAATAAATTATTATTTTGGTTTGATAGCACCTGTAGAGTATAAAATACGGAGTAATATTTTCAGCGACTCGCGAATAAGAATTTTTAATAAAAAAACGTGACAACAGTTGGAGGTGCTGAGAATGTGACATATTCAAATAATTTTGACTTCACAATTTTATGTAAATAACTGAGTCCATCTGTGTTTATACGTCCATGATAATATACAATAAATGAAAAAGATACGATCATATGTACAAAAATATAAGCAAAAAAATAGAAAATAAGTGAACTGGGCAACGAAGCAAATCTAACAAGGTATAAAAATGCAATAGAGAAGGACTTAAATAGAGACGAACATCTACTAGTTGTGGAAGGGCTGTAGCAACATATCAAAAACAGTATACCAAAAGCAAGAGCAGGTAATAAAAGAAGAGGAGGGAAATACTTACAACGCAATGGCAGAAGGGAATGGAATGCAATTGGTGAACAGGCCAAAACCCATAGCGGGTTGTACCGTTAGAGGAAGAGGAAGAAGAAGATCCTAAAAAACTGCTTGATAGGCACATTAAGGATAATGTATTAATTAAAAGAATCATACATCAGGGACAGAAATTTCGTATCAATCAGGACTCTCTATGGTCAGGGTACTGCACCTTCTCGTACAAAGGTGGAGTACATTCTGGAAAACCCAGAGTTGATGTTGGGTGCAATTTTCGATATAGAGGGAGTATTCCACACCTGGTACGAAGCAATCACAAGGACGATTCGTCCAAAGACGAATCTACTAAGATGAACACAGACAAGCAAATAAAAACTGAATAAAATCAGCCAAAAATGTTCTTGCCATAACAACAAAAGATGGAAAGATAAATAGAGAGTGAATATATCTCAGATACAAATTAAAAAAAGGTACATAAAGTGCTTAAAACCGTGTGTGTTACACCGAAAATGTAGACTAATAATAAAAGTATCATTACAATAAATTTAGAAAAAATCAATGTTCATTGCTCTAGTTATAAAATTAATAATAATAAAGAATAGTCTAATTAAGCATCCATTAATTTAATAAGTATATAAAACGTTGTTCTTTTATTCTATTCCATAAAATTTAAACGTACCTTGGAGATAATGTAATTTTTTCAGGGCAGGCAAAATATAAATGAGCAATTAAACTGACTAAGTTTTAATAAGTTGGTTTAGCATTCAACGCCGCAGGCATCATTATATTTTTACAATTTCTCCTTGCCTTTGTTGGAATGAAAGTGTCCGGTTCCATTTTTTAAAAACGTTCCTGAAATTCATAACCATCCGAAAGCTGATACACTAAATGATGCTATAACTTCATTGAAATTAACTAGAGTTCAAAAGGGTAATATAAACGAAAAATGATTTTTAAACGCATTTAATTCGAATACAAGAATTGCGAGGAATTTTAATTTTAACAATAAAAATAACGACAACTAGACATAAGCAAAATGTCCAATTTAAATTTAAATAAAAAACATCCTGAGAGTCCGACATGGAGTTTGATAATATTCTACATAAAATTGCAAATTATGCAGATAATATATCCCAGAACCTCCTGCCACAAAACTAAAGAAATGAGTATCAGAAGAATTAAGCACCGGACCGGGTTTGAAAACAAAAAAAGAACACTAACTTGTCTTTCGAAAATGTACCTGGCCTTCCTTTCCTTACGTAGCTACAACTTCGTCCATGCCTATGTTAGTTGTAGCTCTGGAATTCAGGTGTGTTCTGACATTATTTCCACAAATTGGTCGCATCGTTCCTATAGTGATCCTTTCCAAGTTAATTTTCTCCTGGTCTAACTTGGATGCACCGTACTGATGACGACCAAATAGTCAGAAATGCGTATTTCTGGTTGGCACATGAAGAAGAATAGTTCACACGATCAACAAATAATTTTTTATCCAACATTTTTTCTTCTTTTTTTTCAAATTTTAAGAATAACAAGCACAATGCTGTCATTTTCCTCCTCCTAATTATATTTTGCGTAGTTTTTACTCCATACATTTTTCGGTTAAGCGATGTACACCGTCGTGAAAACAAACTAGAACTGAAGTTGGACCGCTAGTTGGATAGCAAAGTAGGAGCGTGAGTGGACACGAATATCCAACTAGTAGTCCTACTACGTGGGACCGTAAGTCGTAACGTGAATGCCCAGCTTTACAGTAATATGATTTTTTTAATCTTTGTTTTTTGCTCTTTCAATGCACTTCATTTACCTATTTTCACTACACTCCCCTGTATAAAATTTTGCTCGTGATAGTTAAAAAATTGAGTGATATTACTGAACTATTTTGAAGCATGTTTACCTTAAGCACTATTGATAGAGGCGTCCAATCGTGGATATATTGAAAATAATTTATCTATGGATCCAGACATCATTTCCTCAATTCCTGTAATAGCCACAGTCTTACATCAGATTAAACAAAACTTAAATGACACGTTAGGGTTATTTTAGCAAATAATAAACGAATAGACGGAGAAGAACAGGCAAAAACTCGTGTAACTTGGAAAACCTTTGTTGACACGCAAGTTATTATATAATATTGTGCGAAGAAAGAAACTCAACACGACAACAAAGAGAAATTAAAGGGCCATGAAACTTCGGATGTGTTTATAATGTTGAAGAAACTATACAGAAAGGGCGAAAACTTTTTGTAATTAAGTTCTATATATGTAAATGTATGAAATATTCCTTAAGGAGAGTAATATGTGTCTTAAACTTATAGTATTATTATTATATTATATTGGGAGTTATTTTACTAATTGTTAAAGAGATAGAGTAGAATATTATACGAGATACATACTTTTGATTTTCTGATCATGCAGCAATTTAATAAATTTGTAATCGTTTTTGGGAGTTTAAATACACTAGAGTGCAAAATTAACAGATACTTAGATTTTTATGTATTTTTTCGTTTTTAGATAAAAACTTTCTTCTTATTTGAACAACAGTTCTTCACAAATTTTTTGTTATTAATGTGATATAGTGTCTTAAATTAAATAGCATTATTTTGAGTTTATTTTGGTATTTTAAGTGTTTACAAGTTTGGCTTTAGTTTTTTTTTTTTTTTCCTTTTCAATAATTGCAATCAAAAATTATGACACCAGCAAAAATAGCACAAGCTGTTGTTTACAGGAGCATAAGTTAAATCGCAAATCCTTCTATCATCAATGTTGTTTTACTCCCAGAGTTCAATTTGGTAGAGGTCGTAAAATGGTGTGGCCAGGCATTTCCCTAGAGGCTCGTACAGAACTTGTTACAATTCCAGGGGACAATTTAAACGATAAAAGATGTATTCAACAATATTTGAAAGATCATGTAGTGCCATTGACCCCATTTGTTGGAGAATACTTTTGTCTGATGCAAGATAATGCTCGTATGCACATTGCAAAATAGCACGTGATTACTTAGATGACATTGGGATTCCTTTATTACCATTGACCAGACCTAAATACAGTAGAGGATACATGGGTTATTCTATGACGACGTACTCGACGTAATTGTCTTGTAAGATCATACCTGATCGAATGAGAGCCGTCAACAAGGCTCGATTTTTTCTTTGTTAAATTCTTGATCTGTAATAAACTTTACTTATAAATTTTGTTTATTATTAAATATTCAATTGGGAACATCTTAAACATTTTTTTCTACTCTCTTACTAGTAAATTGTATATTACCTACTATTTGGATGCTAAGTAAATGCATCATAACAGATACTGACACGTAATGACTAGCACGTAATAAAAAAAATTACGCTTCAGTTTTATAAAAATGTGTAATATCACATAAGCCTCGTAAGTCAGTTGGTCGAGTTACCATGGAAACGAATTAACAGACGTTATTTTGACAGATTAAAAATTATTAATCTGTCAGTGTAAATATAGTGGTAATTTAATTTTTATTTTTATAAACGAAAATAATGGTAGAAAAAGTATAGTACACAACTTGAGTTGTAAGCTTATTACATGCTTGTAAAATTACTGCGCTCGCCGCTACGCGGCTCGCGCGCAACTTTTTTACTCGCATGTAATAAGCTTCTTACAACTCTCGTTATGTAATATACTATTTTCTACTCTCTTACTAGTAAATTGTATATTACCTACTATTTGGATGCTAAGTAAATGCATCATAACAGATACTGACACGTAATGACTAGCACGTAATAAAAAAAATTACGCTTCAGTTTTATAAAAATGTGTAATATCACATAAGCCTCGTAAGTCAGTTGGTCGAGTTACCATGGAAACGAATTAACAGACGTTATTTTGACAGATTAAAAATTATTAATCTGTCAGTGTAAATATAGTGGTAATTTAATTTTTATTTTTATAAACGAAAATAATGGTAGAAAAAGTATAGTACACAACTTGAGTTGTAAGCTTATTACATGCTTGTAAAATTACTGCGCTCGCCGCTACGCGGCTCGCGCGCAACTTTTTTACTCGCATGTAATAAGCTTCTTACAACTCTCGTTATATAATATACTATTAAACGCGGATTTTTCGAAAAAATCTGGGTGTCCGAATAATTTTGCCCTCCAGTGTATGTTAAACATTATCTTTTAATAAAAATCTGTTTGTTATTTTTTTATCTGTTCATTTCTGAAATTTAGACTCATCTGTAAATAAAGTTTTTTCATTCGTTAATTGTCCAGTTACGGTGTTTTGTAGTCCATAGTCTTCTCAATCCGCGACCTTTCTGGTTAGTACTGGATGAGATAAACGTCTTCTTGGTCTTAAGTTAGTCATATACAAACTTCTTCTAACGGTTTTTTTTTTGAAATTGTAACATTTTTTTTTAGAATTAAAATATTAAACAATTGTAGAGTGACGGGGCAAAGTGATCTAAGTGCCAAAAAATCAAAAAATCACTTTTTCCACTCAAAGTGTTCTATGTGCCATCGCCAATAGCCCCACTGTGATTTAAGTCCCTATTCTACTGTTACCTAATTTAAAAATTGACTGCATGATCAAGCTAGCGGTATGTCCTTCGGACGTGTCCGGCCAAACTGTTCTAAGTGCCATGCTTCTTTATTAGTATTGTTCCATGTCAGTAGTTGCTTATAAACGTTCGGGAACGTGTCGTTTTAAGGTTAAAATTCCTATTTTGCATGAAATAATGAATGAACAAGCATTTTGTCGTGATGAAACAGTTAAAAACAAAAAACGTAAGAGAAAAATACAGAGTGAGGCACGAGTTAGTGGAAATTCGTACACTACCGATAAATTTAAAAAACTAGTTCCGGCAAGACGTAAACCTAAAAACGAGGTTAGTATTAATTTTTATTTTCGAGTATGTGTGCAATAATGACGTTAGCAACAAAAACCAATATTTGCAATGTAACCTTATATTTTGCTTTTTTTGTTTTCAGGTTGAATGCAAATGTAAGAACAGCTATTGTAAGGAACTGACTGGAATAGAGAAGATGCAACTCCATGAGTCCTACTATTCACTGGATTTAAATGCACAGGGTAGTTATCTTATGGGACTGATTCAGATACTTCCGGTGACACGACGTCGTCATGGTACTTACGATGATGATTCAGAGAGCCGACGCCAATGCACTATGAGTTACACTGTTCCTGATGGTAAGGGAGGTTTACAAAAAGTTTGTAAACAGACATTCATGAAGATTTTTGCTGTTACTCCCCAAAGGATTACAACCATTGTCAAGAAGAAAAAAAGTGGGGATTACATTTACACAGACAAGCGAGGTGGTGCAAAAATGTTTAAATTCACTGTCCATGATCGTCGTTTAGTGAAACAACATATTAATAGCTTCCCTAGAGATGTCAGTCATTACAACCGACTTAAGTCGGACAAAGAGTATTTGAGCTCTGATCTGAATGTGCATAGGCTTTTCAGGGCATTTCAAGAAAAGAATCCTTGTACTCATATTTCACACAAGTTTTACCGAAGTGTTTTTTTGAAGGATTTTCCGAACCTATCCTTCCGTCGACCACGAGTGGATACTTGCAAAACATGCGATCAACTGAGCATATCAACCAAAAGTTCTGACCCAGCAACCAAGAAAACAGGGACAACAAAACTTGAGTTACATCACCGCCAAGTAGAAGCTGTTTTCGCATCTATAAAAAGCGACTTTATACGAAGCACCTTGCCAGTAAGTGACACGTGCACCATAACAATGGATTTGCAGAAAGTTTTTTCGTTACCCAAACTAACTCACAGTAGTATGTACTATTCCCGCCAAATATCTGGTTACAACTTTGGTATTCACGTGGCTGATACAGATGATGGATTGATGTGTATTTGGCATGAGGGGCAATCAGGAAGAGGAGGCAACCAAATGGCATCTTGCCTTTTACAAACACTAAACTGTGGACTACTCAATACATACAAAAAAAATCTGTGCGTTTGGAGTGATAACTGTGCAGGTCAGTTGAAAAACAGAATGCTTTTGTTCTTGTACATTTTTCTTGTCTGCCATGAAGTTTTTGAAACGATTGATCATAAGTTTCTTGTATCAGGTCATTCGTTCTCAGCTTCAGATCGGGATTTTGCTTTAATCGAAAAAAGAGCAAGACAATGCAAGCTAATTAATATGCAGGATGTTATGAAGGCGATAGTCACAGCGAGACCTTCACGTCCTTACAAAGTTCTGAACATGGGTGACGAGAAAACGTTTTTTGATTTTGATGCAGCCTCTTCCGCGTTTCTGAATACAGCCAAACTTGGAATTTCTACAGCTGTTTGGATTCGAGTTTCAAAGAACAACCCTGGGACCGTCATGTACAAGAAAAGTTACAGTGATTTAGCACCGTGGGAAAGTTGTATAGTCCTAAAACCTGGCATTACTGCCACTACCATCAAAAATGCTACACTGTCTTCTCTTCCAAATTCCTTACCTTTAAAAGAATCTAAAAAGAAAGACATTACTGCAATGTTGCAATTTCTCGATGATGACAATAAACAATATTTTTTAAACATTTTGACAGTTTAAGCACTTTATCATTTTCATTTTTTGTAATATGTGTTATATTTGAAGCATGTTTAATATTTAAAATGACTTAATTTAACAGTTTTTATTTTTAAATAAACGATTTACGACAATAAATTTGATTCAAAAACGGTTTTTTGTGTTTTCCCAATAAAATGTTTTTTGGCACTTAGATCACTTTGCCCCGGCACTCTACAATTTTTAATATCTTTGCCCCTGTTGCTGATACGCCCATGATCGTATTCCCAAATAGTGTGTTAAATTTTATTGGAACTTGCTGACATCTCAGATTACGAAAGAATCTACTTGGTTAATCCTTGGGTTATCCTTGTCCGGCTTTAGGCGGTTTTTTTTATAAACTTGGTAAACATCTTCGAAAGCACGTTATAGTATTTTTCTGAGAGAACATAATTCAGAAAGTTTTGTTTCTCACGTTTCCAATTACTAGTACCGTTCTTTACGTCGAATCTTTTATCTTCCTAGAAATGGATACAGGCTGGCCTGTCATTTTTAAGTGGAGTTATCCCACCTTTCTTTGGGTAGTTTGGTAAATTTTGAGTGGAAGAAAGTCACTTCTAGCAGGGCGGTCTGTTCGTAAGGACGCTTGCTTATCTTACCATCTCTGTGTTATCTTACCGTCTCTGTGAATTTTTTCTTTAAGTGTGTATACACTTAAATATTTGAGTTTCTTAATCTAATACCATATTAGAATAAATATTGATATAAACTACCTTTAATTTAACTAACTTTAGTGCTTAATACAAGTAAAGTATTATAGTAGAAACAGTGAAATAGTGAAGCAGTCATCGAGATTTATCGTAAGTTATCGTAATCATATTACCTTCAACTATCTGGGCGAATCTGCGTTCATCATTTCTTCACGTGTAGTTAAGGTTAACTACTGATTTAGCATTCAATTAAAAGAACATTTAATTCTTTCATACGAACTTTCAATCAGCTATTAAGAACTCCTTACTAATAATTATTACGAACATTTAATTCTCAGTAAGAACAGTTAATCATTAAACAACAGTGCGAACAGATAATTAACTTAAACAAGTGCGGTTGGTTTAACTTTTATAATTCAGAATTCTAGTAATCTTTTGGTATTCTTTAGAATTTAAATTTAATCAATTTTGTTATTTGCTATAATTGTGATACATTTTTAACCCGTTATCTCGAGATAAGCCCATAAACAGCAAAGAGAGATTCCTTGAATCAGTTTTAGTTGAATATTTTTAATCACTATCAGGCTCTCTTCGCTGATAACTTAATTTGTGCATGATTTTATTGTATTGTATTTGTAAAGGTATTTATTATTCATAATACTGTTTATTTTTATATGTATACCACCATTTGATAGTGCATTTGTTTTACTTGTGTTTATATTCAGATTTAAAATCATTAGATTGAACCAAAATTAAATTGTGTTGTTGAATATATTGTTTTGTTTTATCAATGCATTTTATTTCTCGACTCCTAACAAGTTTCCTGATAAAATATTTACTCTGAATATTTGCTTTTTAGCTTCAATTATTATTATACCTTCGACCAGAAGAAAGATCAGGCTGATTAAGTTTCGTAGTGAGTAAGTGAGTGGACGGAGTCCACCTAATATATTTATTATTTGTTTATGTAGTGTATTGACCAAATTTATTTAATAATTAACTGTTGATATCTTTCCTTGGATTTGGTCTCAGAACCTAAATATATTTCCTTACCTCTTTTCGTTTCTAGGTTTCTTAATTTTCCCCTTTGACCCCAAAAAGTTAAGTGGCTCCCTTTTTCTATCTTATCTTATCTTTGGTAATTTTACCTATCTTTTGTTTATTTCTGTATCTTTTCTAATAGATCTTATCCTATCCTATCTTTACTTATTTCATCCCTTGGACCCATTCCCGGTTCCAAAAGCTAGTTTCGAACCCACGACTCGCTCTCCACCAACCATCTGGCTGTCGTCCACAGTGTCTCTAGTGGTGACCTTTCTAGTACCATCCAAAAAAGGTTTCCGATGTTACAAAGTAATTATTCTTCCAGTGGCGTTACGCAATGTTCTGTGGATGCGAAAAGCAGTATATGTTGGGTTCCGTCTAGCAATAATTCGCATATATAGGTCATCAATAGGGTTGGCACTCCGTTGTCTTCCTCCACCATGAACATATGAGGCTACACGATTTGTAACATAACGATTTCAAGGTCTATCAAAAATACTCATTTTAATATCAAATGAAAATGTACGACTTTAATATTTTTTGCTGACTGAATAAAACTTTTTGCTGACGAAAGTAAAAAAAGAAAAAAAAAACGGATGACCACAATAACAAAATTAATTTTATTTCATTTAAAATTGACAACAAAGTTGGAGTTTTAATATTATTTTAATTATAATAAATTTTTACAAACACCGAATATTTCTGGCGTAAAATATTTGATCCTTATCAATTGTTGAGCACTGTATATTATCAAAATTGCCCTCTCGTTACATCACAGAACGCTTTCGGACTAATAAGTCCATCGTTAGTGCAGTTACCAGGTATATATAAGAAAAGCCCCCAAATATGTGGGTGAAAACCCATTAAATGATGTTAGCTGTGTTTAAATTAACAACAAAACAAAGTTAACATCATTTAAAAGGGTTTTTATCCCACATACTTAGTGGCTTTCCCCATTTATACCTGGTAACTGCACTGATGATGGACTTATTAGTCCGAAAACCTGCCATGTAACCAGAAAGGGCAATTTTAGAATATGTATACCTTTTATAAAGAATTTTTTAAATAAAACTTTTCATAATTTTACATTAAAGAAATACAAAAACATCTCGGAAAAATTTATTTTTTATAAAAATATACAAAAATATACATGAGTTGTTCGATTCTTCGACTAGTTGTCAATATCTTTTAAGAAATTAACACGATCTAAAATTTTAAATTAACTAAGTTGATTCAAGAAATAATGTTCAAAACGTCTATTAAAATTAAATAATCTATTAAAATCCTATCACTGCACCATTAAAAAAACTTTTAAATCTTTTGGGAATGATATATTCAGATATATCTAATATTTAACAGATGCTACGAATAAATTTAATACTCATAAAACCGTTAGGTTCAAATTGATATTGTATTGGTTAATCGTGAAACGTCTGAGTGTTCGGGGCTTATAATATTAGGGTAATGCATAAAAGCTTTTATATTATATCAACGTGTAGAGTGGCAAATATCAAGGGAAAAGTATTAAAGCCATGTGCCTTCAGTGGCGAATACAACATTTCGCGAATATTGCCAAGGACAAGTACTGTATATTTGAATATTTGATATATACAGAGAACGTCACTGTAACTGAACTCAATGATGATTTACATGAATCTTTAATCCTGTTAGAGTACTGTAAAACGGGTTTATTAACTCAAGCAAGCAAACTTAAAATTGTAAAAGCAGGCAGCCTTAGGTCTTGGTACTTTTATTATTGTTTACAGGGTACATAAAATGGACATTTAAAAATATTTTAAATTTATTATTTATTAACCCTTTGTGTACTGGTGGGCTAAGCGTTAAGACACATTTTAAACAATTTTTATGCTGTAGTCGTTTAGACACAGTCAATATGTGGATTGTCGAGATCCCCTCCAACGAGTCGCACATCAAATTTTGTTTCGCTGACCGTTGGTAATATTTTTATAGTGGTATGTTTACAGTGGCTTAGCACGTGGTTGATGGTGCTGTAATATTTATGAGTTTTTCAAGATTTTTAATAAAATGGCCGGTAAGTTTTTCTAAAAATATATTGTAAAGGTAACCTATATTTGTTTGTATTTGTGTGGTAATGTTCATTGATGAATTTAGTACATTTTACACCTTGTAATTATGGTGGTGGCAGTGCTGGGACACAAGGCAAATGCATGCTTTTTTGTTCCAGGCAAAAATAAACATTCTATGCCGATTTGGAACGTATGTCTCAAGAGGAAATCTTTACTCTTATTGAAGATAATCCATCTGATGTAGATTCAAATATTGATGACAGCTCCGATGACGATAAGGAAACAGATTTAACAACAAATATGAATCAAAGTATTTTTGATATAGAGTCTTTGCCGATTATCTTTGAAGACGCCGTTTCAGTGGAAAACCAACTTGAGGACGTCTTAGAGACAAATCAAATTGAAGCAGATGAGAGTGACGATGATGATACTTGTTATATACGTAGAAGGAAATATTTTCTTTCAAATACAATTTGGACTAGAGACTCCCAAAATTGCATTCCCTATAAAAAAAAATTAATGAACCAGTCGGCGCCAATATACCAGACAATATTGATTCTCCTACGGATGTATTTCTTCAACTCTTTACAAAGGACCTTATTGATAATATTGTCTTTCAAACAAATCTATATGCGGTCCAAAATAGCGACGGTGATGAGAATAGATTTACACAAACCAATGCAGAACAAATGCGGGTATTCTTAGCAATGAATTTACTAATGGGAATAAAGGGACTTCCTAGTCTGAGAGACTACTGGTCTTCCAGAGCGGATCTTCGAGATGTGTATATTAGTTCTTGTATGCCAAGAGATCGGTTTGTGTGGTTGATCAAAAACTTACATTTAAACGACAATTCTCTTCAACCTAAACGACATGCGGCCAACTATGACAAACTATATAAACTTAGGCCTTTACTGAATCATCTATCAGAATCGTTTTTTGTTTGTTATAATCCCTCAGAAAATCAAGCAATAGACGAGTCAATGATAAAATTTAAAGAACGTAGTTCCTTACGTCAATATTTACCAATGAAGCCGCAAAAAGAGGCTACAAGGTCTGGATCAGGGCCGACGAATCCGGATTTTTATGCCAGTTCGATGTTTATATAGGAAAAGTTGCCTGATACGACAGAAAAAAATTAGGAGCTAGAGTCGTAAAAGGTCTTACTCGTAAATTGGTAGAAAGAGCCATAATGTTTATTTCGACAATTCTGTGGAACTAATGAAAAACTTACGCGAAGACATAATTTACGCGTGTGGAACAGCAAGAAAGGGAAAACAGAACACACCAACGGATATAGCGGACAATCAATTAGCGAGAGGGAGTCAAATTGGCGAGTTAGCAAATATGGTACAGTTTTTATGAAATGAAAATACCGAAAGGATGTTTTGTTTATAAGTAATTATCATAATCCCGAACATATTGGAACAGTGTCTAGGAAGAGAAAAGATGGTACTATGGAGGACATTGTTTGTCCAATACTAGTCAAGGACTATAATGCTAACATGGGTTTTGTTGACAAAATGGATATGCTAAAGTCAATTTATGAAGTTGACAGAAAATCGAAGAAATGGTGGCACCGTATCTTTTGGTATTTTTTGGACGTGTCGTTAGTAAACGCCTTTATTATTTTCAAAAGAAGATCCGACGGACAATCGCTTACGTTGAAGATGTTTAGGTTAGCAGTCATAAACGGACTTATTGGCGCCCAACCTGACGTACCAAGAAGAGGACGCAAAAGAGCTAATGACACTGAAGTAAACCACTTCAAGCGCACGGTACCCTTAGAAATCCGATTTGATAAATGTGCACATATGCCAATTCACATGAAACCAAGGAGATGTGCCCTTTGCAGCACTCGAAAAGAATCACCCAAGTCTTCCTGGAGCTGTTCAACATGTAATGTGTAACGACTATTTTGCTTACCTCATGGTAAGAACATGGGGGAGAAGATTGGGCAAACAAAATAATCGGACTCAGAGGGTTGTTGGAGAGCGGGGTCGTGGATAAGTTAAAGATATGGGGGTTGGATTGAAGCAACTACAAAAAAAAGAAATAAAGGGGTACTTAGTATCTTGGGATCAACAAAATAAAAATAAACAGGAAACACCTGAGGGAATTTAATATAGGGCGCCACTTGAGGTGCCTAATTATACCTATTACAACCACTAGTTGTAACTAGGGAAATAATTATTTAAAAAATCAAAACATTAAAAACATATCTTTTTCAAATAAAACTCAAAATGGATCAGAGAAACAAATTAAACGTTTTTTTTTTGTCTCAAACAAAACAGTTTTTAAAAATACATATTATACAAGAGCAATACTATATAACAAATTAACAAAAACTTACGTGTTATTTGTTTACAAAAGAAATGGTTACAAAAATTCTGAAATGGTTCCTAGGTTATATATGGCCAATTTAGATTATCAAAATTTTATGGATATCCTTTTTATGAAAATATTATTGAATTTAACCTTATATATGAAATATCTTTTATATATGAAAATCAAATTGAAATTGTTTTACAAAAACAATGGATTACAGCAAATGTCATATGACAACATAACATTTTAAATCAGAATAAAATATGACATTTTTGAGCTACGACAAAAATAATATAAAACTTTAATTATTACAAATTCTTTTATTTTATTGAAAGCAAATTATTAAAAATGTCTTTATAACTTGGAAAAATTAATATATTAAATTGTTACCTTAATTCACATAATCACTTAACTTTGTAAAGGAAAAACTTGCTACATCTCTGGACATATTCTCCAACAGGAACAAAGAACCATTTATATACTCAGGCAGAAACGATTGAAACAGGAACCTGGTGGAAGCATCAAGCTTACTACGGGGACATTCTATACCATACTTTTCAAAAATTGCCAGTTTCTATTCCAATCTTTTAATGACTACTCTGACAAAGTTGCTTATGCAAAGCAAAAAGTATTATCATTTTAACTGGTCTTAAGACATCAAAAAAAAAATTGAATCGACTCTTCGATTCAAAAATTGCCCCACATTTTACATTTCAAATCTGTCGCTTCACTATACATCGTAAACGTTTGCACCGTTTCAAATCTTTCTTAGACCCTACATTGTAACACGTCTGCCCAGTTTCAAATCTGTTCTTGGACTCCTATTGTCACAGTCTGCCCCGTTTCAAATCTGTTCTTGGACTCCTTATCCGCGTTAAATTTTACAAATTCGACGCCAAATCAATGTCCCCTTTACGTCTCAAAACCTAAACAAACAATCTTCCCCTTATTATTCGTTCCTAACGATAAAAGACAAATAAAACCTCTTTTTTATATTAGGGGGCATCATAAAATATAATCCATTTATGCGACAAAAAACTTGTCGAAATAGATATAACATAATACAAAGTAACAAAATAGCAAGTAGTTTTTAAACCGGAGTTCTACCTGACTTTGTAACAGAGATAAAAAAATATTTCCAGCGTTATTACGCATTTAACAATCTCGTCAAAAAAACTTGAAATATTTACAACATACATTTAACTTCGTCGAAATATTTTTAAAAAACTTCCTATATTAACGATCGTTTTCTTGGTAAAAACAACCAGGGGTGTATTACAGAAATCTAAAATATAAAACGCTACAAATGTAGGACTGTGCCTTAACGACAAAAAAAATTGTTTCTCTTTATACTATTCAAAATAAAGTTCTACTTTTGAAAATATTTTATTAACCGACGCCTAGTGTCCTAAGGGTGGCCGCACACAGAAAGAAAGCAGAAAGAGCAAAACTGTTTTAGTCAAAAACGTTTTTGTTTGAAACGAAAACGTTTTTGTTTCCACAAGAAACATTTTGTTTTCAAGAGAAACAAAATGTTTGCATAAACCATACTTTAATCAGTTTTATTAAAGATTTCGACAGATAACGACGAAATTACACTAGTTTTCTGGCAGTGGTTCCTCCTAAAGGACGAAAAAACGCAAAATAAAAGACAATTTTGGGTGCATCCTATAAATGAGAAAAGAACTGCTAAAAAAACTCTCCAATCTTTGCTTCAACAATTAAGGGTCTTTTAATTGATAGTTATATAAAGGAGGTCTGGCCTCAATCAGTACAATTAATTTTTTTGCGTCCACATCCATGATACACACAATATAAACAAGCAAAATATCTCTGTTTCCACATATGCTTCTTGTTGACTACTCGAGCGGTTTCAAGAAGGGAATTCCAAAAACACGTTGCGCCTGCGTACAATGAGATGTTTCGACACAAAACGACGATCTGGTAATCAACATCAAACAGACTGACTGAAACTAAATGAGCCTAAACATGCTTTAGACACATGACTAATTAGTGTGCGTCAGCTCATTTAATTTATATGGAAACATCAGCATCAGACTCGTTTAGTCAAAAACGATTTTGACTAAAACAGTTTTGCTCTTTCTGTGTGCGGCCACCCTATTACTTATGACACGGTCTATAGTCTTTGTTAGCTGATAACAAAATAAAAAATGCAATACTACATTGTTATTAAAAATAATGATTTTATATAAAAAAAAACCAAAATAAAAGTCAAAAACGTGTTAAAAGTTAAAAAAAATAATTCCGTCGTCATTATATATTAAATAATATCATTATTTAAATTTAAAAAGGCGACTGTTATCTTACGCTTTCAATAGCTGTCTAATGTCAGTTTTGATAGATTGAGATAATTGACAAATAAAAACGATGCAGTTTTAACATATCAGATGGGAAGATATGTCAATGAGGCGGTATGAAAAATTCCACATAAAGAATACCAAATTCAAATTGTGGGTGTTCAGGACAATCCTTAAAATTTCCTGGACGGATCATATAAATAACGCTAAAGTATTACGCCGAATAGGGGGAGAAAGAGAATTGCTGCAATTAGTGAAGTGAATGACATCAGCCTACATAAGTTACATATTTAGGAATTTTAAGTACCAATTTTTATAATTGAATTAAGAGGGGAAGATTGAAGGAAAAAGAGGCAGAGGAAGAAAGAAATGCTCGTGACTAAAGAATATAAGCTAATGACAAACATCGACGAATTCAGACTATTCAGGGCTGCACTAGATTGAATACAGCAGCTTAAGAAGGAGGTTAAATTATCTGAATTATTAGCGAACAATTGGACAAAAATAGAAAGCACAACACTAATACTTCGGATTTATAATATTTTGTTGTTGTTTGTCCTTTTTATTAACAAATTTTAAAAAGTCATCAAGTGATCCATTTGCATGTAATTACAAACTTCTACGAGGCAGTGCACATTAAATATTTTGTTTTTCGCTGTAAATGTTTTGTACATTAATAGTTAATCTGGTTCCGAAGTTATATGATTAGTTATTATCGATGAAAATGTATGTACCGAATTAGCAGCGGCTTCCGTATACCTAATATATGTATCGCCACTACAGTGTATGTAGTTCATTATAGAGCAGCTGTCTATTTCCACATTTGGCTTGTACAATGCAAATTATAGCGTCAATACAATTTACATAATAAACATTGTATGTAATTATATCATATTGAGGGTTTGTTATTTTACTAGATTTATGTAATATACCAAATACTACAACATTCAATACATTATATATGACCAAACAAAATTATTCAATATTTTATTTGAAATTATTGTTTCAGATGTTATTCGGTATTTGTAATAACTATTATCCGTTCACAATTTGTTGATAGCACGAAATATGCCTTAAAGTCATCTAACGGTCGTTAAATTTGTATCATCATAGTCGTTCCTGAGGTGTTTATTCTTTAAAATTAATATTAATAATGTTCGAATACTAATATATTTAGCAAAATACAATTAAAACTTTCACGGCTAATGTTGGTTATTATATCATATTAATAAAAATAATAATTTAACCATTAACAATTTTGTAAATAAGAATACCTTATCTCTTTGGATATTTCAATACTAATCTTATAATATATATACATATATATATATATATATATATATATATATATATATATATATATATATATATATATATATATATATATATATATATATATATATGACTACCTGGTCATCAGTAAACTGGAGTGTATATATGCATTCATTGCTAAGCTCTATACTCATCCTATGCACCTTTCTTTAATAAGGTTGGTGAGCATCCCTATCGCAAGCCTTTTGTAATCAGGAATTCTTCCGTTAGATATTCTCCTGTTTTTATCTGTGCCTTTGAGTCTCTACATAGTTCTTGTACAGCATTTATCAATGTGTGGTTGATGTTAGATCTTTTCAACGTTGTCCACAATTTTGTTAAGGAGATGTCATATGCTTTTTACAGGTCTACAAAAGTAATGAGTTTCTAGATTCTTAGCCGATCTTTTTTCTATTATTTGTTTAAGACAAAATACGTTATCGGTGCACGATCTTCCTGCATGGAACCCACTTTGTTCTTTCTCTTCATTGTGCTTATATTCTTCCTCGATCATATTTCTCAAAATTCGTCCATACAGTCTGCTCAGGGTGCTGGTTACCGATATGCCTCTATAATTATTACAATTCCTTTTGTCCCCCTTTTTGTGTATTGAGGACATGTATGCCGTTCTCCATTGTTCTGGTACTGGGTGTCCATTTAGACACTGATTGATCACATAAGTTAAGTTTTCAAATAGTTTATGAGTTCCATTCTTAATATATATATATATATATATATATATATATATATATATATATATATATATAATATATTGAAGAGTGGTGGGTTTTTCGGTCAAAAGTTGGAGAAAAAAGATAAAGAAGGTATCTACTTCTTCTATTTATTCGAAGACTGTATATGATATATATATATATATATATATATATATATATATATATATATATATATATATATATATATATATATGTAGAAAATATATAAAGCAGAAAACTGTAGCATAAAGTTACTTTCACAAACTAAACCCTTTTCAAGACATTTTAAACGTAACTCGAGGAAGCGATAGCGTGTCAGTCAAGGATAATAAGAAATCCTTACAATGTCGTTTATCTAAGATCGTAAGGTCTTATCGATTTTTATATTTCCTAGGATAATGTTACCGCAAGTCCATTAAGATTAACACTAAAGTGTATTAGAAGAGAAAGGGGAACTCTTTAACTAGCACATTGTTCCATGAAATACTTTTGTCACTATCTATATAAAGGTCAATGTATTTTTTGACCTGTATAGTCTGGCAAACGGGAAAAGTAGCGAACAACAATATTTTATTATAACGTACCATTTTTTAGGACAAATAAACCTGGAAGGCGAGATTTTCCGAAAATTGTGTCTTTTTTGCATGATATTTGTTGTTGTTTGCAGATAAAAATAGAAACTCCAAGCACATTGAAACAAAACTCGTAATTAGTAGTATTAATAATTATTTGTTGATATCATCTTCTTTTTTAAGTTCCATCTTCTATGTAGGTTGAAAATTATCATAGTTATGCGGACCCTATTGACTGCCGTTTTAAATAGTTCTGCACTACTGCATACAAACCATTCCCTCAAGTTCTGCCTAGGTTTTGTCCAGCATAATAAGCTGCAATAATGAGTATCTTTGCCCTCTCATAACATGGCCTAAGTATTTTAGTTTTCTTCTTTTGATAGTCAATATTATTTCAGCTTAGTTTCCTATTCTTCTAGCAACTTCTGTGTTTGACATTCTTTGAGTCCATGATATTCTTAGGATTCTTCTGTAACACTAAAATTCAAAGGCGGCCAACTGATTTAGATTGTTTTAATGTCCATGCTTTCAAGCCATAAAGAAGAGCAGTGAATACGTAAAACCGAAGCATTCTTAGGCGTAGTCCTAACCTTATATCCCGACAACAAAAAAACTTTTTAAGTTTAACGAATGATGCAGTGCTATTTCAATACGTGTTTTAATTTCTTTGGTTTGGTCTACATTTGATGTTATCCATGTTCCTAAGTATTTGTAGGTATCCAACCTCTTAATTACAGTATCCTCAACAATTAATCGGATGTTTGCATCTGCTGATTTAGTCATGATGATGCATGTAGTTTTTTTTTAAATTCATCCTTAGTCCGTATTCATGACAGCATTGATTAAGTCGTTGCATTACGATCTGTAAATCATTGTTGTTATCCGTCATTATTACTGTATTGTCTGCAAAACGCAAGTTATTCAAAACTTCTCCATTGATAGATATACCTTCTATTGAATCTGAGAGCGCTTCTTTAAATATAGCGTCACTGTGGACATTGAACTTTGTAAAATGTTACATTTATTTCATACTGCTATATGGTGCATAAACACGATACATTTAATATGCACAAAAAAGTTAAAGAAGCCGCAGGCTTATACAAACCTAGAAGAGTTGGGTGTTTGGCAGATAACCAAGGCAAACAACTGTTAACCGTGGAAGAAAAACTAGACACTTGGAAGAATTATGTGGAAGTAACTTTTGCAGATAAAAGTCAGACTACCATTGAAGACACTGAATGCCAAACAGGACCCCCGATTATTACTATTGAAGAAGTCACGTCAGCAATTAAAAGAACTAAAGATGGTAAAGCGGTAGGGCCTGACGAGTTTTGTGCAGAATTCCTTAAACTTATAGATGAACAGGGAATAAAATAACAACTGTATTCAACAACATATACGTAACTGGAAAAATACCCCAAAGCTGGTTAAAGTCGACCTTCGTGACCATACCAAAAAAAGTAAATGCCAAGACATGCGAAGACTACAGAACAATTAGCCTAATGAGCCACTTACTTAAAACGTTCTTGAAAGTGATACACGGCAGAATATATAAAAAATGCGAAGAACAAGTATCATGGACGCAGTTTGGATTCCGCGATTCCTTAGACACCCGAGAGGCTCTATTCGCTGTCCAAGTGCTTATGCAAAGATGCAGGGATGTTAACTGCGATGTGTATATTTGTTTTATCGACTACAAAAAGGCATTTGATAGAGTAAAACATGATAAACTTATAAACATCTTGAAAGAAGTGGGGCTAGATGATAGGGACTTGAGAATCATCTATAATTTATATTACAACCAAACAGCCAATATTAAAGTGGATGATCAATTGACAGAGGCAGTCTCCATAGATAGAGGAGTGAGGCAAGGATGCATTCTGTCGCCGGTGTTATTTAATATATACTCTGAATATATCTTCGAGCAAGCGCTGGGAGAACTACAAGAAGGCGTATTAGTCAACGGAATGCGTCTAAACAACATTAGATATGCCGACGACGCAGTAGTTTTTGCAGATAGTCTGGACGGTTTGCAAAGAATAATGTCGCATATATCACATATAAGTAGAGAACACGGACTTGATCTTAATACGAAGAAAACAAAGTACATGGTAGTCAGTAAGCGCGAAATATTAAATACACAGCTTTTGGTTAACCAACATCCAATTGACAGAGTGGACAGCTACACATACCTTGGTACCAACATTAACAGCCAATGGGATCACTCCAGTGAAATAAAACAACGCATAGGAAAAGCGAGATCAGCGTTCATAATGATAAAGTCTCTTTTCAGAAGTCATGATTTACCACTTGCTACCAAAATCTCTCTCATTAGATGCTATGTATTTTCTACCTTATTATACGGAGTAGAGGCCTGGACACTTTCCGAAGCTTCCTTAAGAAAACTCGAGGCATTCGAGATGTGGTGTTACAGACGTATCTTAAGAATTTCATGGGTGGATCGTGTGACTAATGTTGAGGTCCTACGTAGAATAGGCAAGGAATGCGAGATTATTAACACCATCAAAGAGCGCAAACTAGAATATCTTGGCCATGTTATGAGGAATGAACAGAGATACGGCTTGTTGCAACTCATTCTTCAGGGCAAGGTATTTGGAAAGAGAGGACCAGGGAGAAGAAGAATATCTTGGCTTCAAAACCTAAGAAAGTGGTTTAATACATCGACAACCGGACTATTCAGAATAGCAGCAAGCAAAGTTAGGATAGCCATGTTGATCGCCAACATCCGGAACGGATAGGCACCGTAAGAAGAAGAATATGGTGCAGAAAAATGAAACATAAAGGCCTTTAAAATGTGGGTATTTAGAAGACTACTTAAAATTCTCTCTGGACAGATCACACAACAAATGTCGAAGTATTAAATCAAATGGGCAGAGAACGAGAATTGCTGCCAATAATAAAAAGAAGAAAAACTACATATCTGGGTCATATATTTCGAAATTCCAAGTACCAGTTCTTAAAACTTATTATGGAAGGGAAAATAGAAGGAAACCGGGCATCGAAAGAAAGAAATAATCATGGCTTAAAAACATAAGGGATTAGACAAACCTCGATGCCCAAGCACTCTATAGAGCCACACAAGATCAAGAAGAGTAGGCCAGAATTGTCGCCAACATCCACTAATTGGATAGGGCAACTCAGGCTTTAACCTGCCTGAGGGGCTGTTTTGCCTGAGGGGCGTCTTTCTGTTTGTACCTCAGAATTCACTTGACGTGGTTGCATCGTCGGCATAACTGTTGTAACAGAGTGTTCAAGATGAAATAATAATAGAAAGAAAGTAGCAATGGATGGAGTGTGCACTCCCAGGAGTATACGGCCATCACACACCCCGTGTATAATTTTTTTGGTTTTTATCTTTTACAGTATAATTGGTTAGTGAAATAAAACATAACTAAATAAAAGAAATAAGATAATATAGGGATTTTTTTCTTCTGTTACTGCGTACGTTTGACTATCGCATGGCTATCTCATTCTTTATTAATCTTCTAGGTTATCTCTATATCCTGCTAGCTGCTGCCTGGACCGTCTATGTATCGTCATTACGTTTTCGTCATAGTCTGCCAACTTCTATTAGTGATAAGAGTTGACTCCTAAGTGCTTTAGCTTTGTTGACAGTTTGTTTTACGTGCTTTGTGAAGGCCAGCTTTTTATCCAACGTTATGCCTAGACATTTGGCTTGGTTTGACCATTCGATTGGAATATCGAATAGGGATAGTACCTCATTTGGTCTGCTTTTTCTTTTTGGTACATGACTGCCTGTGTTTTGTCAGGGTTGACGGCTATTTTCCACTGCACACACACACTGCCTCAAGTTGGTTAAGTGCTTTTTGTAGGTGTCTTGTAGCTAGATCTAAATTAATACTACTGGCAGCTATCGCTGTATCGTCTGCGTAGAGGCTTAGCATCGAACTGGGTTCAGATGATGTGTCTGTCGTATATATGGTGTGTAGGTATGACGACATCACCGCCTCTGTAGCACACCAGCTTCCATAGTCCCGACTTCGGACAGGGTTGGCCCTATCCGAACTCTGAATCTTTTGTCGGCTATGTATAATGAGAGGAGACAGGTCATCGCCTCGCTATAACGATATTGGCTCATTTTAATACAGCAGGCCTTCGTGTCATACTCTATCGAAAGTTTTACTGACCTGGAATGTCCGGCAAATCGTCAAAAAGCATATAAACTGTAATGTCGAAACATCCATATGTTGCTTTTATGGCAACGAACTCTTATTAAAAAGTTCTCGCAGATTTTCTTTATCCGTACGTACCTTTTCGGTATAGATAACGATTTCAACTTAAAAAAATCTGGAACTAATTTATAAAATCACCTACACCGCAACCAAATACGAATAATTCATTCCCACGCTTTCCGATTTTCTCAAGAATTGGTAACGAATAAAGAATACAGATAAACTTCTTAAATTAATTTACGAAAAACTGCGAGCGGAATAAATTTTATTCAGATGATTGTGAAAAGCCAAGCTATCGATTCGCAACCTTAGTTGATTTTTTGCTCAGCTTCGTAACGTAGAATGCGGAATCCGAAAATCGTGTTGTGGTTACTGAATATTTTATGCTTGATAGTAACGATCCGAAAAATGTTGTTTATTTTTTCTAAAAAGACCATTTATATGGATAAAGGATGATTATATGGATTAAAATTGAAATAAAATGACAAGTAGAAAAACTAAGTTAAAGAATGCATATCCGTTTAATGAGTCGTTCGTCCATCTGGACATGTTCTTCCCACCTCAGCCTATGCTTTCCAATTCTTCATTTATTCTAGTTAGATATTGCCCAGTCTATGTCACTAATACATTTAAGAAGGGTCAAGAAGAAGGTCGTGGAATTACTCTACTGCTATTATCAGCAGCATTGTTAGATTATATGGAAAAATCTTAGAAGCCCAAATTGAAAGCCATTTTGTAGAAACTGTAAGCTAGAATGATTTCAAAACTGAGCGATCCTGTGTAGAGAATGTCTTTTTATTTCGACAAATTACAAATAAAAGGCTAGCACAAAATCTTTTCTTTTTTGGGGCAAAGACTTTCGTCATTCAGCCAGTCTCGAAAGGTTATAATATATTCCTCAAGAAAGTATATACACATAAGTACAGATTATTTCTCTCAGACAAATGCACAGCGATATCCCTAAAACGAAAAACGAAATAGACTAATAATTAATAGAAGAATACGTCGAAGGAAAATACAAGGACACTCGCTTCTCGTCTAGGGTCCGTCAAGACATTTATTTTAACAGACAAACAATACTGGACCACGGATAAGGTATTGTTACATATAGGATAAACAAAGGGTACAAGTCTAACCCTATACACGCTCATGAAAGTTTTCATGAACGAGTACCAGATTTATAAAGCTATGCATGTGTCTGACAAAAATTCTATAATTAAATTATATATTGTTACAGAACCTATGGCTAACAAGGACTGTATATTATATGGGGCGTATATATTGCATTTAGTTAATTTTGTATACAGGGAGTTTGAATGCTGAATAAATTTAGGACATTCAAAGAAGATGTGATCGAGGTCACCTAACTTACCGCAATGTTTGCAACTATCATCATCGATGACTTTTATTTTAAATAAATGGCATGGGTAGCATGCATGTCCAAAGCGTAGTCGATTTATAGTAGTAATATATTTACGAGGAGCTTTGAAATTCTGAAACCAGGTTGTTTGAGGTATAATTGGTTGTAAAGAGGTATACCTTTTATGGTTTGTAGAACAGTAATGTTTCCATTGCTCTTTCCATCTAAATTGCTGATTTTTTTTTGAAAATAGTAGTAACATCTGATGTATTGAGCATATATATCAACGTAGAGCCAGTTGTTACACTCATTTTAGCTAAATGATCTACATATTCATTATGTTTGAGACCAATATGTGCTTTGACCCAAATAAATTTTATGTTGACTCCAGTCGATGATAAATGATACAATCGATCTTTTATTTCAAATATGTAGGGGTTGCTAATATTAAGCAAATACAAATATTTAGGCACTTTTATAAATAAAGACAACGATAGCTCAGCAGAAATCAAAATAAGAATAGAAAAAGCCAGATCCATATTCACTAAAATGAAGAGAGTATTCTGCGGAAGAGATTTGACCCTTGAAATGAAACTTCGCCTGATGAGATATTACGTACTTTTTGTGCTGTTCTACGGAATGGAGTCATGGACGTTGAAAAAGATAGACTGAGAATATTATGGACTGAGAGAGTCACAAATGTCGAGGTCTGGAAAGGAATGAATAAAGAAATGGAAGTCATATTTACGATCAAGAAACGAAAACTGCAATACTTGGGACACATTACATACTGCTTCGAATAATTATGCAAGGGAAAATATCTGGAAAAAGGTCCATAGGAAGAAGACCAAACTCCTGGCTAAAGAATCTACGGGAATGGTATAGCTGTAGCAACAACGAATTGTTTCGGTCAGCAGTTTCGAAAATACGTATAGCCCTGATGATCGCCAACCTTCGGGACGAAGATGGCACTTGAAGAAGAAGGGGTTGCTAAATGTTGAGGGCAATTCAATGTTTTTTATGATCTGCAAAACTGAAAGGCAATCTGACAGAATTAAAATATGTATATTGCAGGTGTTTTTAACATATTTTAGAGCTTCAAGTGTAGCTATTGATACCGCTGAGAAGTTTGAAAATTCATTTGGTAGTTTATACTTGAATTCTACGTTTGTAGCAGGTAAAAAGTATGCGCATCCAGTCCCTTCTGTTGTTTTTGATGCATCCGTGTATATTACTGTGGCTTCCTTTTAACCCTGCAGTAATCTAGTAGAGATCTTAGAAGATTGCTACTCATAATGGTATTCTCACTATAGGTGGGTATTATAACCTTAGTTCTGTGGAATAAAGAGAAGTAGTCGAAGCTTCTGTCAACCGTGTGCAATTTCTTGAAAAAAATACGATTATTCTGTAATGCCATACATAAAGGCAAGGAAGGTTTTTCCTAGCACAAAATCTAGAAACGCATTTAGTTTTTATCGATTTAAAAGAACCCTACGAGTACATACCACTTTCTAGGCTCTAAGAAAAGACAAAATATCAGTAACACTTATATAAGCACTGCAAGAGATTTGTACAGTAAGAATGAAAGCTGTGTTCTCTCTGTCGAGGAATTTCAAATGTCAAAATAATTAAGACAGAGATGTAGTAATTCCCCAAGCCTATTCAAAATTAGTGTTACTACAAAATTATTTCATATAGGAAAAGTCTCTTGACGAAAAAATAACTTTACTTTTTCGTGTCTGGATCCGACTACAGTTTTTCTGCCCAATATCGGGCTACGTCTACACCCTTTGTATTTGCGAGCCATAAATCATCGAGGGTGCACTGTGATGGGCAAAGTCTGCATACTCTCAGGTGCTCCACGTTCTGTATTTCCCCACATTCACAAAGTGCGTCGCTATCTGTCTTGATGCCCCATTTAATGAGGTTCTGTTTTACAGGGGCAACACCTGTGCGTATGCGGTTGAGTGTCCGCCAGGTTCTCCAGTCCAGGTTCATTCCATTAGGTCGTTCTGAATGTAGGGGGAACAGTTCGGGTGGTTCGACGCTGACATTTCTCATAAACCTTTTCCTTGATTTAAGTCGGCTGATTCCTGGCGGTTCGTCAAACCCGTATAATTGGTGCCTTTCATCGAAAGTTTGCCTGAACTTCTCCACATATTGTGAGGCGCATCTACGGTCGTCTGGTGATGCGAATCCAGCTACCCGGTACAGTAGGGGTAGAGGGGTAGGCTTCATACAACCGGTAATTATTCTACATGTTTCATTTAACGCCGTGGTGACTTGTTGGGCGTGTCTAGATCTACCCCAGACGGGACAAGCATATTCCCTGTTGAGAAACATAAGGCCTCAGCTGTTGACTTCAAGACCTGGGGTTTGCACCCCACTTGCTCCCTACAAGTTTCCGGAGAAGGTTGTTTCTCGTAGAAACCTTTTGTCTTGTGCTCTGACAGTGGAATTTATACGTTAGTGACCGGTCTAGTATCACTCCAAGATATTTGGGCCTATCAGTATGTTTCAAGCGTTGTCCCTCCCAAGAAACATTCAGTTTTACATGCGCCAGTTGGTTGTTGAGATGGAATGCACATACTTGGGTTTTAGTAGGGTTTGGCTTTAATGAGTTTTGTTTGTAGTAAGTTGACATCATGTTTAAAGCCTCTTCCATTGTCGACTCTACTTGTGTGAGTGTTTTCCCCTTTACGGCTATACCAAGGTCGTCAGCGTAAACAAAACTCTCAGTCTGAGGGTGCATTGGTTGGTCGTTGGTGTAGATGTTAAATAAGGACGGCGCCAGAACGCTTCCTTGAGGTAGGCCATTTTTTTGGGTTCTCCATCTGCTCTTCTTTCCATTTAGCACAACGTAGAAGCGTCTATTACACAACAGTGATCTAATGATATTTACCAGGTCATAGTCAAGCACAGTGTTATAGATCTTAGTTAGCAAGGTTCTGTGGTTTATCGTATCATACGCCGCTGTAAGTATCGTATGCTACTCCCACTATCTCTTTCTGTTCAACTCCCTCCTCTATGTATTCTGTTAGGTTCAGCACTTGGCCTGTGCATGATTTACCTGGTCTGAAGCCTGCTTGTTGTGGGATTGACAAAAAAAGTAATAAAGAAAACTAAAATTTTAGAGATGTCATTAAAAAGTCTTGAAATGACTAGTGAAGTGTGGAACGTCAGAAAATATATATAGACAGATGTTGTTGACAGTTTAAGTAGCGGTATTTTGAGTTTTGAAGTTTAAAGTTGTCATTGAGTTATTGTAAACAAGTATCATAATATTATTATTAGCGTTGAATAAAGTTACTTTGAAGAAATGTAATATTGGTGAGAACAGTGGGATAAAGAAGATAATAACTAATTGTTAATGGTGAAGACTAGATCGATAAAATAGAGGTAGTACTCTTCTCTACTCTATGAATGGTTCATCTCAAATTCACGAGATTTTTAGTTAGAGGTGAGCCAAATTACTAATAAAAGAGATCAATTAGATGAAGAACAAATTGATATAAAAAACTATTTAAAAAATAAATTAATACATCAAAACGATTTAAGACAACAAAAAGCTGATTTAAAATCTAATTTAAGAATGACAAATAGTTGAGTTAAAAAGAAAAATTAGTACCCAAGCTGCCTTATATAATACTGTTTTAGTAAATAATGTTGAAACTAAACAAATAGCTTTATCATCTTACATATTCTTCTTAGTCGTTAACCTGATGCAGGTATCGTGATATCATGAAGCTATTAGCTAAATTTCCCAATGTTCCTCCACGTTTTTCTATCTTCTGCCATTCTAGCACATTCTGACAATGGAGCGCCAATGGTAGCAACAATATGGTCCGTGTATCGTGTGGGAGATCTACCTCTATTTCTTTTGCCTTCTACTTTTCCTGGATGGTAAGTTTTTCAAGACCATTTCTTCGAAGCACATGTCCAAAATAGCTTATTATTTGTTCTGATATTTGTGTTCTTAGTCTTTTCTTTATGTTTAGCTGGTCCAGTATGGATTCATTTGTTCTTCGGGCCACCCATGGTATTCTCAGCATTCGTCTCCAGCAGTACATCTCAAATACATCTATGTTCTTTTTGTCTTTCTCAGTAAGGGTCCAGCATTCCGATGCATAAGTAAAAACTGGAAAAACTAGACTTCTTACTAGTCTCATTTTTGTATCGGTAGTTATTTCATGGCTTTTCCAAATTTTTGTTAATTTTGCCATAGCGCTTTTTGCGATTGCTGACCGCCGCTTTATTTCTTCAGTACAGCCTCCTTTGTTGGTTATTAATGAGCCCAGATACACAAATTTATCTACAACAGCGATATTGTTTATCATGACCAGATGATTTTGATTGTTGTTAGCTCTGTCAATTATCATGATTCTCGTTTTATCTCTGTTTATTTTAAGGCACATCGTTAAGCTTACGTCTTCTATCCGTTGTAGCAGGTGAATCAATTCAGCTTCAGAACTAGCGAGGATAGTAGTATCATCTGCATATCTCAAGTTGCAAATCTTCTTCCCGCCAATGGTGATGCCACCGTTCCAGTCCTCAGTAGCTTTCCGCATTATCCATTCACCATAGATGTTAAATAGAATTGGGCTTAGTATGCAGCCTTGTCTCACGCCCTTTATGACCCTGAAACTATCGGTTAGTTCCCCATTTATTCTAACTCTGATATAATTGTTATTGTATAGGCTTTTAATTAGCAGTATCAGATGATTGGGGATTTCCATTTCAGACAAAACCTGCCACATTTTACTCCAGTTGACCAAATCGAAAGCTTTACTATAATCTCGAGAATTATGTGTAAGAGTATCTTACTGCGATGCGCAATTAGAGCAATTGTGCGATAGTTGCTACATAAATCTTTCGCTCCCTTTTTATGTATGGGAATATATAGTGATTGTGTCCAGTCCTCAGGCCATTTACCTGTCTCCCACACTCTTTGACAAATTTGATGTATTATATCCACTCCAACGTCATCTAGGGCCCAAATCATTTCAATAGGAATGTTATCTGGACCGGCAGCTTTCTGACTTTTTTACCTTATAATTGCTGCTTCAACGTCACTTTTGAGTACGTCAGGTTCCGTCGCAAAACTGGTAGTAAAGACGGAAAGAGGCGGTTCCCCAATAGGAAGACGATCACTAGGAAGACCACGAAAACGATGGAACGACAACTTACTGGAGGTACATTGAAAAGCAGACAGAATCATGTCTACATACAAAGAAGAAGAAGAAGAAGAAGAAGGACCGAAAGAGAAATAAAGCTTACTCAAAATCTTATTTTTGGAAGACTGCCTCCCTGTGAAGAAGAACTTTCATCCCTGACATACATCTACAATTTAAAAGAAAAATTGGATACGTCGATGCTTCAAAGTGATAAAGGCTCGATATGCATGCTACAGGTACAACTTTCGAAAGAGCTCTGAACCAGTATAGTTACACCGTGCTGGTGTCGTTTCCAAGAAGAAAGGGTTCTGAATTGAGTAGGGGCTCTTCAGTACTTCTTGGAAAACACACTCGGAGGGGGTAGTTCTCAACCTCAGCACGGCGCGTCCCAATGGCTGATAGGGAACGCCCAACAGATATCTAGGACATGTGTGAGTAAGGCTTTTGCTAAATAAACACCCGCGGATCAACTGAGAGCATGGCATAAACACATTAAGTGTTGAATCATAACGTGTATTTTATGAACAGCATTATGTAAACAATAATGGATTGCCTATTATACCAAGAATATTTTGAGATCAAAATATGGTTTTAAAGCGAGATTCCAGTAATTTATATTTTTGAGAAAACCCATTCTAATTAATAATTATTAGAAGGAAACCTTTACCACTTTTAAATTATTTACACAAACTGCATTCATTATCATCAACATAAATAGTTTTATAAATAGATGACTTAATTGCATCCCATTCCCAATTGGGTAATAAATATTAATGTTGATTAAAACAATAATATAGTAAAACTAACACCAACCGAAAGATAAATATTTATTATTAAAATTTATAAACAAGACTAATGTGGCAAAACTATTCGCTTTATTTTAATAACAACTTTTAATACAGTTGACGTCATCAAGTCATTACTAAACGAATTTGCTTAAAATATTTATTTTTTTATTTAAAACAAAAAGCCGCATCCTCCCGAAGGATACTAGAGGGACATAATGATAACAATAAAATACGATTATTTCTAAATCTAAATCCTAAAGCCAAAAAATGCAACTAACTAAATGATTAAATTTTATACAACATAGATATACAAGATTCGTTTTATATAGTCACTTATTTCTAAGTACTGTTAGTAGGCTATTCTTGATGCCATATATACGTATTTTAATAATGTATGTAGGGCAGTCAATTAGGAAATGATCTATACTGCCTAATACATCCCAAATTGAACAATTTGGAGCTTCGCTATTTCAGGATAGGTGTGCCTGTTTATACATACTATAGCCCAGTTTAAGACGTGTTTAGACAAAGAGTTTAGACAAGACGTGTTTAGTGCAAACTCGAGTGCTTTCGTACGCAATTTTTTTAGTTTGCCGAAAATGAAGTCAGTTTTTATAAAGCTGTTAAATAGTTAAACGTAACACGATCTTTGACCTTTTTTTACGATTCTCACGAATCAATACAATGTATCACTTCAATTGACGGGTACTACTATGTAATTTCCATTGTTAAAGTCTAATCCTTTAAACTAATAGCATAAAGTTTAGCTCAAAGCTCAAGTACGTTTTTAGAAACTACATTACTTCAGCTACAAATTTCACCCAATTCTTCGTTGAAGAATTATCCGTGACGTCAGATCGTTTGTAATGTGAAAGTTTAAATTCAGCGTTTTTTAGGCATATTTCAAATGACTCATATTTTCTGCCAAAACTTAAAATCACAATGTCCTAGGTTTTGAAGATTAGTTCATAACAATGGAAATTCCACGACGTGATAAATTTTATTGAACTCATGAGAATCGTAAAAAATTACAAAAAAAAGCTTTATAGAATCTCACTTTAATTGCGAACACTATTTGTGTATAATTTGTCTACACTGACAAAAAATATCGAATTTTTACAGTCGAGTTGACACAAATTTAATTTAAAAAAATTACTGTCCTTCAAAATCGCCTATCGCTCAAGTGTGTGCAACTGTTCATTCTTTACAAAATGTGCTAATAACAATTTTTTGGGTAAAATTATCTCAGCTACATTTCTTATTGATTTTTTTTTCTACGACATACAGATTCTTGGCAAATCGATATTTTCCAAATCCATAACCATAATATTACATCTATTCAATACAATATACAGTACTGGTATAATACCTCAAGAAAGACTACATTATAATGCGCTCCCTAACTTTCGCGTGATTGGTTGGTGGGTGGGTCCCAATTTAAAAATTGGCGGGTTTCATGTTTATTAAAATGACAATAAAATTGAGGTATTGTGGCACAGTATATCGCTAAACAATTTATTAGCAATATATTGTGGTATTTGTACAAAGCGGATGATATTCACATTTTAGGATTAAGCTGACTAGTACAGTTTTATTAGAAATTAAAATTTATTTTTCTTTTGACATTATGTAGGTAAAATTAAATTCAGACATTGTGTTTATTTAATTTTGATATGCTAGTGATGCTTTTTTTTATTAGATATATAGATATTGTTTTAATTTTTTTGTTTAGGTAATTTTTTATTAAGATTCTTTTATTAAGATTATTAAGATAGAGGTTCCTCTTATTATTTTTATTTCTAGAACATTCATTACCATTATTATTCTCATTAGCTTTCTCTATGTGGAATCGGCTTCTCTAAATATTTTCCTCTAAACTTTTCTGTTCTCTTCCAGGGACTAAGTACCTCTCCGCTTTTTGTATGAGATTATGGTTTTTCAGAAACATGTAATTTCTGTTCATCCCCTTTTTTACTGCCCTACATTCAGTACCATACATCATAGCTGGTCTAAAGGCAGTCCTATACAATTTACCTTTGTCTATCCAAGCCAACTACTCTATCTGGTCTTGAAATTTCATCTCTAAAAGAATATTCTAAATATTTTGTTTGTATCCAACTTAATTTTAATCATTTTTCTTCAAGGACCTGTCTCCGCTGCTCTTTTCTACTAATACCCAGGAGGTTCAGTTGTTATCTAATCCAGCACAAATGAAAATAAATATGGGCGAAACCCTGATTTTCACCATTTTTACAGAAAAATTTGCCAGTTTCACCTGTAATCGTTCTAACACTATAATAGTTGTTTTAACACTATTATAGTTGTTACTTGCTCATACTCCACTCATATATTCAGCCGGCACTCCTTTCCTACTTAATCTCTGCTACAGTAGGTTTCTGATATCTTCATCATGTACTTTCTCAAGTTTAATAATACAATGTAAATTCACTCTAAATTGTTAAATTAGTTCTTTTAATAAAAATTGCTTGTTGTAGACCTGCCTTGCCTAAATCCAAATTGACATTTATCCATTTTCATTTTTTAGAACCTTACACTGAATTCTGTTAGATTTTACCACAAATGTAGGATAATAAAAAGATATATTGTGAATTGAGTGCTACGAAAAATTGTCATTGTCAACAAAATGAAGCAGAGGTTTACTGGAAATAACGATTGCAAACCAAATAAAACACTAAATAGCTATATCTAAAATATCTTTATTCTTTATTAAAAATCTGGGAATCAAAGGAGGGGGGGGGGCGTTATTGGTGCAATGGCGAAGGAAAAACCCTCTAAAGCTCTCCTAAATTATATAGGACTGCCTTTAGACCAGCTATGATGTATGGCATTGAATGTAGGGCAGTAAAAAGAGGATGAACAGAAATACATGTTTCTGAAAAACATAATCTCATACAAAAAGCGGAGAGGTACTTAGTCCCTGGAAGAGAACCGAAAAGTTTAGAGGAAAATACTTAGAGAAACCGATTCCACATAGAGAAAGCTAATGAGAATAATAATGCAACGAATGTTCTAGAAATCAAAATAATAAGTGTTGCAGAAATAAAAAACAATATCATAAGTGTATTGGAACTGAACAACTCATAGTGTGCCGGTTGTCATAGACAACGAATGACATTAACAAAAAATAATTAAGAACGAGAACAGTCAAAAATATATTATCATTACTATCAATCAATTTATATCATTATTTTCAACCAGTTTAAAATCAGTTATCAATATCAAATAAATTTATCACTAAAAATACTTTGTATGCTTTAATACAAAACATTTTGGCGACCGTGACAGGACATACCTACACAGCAGAATTTCCAAGTAATATCAGCAGAACCGAGGACAACACCTGGCATCCATTCCATTTAGAACCGGCTCATGGGCATTGGCGAAGGTTTGGCGATTAATTATTGGAGTTGGAGCACATAGTTTGGAACATAAATCTAGAAAAACAGGCATCTTCTATCCAAGTACTTATCTATCCTTTTATACACCTTTCATGCTTTATTTGTGTTGTTATTAACAGTAGAATTTACAATAATTTATTACAATGACAGAGGAACACATATTAAAGTCAAAGAAAACAGTTTTAAAAGGTCAATTAACTAGATTTTATAATTTTGTAAACAATTTAGATATAAATGAAATACCAGATCAGTTAGCGGTTAGATTAATATCGGCAAAAAATTTATTATCAGAATTCAATTCAGTATTCATTCAACTTTTGGCATTAGATGAAACAAAAAATTTTGAATATGAGATTGAACTGGATGAATTTGAAAATAAGTACTATCATTGTATATCAAAAGCAGAAAATTTAGTCAAAAATTACGAAATTAGTCAGAAAAAATCAGATGCAAATAATTCAATAAAATTTGAAAACTCACAAAATATTAAATTGCCATCTATTGATTTACCTAAATTCAATGGGAACTCTGAAAAATGGCTCGAGTTTTATGATACATTTAGTAGTTTAATAGGTAATGATCCCAATTTAAACAACATTAAAAAGTTTTACTATCTTAAATCATGTCTAACAGATAATGCAGCCTCAGTTATTTCTTCTTTGGAAGTCACAAATGATAATTACAATATTGCTTGGTCAATTTTAACAGATCGTTTTCAAAATGACAAACTAATTGTACATTCTCATGTTCGTGCTTTATTTGATTTACCAGTTATGCAAAGAGAATCATCTACTCAACTCAGGAAAATGATTGATGAAGTTAATAAAAATTTAAGGGTTTTAGAATCATTTAAACAACCTGTACATGAGTGGTCAACAGTTTTAATATATCTGCTAACTTCTAAACTTGACCACAACACTAAACGCCAGTGGGAATCAGAAAATGTAAACAAAAAAACACTTTCAACTCTTACAGAATTTCTAAACTTCTTAACTCAACGCTCACGTCTTCTAGAAACTCTCTACGCAAACAATGACAAACAGACACATGTCCCACATCAAAAACATATTGCCCAATCACATATCAAAAACAAATCACAATCATTTTTAAATCAGAACAATGCTAATTTTAAATGTTTTTATTGTAAGGAAGCACACTTAATTTTCTATTGCAACAAATTTCTACAATTATCAGTAAAACAGAGAAATGTTGAAATACGGAAATTAAAATTATGCACAAACTGTTTAAGAAACAATCACTCTCTTGAGAAGTGTATATCATCCAGAAGTTGCAAGTTTTGTAACAAAAGGCATAATTCTCTCTTGCATTACTCAAACAATTCCGAAGTTCAACTAGATCAGCAACGAAACCTCAGCAACATGAATCTGGGGCAAGAATCAGAATCATTTGGAAATTCAATTAATGAACATAACCATTTAAATACAGTTCAGAATAATTCAACACAACCATCAACATCAGTAGTTCTAAGTTCCAGCAACAATCAGCAATCAGAAGTTTTACTAGCAACAGCACTTATACATATTCTTGATCATTCAGGTAACAAATTTGAGGCAAGAGCATTACTTGATTCAGGTTCACAATCAAATTTTATCACAGCAGAGTTTTGTAAAAAATTAAAACTTAATAAAGCATGTATAAACATACCAGTTTCAGGTATAAATGAACGGGTAACCCATATAAACCATTCAGTAACTACAAATATCAAATCTAGAGTTAACTCATATCAAATTAAAGTTCTTTCTTAGTTATAGATAAAATTACAGAAACATTGCCTACAGTAAAGTTTAACATGAATGAATTTACTATACCAGAAAATATAACTTTAGCAGATGAAACATTTTATAAGCCAGGGAAAATAGATATTTTATTGGGCGCCTCTGTATTCTATGATTTATTATGTATTGGTCAAATTCGAATTAACAGGTTTTTACCAATTTTGCAAAAAACAAAATTAGGTTGGGTTATTACTGGAAATGTTCCTTTTCACTTCAACAAACCAACCACTGTCTGTAATTTTACAGTTAACAGCATCCATGATCAGATTAAACAATTTTGGGAAATAGAAAATGTTGATAACTTCAAATGTCTAACTAAAGAAGAAGAATCATGTGAGCAGGAATATCAGACATATTTCAGCAGAAATCAAGAAGGAAAAATTGTTGTCCCACTCTTAACAAATGATAACATACAGAACCTAGGAGAATCATTTCAAACAGCACTCGACCGATTTTCTAATTTAGAAAGAAAATTCAACAAGAACCCCGAATACAAAAGAATATATACAGACTTTATCAATGAATATGAGAAGTTGGGACACATGTCACTTGTAACTGAAGATGATTTAAAGTATCCTTCATATTATCTACCACATCATGGAGTTCTAAAATCAGAAAGTACTACTACTAAATTAAGGGTGGTTTTTGATGGATCAGCAAAAACATCAACAGGTTTATCATTAAATGATTGTTTAAAGGTTGGACCAACCATACAACCCGATCTTCTATCTATCTTAATAAGATTCAGATTTTTTAATATAGTACTGGCAGCAGACATTGAGAAGATGTACAGGCAAATCTTAATAAGTGAAAACTACCAGAATTATCAAAGAATTTTATGGCGAACAAACTCCTCAGAAGATTTACAACATTTCAAACTTAAAACAGTAACTTATGGAACAGCAAGTGCACCATTTTTAGCAATAAGGAGTCTAACCCAAGTAGCCAATGAAGTTGAAAAATCAGATCCTGATGTAGCCATAGCAATCAGAAAGGGATTCTACGTAGATGATTTGTTGTATGGATGTGAAACTGTAGAAAATGCAAAAGAGTTGAGGAATAAATTACAAAAAATTCTCAACAAATCAAATTTTATGTTAAGAAAATGGATATCTAATAACAAAGATATATTTTCACCAGGAGAACAGGATCAAGAAAGTGTAGAATATTTTATTTCAAGCAAAGAGGAAAATAAAACTTTGGGAATAACTTGGCAATCAAGTCAAGATAAGTTATTATTTAAAATTAAATGTAAGGACAATTCAAAAATTACCAAAAGATCAATTTTATCAACAATATCCCAAATTTTTGATCCTCTAGGTTTAGTAGGACCTTATGTCATTCAAGCGAAGATAATCTTACAAAAGTTGTGGAAACTTAATTTAAAATGGGATGAAACACTTCCTGCTGAACTTCATACTTGCTATGTAGAATTTATTAATCAGTTACCACAATTAAATCAAATCAGTATTCCACGACACGTTATATTATGTCAAAAATCTTATACAGAGTTGCATGGATTTTGCGATGCATCAGAAGTAGCTTATGGAGCATGTTTATATGTTCTTAGTCAATATCACGATCAGAAACAAAGCCAGTTACTTATTGCAAAGAGCAGAGTATCACCATTAAAGGTATTAACAATTCCAAAACTTGAGCTATGTGCCGCAACAATTTTAACAGATTTAGTAAACAAGGTAAAAGATTGTTCAGACATTTATTTTGCTAAAACTATATTTTGGACAGATTCGACTATAGTCCTACAGTGGATAAACAGCGAATCTCACGTTTGGAAACCTTTCGTATCAAACAGAATTGCTCACATTCATGAATACAGCAAGACAAATGAGTGGAGACATGTTCCTTCGAAGGAAAATCCAGCAGATCTTATTTCAAGAGGAGTCGATTCAAAGACATTATCAAATTCTTCCTTGTGGTGGAATGGACCTTCATGGTTATCAGAAAGTGAAGGGAACTGGCCCACACCAGAATTTAAATCAGTACAAATTTTGCCAGAAAAAAGACCTAAATACAAGTTATCAGCTCATGTTAAACAACAGGAACCATTTCGTCTAATTCAAAAATATTCTTCAGTCTCTAAGTTACAGAGAATAGTAGCATTACTTTTAAGATTTAAACATAATTGTCTCAATAAATCAAATCAACATTACGGCCAAATTTCTTTAGCAGAACTTGAAATTAGCTTAAATATTATTATAAGAATCGTACAGAATGAATGTTTCCAATCAGAAATTTCACAGATTATAAAAACTAATACAGTTAGCAAGAATAGCAATCTTATTTCACTTAATCCCATTCTTAAAGATGGTATTCTTAGAGTTGGTGGTAGGATTAAAAATGCAGAATTTTTAAATTTTTCTCAAAAGCATCCGATAATTTTACCATCAGATCATCACTTTACAACATGTATCATTAGAGATGAACATTATAAAAATTTGCATGCTGGTCCACAGCTATTATTATCAACATTGAGAACTAGATTTTGGATATTATCAGGTTTAATTACAGTAAAACGAATTTTAAGGAAATGCATTGTATGTTTTAAAAATAAGCCAAGTTCAATCAATCAGCTAATGGGTGACTTACCAGAAAATCGAATTACTCCTTCTAGAGCATTTTTACATACAGGTTTAGATTATTGCGGACCATTTTCAGTTAAAGCTAATAAATTACGAAATTCAAAAATCATCCATACCTATGTTTGTATATTTGTTTGTTTTAGCACAAAGGCTACGCATTTAGAACTTGTGTCAGATTTAACAACAGAAAGTTTTTTAAATTGCTTAAAACGATTTATAAGTCGTAGAGGTAAGCCATTAACCATTTCATCAGATAATGCCACAACCTTTGTTGGGGCTAATAATCAACTGAGAGCAATGTATGATTTTATAGAAACTTCCAAAAATGAAATTAACAATTTTTTGACAATAGAATCAATAAAATGGCAATTTATTCCCGCTAGATCTCCACATTATGGAGGAATTTGGGAGGCAGCAGTCAAATCATTTAAATATCATCTCAAAAGAATTATTGGCAATCATATATTTTCATTAGATAATTTTGGAACTTTGACAACACAAATTGAAGCATGTCTTAATTCCAGACCTATAACTCCTTTATCATCAAACTCAACAGATCTTCAAGCTTTGACCCCAGGTCACTTCCTAATATTTTCACCATTAACATCCTTTCCTGAGCCAAATCTTCAAAATTCTTCAAACCTTAACACATTTCAACATATGACTCAAGTGTTACAACATTTTTGGGCAAGATGGTCAACCGAATATCTAACTCAACTTCAGTCGAGATCCAAATGGAGAACTATTAATCAACGTGAAGTGAAGGTGGATCAACTAGTGTGTCTTAAAGAAGACAATTTACCTCCTCTACAGTGGAAGCTAGGACGCATATCCATGGTACATCAAGGCAGAGACAACAAAATACGCGTTGTGACAGTAAAAACAAACACTGGTGAAGTGACAAGAGCGCTCTCACGTGTGTGCATATTACCAATAGACATTTAATGTTAGTTTATGCATATTGAACAATTGTATGCTTTACTTTTATCATTTCTTTTTAATTTCTTGTTTGTTTATTGAAATAACCAGGGTATTTCAAGGCTGGCGGTATGTTGCAGAAATAAAAAACAATATCATAAGTGTATTGGAACTGAACAACTCATAGTGTGCCGGTTGTCATAGACAACGAATGACATTAACAAAAAATAATTAAGAACGAGAACAGTCAAAAATATATTATCATTACTATCAATCAATTTATATCATTATTTTCAACCAGTTTAAAATCAGTTATCAATATCAAATAAATTTATCACTAAAAATACTTTGTATGCTTTAATACAAAAAAACAATAAGAGAAACCTCTAAATCTTAATAAAAAATTACCTAACAAAAAATTAAAACAATATCTATATATCTAATAAAAAAAGCATCACTAGCATATCAAAATTAAATAAACACAATGTCAGAACTTAATTTTACCTACATAATGTCAAAAGAAAAATAAATTTTAATTTCTAATAAAACTACTAGTCAGCTTAATCCTAAAATGTGAATATTATCCGCTTTGTACCAATACCACAAATATATTGCTAATAAATTGTTTAGCGATATACTGTGCCACAATACCTCAATTTTATTTTCATTTTAATAAACATGAAACCCGCCAATTTTTAAATTGGGACCCCACCCACCAACCAATCACGCGAAAGTTAGGGAGCGCATTATAATGTAGTCTCCTCAAGACTGGTTGTTGTCTACGTTTGCCACCATGCCGAAGAAAACTAAGGCAATGCAATGTTCAGATCATCGAACAATCTCCTTGATAAGTCATCTGCTTAAAATATTTCTTAGAGTCATCCACAACCGAATTTATCAAAAGTTAGATATCGATATAAACGATACACAGATGGAATTCAGAAAAGGATTAGGTACAAGAGAAGCTCTCTTTACCTTAAACGTCCTAACACAGAGATGTCTAGATGTTAACCAAGAGGTACACGCCTGCTTTATAGACTTTGAAAAGGCCTTTGACAAAGTACTCCATAATAAACTCAAAGAAATCCTGGAGGATAAGAACATCAACCTGAGACATACAAATAATATTAAATCTATACTGGAATCAGCAAGCTAATATAAAAATAGATGACTAAACATCGGACGAAATAGAAATATGCAGAGGAGTATGACAGAGTTGTATATTGTCAACCGCTCTTGTTTAATATCTACAGCGAACAAATATGCCAAGAAGCTCTCTCACATGCAAACGAAGAGATAATAGTCAATTGGCGAAGTTATCAATAACATTCGATATGCTGACGATACTGTGATAATGACAAGAACAGCTGAAGATCTATAACATCTAGTTGAAAGTATGAATTAGATATGTAACAACTACGGCATAAGAATGAATGTCAAAAAATCAAATATATGACCTTTAGTAAGAATCCAATACATGACACTAGTATCGCAATAAACGGTACCCTACTCGAAGAAGTAAGTGAATAAAAATAATTGGGAACCCTCATCAATGAAACTGGTGACCAAAATCACGAGATAAAAAGACGTATTCAAATTGCCAGGTCTACTTTTATAAAAATGAAAAAATTATTTTGTAATCGTGATATTAGTATTCATATACGAACTAGAATGTTAAAATGCTATGTATTCAGTACTTTGCTTTACGGTATTGAGGAATATGTTAAAAAATCTTCTAAGCTTTGAGATGTGGTGCTACCACCGTATACTAACAATAAGTTGGGTGGATAAAATTACTAACATGTAGTGGGTGGAAGGAATAGATAACGATCCAGAAGTTATACTGAATATAAAAAATAGAAAACTTGAATACATAGGCCACCTGATGAAAGGACAAAAGTACAAATTCCTACAAAATATAATGCAAGGAAAAATCCAAGGACGCAGAAATCCAGGCCGTAAAAGAATGTCCTGGATGAGAAATTTAAGAGAGTGGTTTGGCTGTACCACTAACGAATTATTCAAAACAGCATCAAATAAAATTAGAATCGTCCTAATGATATCCAATCTCCGATAAAAGAGGCACTCAAAGAAGAAGAACTAACAACTTATAATAAATAAGTAAACGTCAAAGTTACTTATTTTATACATGCTTATTCGATAAATCCGAACATTTCAGTTGCCACGATCAATAAACCAAAAGTAAAAGAGTATTATTAACTCTGGAGTAAGTTCTATATAATGCAATGTTTCAGTATGTTTAATACATATTTTACTATAAAAGTCCTCGCCACTCATGAGCTACCCCCTCATCCTGTGAGAAATAGACAAATGGTAGTTCTTCACCATTAAGAATGTATAAAACGAAACCCACCATATTCTGTCATCAATAAAGTATCGTCAAATGCGTTCGGTAGACACTTCAATTCATCTTTTTATGATACTCGTACGGAAAGACGCCAATTCGTGCGGAAATTTAGGAGACTGTAGTGAGGTTGAAAAATGACATAGTAGATGTAACAAATTGTAACGATACTTTTTACTCACAAAACAATACGCTTCGATTGTGGATATTGGCAATACGAAAACGACAAAAAGTGAAGAAGAGTTTGTACGGCTAAGCTGTAAGCGACATTACAGTAAATTAATATACTGGTTGTTGTATATGAGCATAAGATTTTACAGCATTTTTAAGATATGCATAGTGCACATGCTTTATGTCATCGTTTTAATCTATTTTACACACAATTTACATTACAATTACAGAAAATAAATGTTTTTAAATGTAATATGTATCATTTTTAAATTAACAAATATTTTTAATTTGATTGATATAAGGTTGAATGCTCGAATAAATGAACTTTGGTCAAATAAAAGGCAGATCTCGAGAACAGTTTTATTGATTAAATCTTGCCCAAGTACTTTCGCTTCCTAGAGCATCTTCAGGGGCCTTTCGTCAGTTGTGGCATATCCAACAAAATAAAATGTTATAAACATAAAATTGCCCATCACTATGTCTCTATGCTTCTGCCTCCGGTTTCCGAACATAAGTAGCTTTGCCTATTTTAAAATTTTAAAGTGTTTGTCCTTGTGTAGTGTATTGTGATGTACAATTTTATGTTTATAACATTTTATTCTTGTTGGATAGGCCACAATTGACGAAATGCCCCTGAAGATACTCTAGGCAGCGAAAGTACTTGGGCAAGATTTGATTAAGAAACTGTGCTTGATAGCTGCCTTTTATTTGATCAAAATATTTTTAAGGCAGTTGTGGTTTTTCGCTACACTTAATATTCATGTCTCTTTGGTTGCAATTGCTACCTCGTTAACACCTTGACTCCTGCAGGTGAATACTTAATATACTAGTTTTTCTTTCACATGCCGCCGGAGATATGTTATGTTCTATTCTGTTTATAATAAAAAAGAGCATTTTAAAATTAATCGATAATTTCTGCTTCTTCTCATTAATTATGTAGCTTGTACGAGAGAAAAAGTATCCTGGTTGACCAGTCTAATTGGAACAAAAAGTTATAAAATCCACAAGGAAAACAATTCCTGTAGCTGGCTGTATACCACGTATCACAAAAAAAGAGGTTAGTCTTTGTAAGTGGGTATATTTATTTAAAAACCCTTAAAAGGGCTACATCAAAAAAACAAACGTTTTCGGACTAAACAGTTCATCATCAGGTTTTAAAATCGCTAGGTTAAAATGCCTGAGCCACCAAAAATACATGGGTAAAAACCCTTTAAATTACATATAGTTATAAAAGATTATACATCTTGTTGTTAAAAAACTGTGATGTTCAGTATTAAATTAAATATGACTTCAGGTAACATACATTGCAAAAATTGTGTTCCAGAGCCGGGGAGATAACCTCTACGCACGAAGAACAGCTGAAAACTCAGTTAAGGTGTTAAAAAGGCAAATATTTACCAATTTTTAAAAAAAACAGTTAAATCAATCAAAATAATACCCATTCCTGTTGAAATCTATTTATAAATATTATTTGTCAAAGAGTCCATCCTGTTAATAAAAACTACATACAAACCCACGAAAATCTCTAGCTAAAATAAGCTAAAATCACTAGCTCGCAAATATATTTGCAACTAAGTAGTTTGCATCGCATTATTCTTCATAAATATTATCAAACCAATCATTCATAGTAATCAGTGTTTCCTAAAACCGCAGTTATAATTTAAACACTTTATTTATTTAAACCATCATTTCGCTATTAACACAGAAACGACATTCCGCTAAGCAATTCTACTGGTAATTATATATAATAGTGACATTAGCCTCATTGAAAAATCCCATAACAATATCCATAATCCCATGTTTCCGGACAGCTATCAGAAATTACTATTTAATCTTAGTATTAAATATAAGTTAGTGTTTAATCTGTTTTTCATTCCACACCTTGGATGGTGGTCCTTCGATTCTTTTAAATGAGTTATTGTTTAACCAGATAGCATACAATGCTAGCAAGATGGATACTCCAGCAACATCAGACTCATCAGTTCTTGTCGTATGTACCCTGCGAAATCCGCAACATTATGCAAAACTGTATCTTTCGAAAACGGCAACGTACAGTGTAGAAACGTTCGTTTTAGATTTTTCGTCGAGCATACGTGGTGGTATGTCTACCAAAATACGCAATCACTTTTCTTTAACACTAATTAGTTTTAGCTAATTTTGTGACAAATAGACTCTCTTTGCGCACGAAATATAAGACTTTACAACCACTACTTAATTAGTAACCACTACTATATTCAGATTTGCCAAAAACTCTATATTCTCTCGACTTTCTGAATAAGGTATCATGTTGTTATCTCGCGGTGGCATACATATCAAGGTTATATCGAGATTTCCTCTCTCTCTATATATCCTCACTCATCATCTTCTCTAAGCCAGTAATATGTTATTACGCGCTCGAGAACTTCTCATGTGACAACACCTGGTAACACACGCGGTCGTGAGACTCTAACGCGACTATGAGCATTATATGATGTATGAGTGGAGTCGAGTTGCGGCGTAGATTGGTCAGATTGTTCATGTTATTTGTGTCTATCTTCTAGCAGAGTGTTGAGAGATGTAAAGCCCTTGGACAGCTTTGTATGCAGTAACATCTCGTGTCATAAGGACTAGAACTATTAAACTACTGACAATTCTTATTGAGTTTGGTCAGTTTTAGGTGTATGTGGTTATAGACGTGAGAGAGGGTCGTACACTGAGCTGTTATGTTAGATGCAGAGTGGAAGACTTAAGAAGGGCTGGGCGAGAGTCAGTAGTGGGGCTCACATGGAGTAGACACACGTGTACGCACAACAGGTTGTCGGCAGGGAGATTGTCGCCATCAAGGGTTAGGGAAGATAGATGCATCATAAACCTATACGCACAGCTCGATACATTGCTATGATCTGTTACTGCGGTGAGATACCGAATGAGAGATATACAAGCGGGAGGATGACACGTTTCACGAGGTGGAGCACACCGTGTTACATAGATTACATTACAAGTGAGTGCGGATCTCTACACACATAGACATGCAAGTTGCACAAGAATCCCTTTATAGGACTGCGCCCAGTGTGACACACAACACACAAAAATCGTTATTAGGTAGATACTAAGGGTCAACATCTCGAGGGACAGATGCAAATATGACACTCACATTGGGTTCTATTATCGCGAGATACTAGTTACTTTTTAGTGGATTTAGTTTTTGTTCTATTAGTAGTATTCTATCAAAAGTTGTTATCAGTTTTAATGCGGCTGCTGATAACACGCGGATATTGGTTATATTATATGTTGGAGTATTCTATATACACCAACATGATAGTAATCAATTCAGCCATGCAAAGGGAGAGACACTTGCGACATTATCAAATCGTAATTTTTGATTCGTCAATATGAACTATAATTTCGAAAAATTAACGTTATTCATACAGTCTGACCTTTGGGGAGGATAGAGATAGTGTCTTAGAAGAGTAGGAGGGGTATCTCAAACACACACACACACACATATCTCATTTGCCATTCTCAGTAAATAATATCTTGTGACGTTTACACTCGGAAGGCATTATTGAGGACTGAGGGTCAAGCATATAGCGAGTTCGACGGGACTTAAAGAGAAGTTAGTTACATTATAAGTAAGAAAACATAGACCCAGTAAGAGTGCTAAGTAGAATTCTACATTGTAAACCTTCGTGGATTTGCGTGTTCGTGGATATCTCTCACACTCTATACCGTTGGTAAGGTGTGACGCGAGCAGCGTCTCTATGGGTAGGTAACGCAGTGAAAGGGTACCGATGAGGTGGGGCATGTATGATGAAAGGAAGTACATTACTCTCTGGCAGGTATTTACTGGTGTAGGGAGAGTTGTGGTGTGTTGGATATGTTTTTATTGTTAAGATGTAGCAGGAATTTAAATTTGGTTTAGAGGGTAGCGTGGGTGATGGTGTGACTGAATTAGAGTAGTTATGTGGGGGGTGTTTTTGAATATTGTGTAAGGAGATATGTTTGTTGTTTGTTGGAGGGAAGGGGTTAAGGATGGGCTGAGAGGTATGGTAGATTTGGTATTGAGTAGTAGTGATGGTTATATGCATAGTGAGTTAGTGGAGGTAGTGTTTGGTTGGTACGGGATAATGATGCCTGATGGGGAGGTAAGTGAGAATAGGAAAGTTTTGTTGTGGAGAAGGGTTTTTAATAGAGGTGGGTAATAATGGTATTGAAAGTTTTTGATATTAGTAGTTGGGGTTTAGTGGGGGAGTGTTATGATAGTGAATTAGTGGGGGATAATAGTGATGTTATTATTTGAAATTAATTAGTTATAAAATTTAGAGGCGTTTATAAAAATATATTGAATAACATGGGGATTTTTTGGATATGTAAGATTCCAGCTCTTTATACCATACAGCAATGTGGAGAATATGTATCATCGTATTAATCTGATTGTATGGTTTAACGTAATATCTCTATTAATTAGAATTTTCTTTATAGAAGGCGGCTCTGGTTTTTTAACGTATATTCTTATTTCTTTATTTATATCCCAGTTATCGTTAACGTTTGTGCCCAAATAGGTGGATTCTTTCTTACTTTATTCCATAGGCTCTAATGTTCATTGGTTGTAACTCTGTTTTTCTGACAACAATAAATTTTGTCTTAGAAGTATTAAGTTTTAGCCCATATTCATCACATGCTTCGGTTATCCTGTTAATAGGGAGTTTTAGTGAAAGCTTTGCCTTGGGAGACATTGCACCGTATTTCAGTGTAGAGATGTGTGCGATACTGTAATGTGCAAGGCAAAATATTGAGAAAACTCTTTAAAAAGAGCAGATTCATATATTTTCAGACGTTCATTCAATAGAGCACGTTTGGGATGAGCATAAACGAAGGGTCCAAGACATACATCATGCACCAAGGAATATAATGGAATTGAGAGCTACGCCTAATGATGAATGGAAAGCAATGCCTCAATAACTTATTGGAATCGATTGGAAACTGTAATCAGGAGTAGGGGTGGTACTATCAAATACTGAAAAATAAAGCAATTCATTTTGTAACTGATGATTTCTCTGTTCATATCGTCTTTCTTGCCTTAGTTCCAATGATGAATATTTAGAAAACTTTGTTTGTATTGCATATTGTGTTTATAATGCGTCTTCCAAATAATACAATAGCAGTTTTGTAAGTTTAATAATAAAGTTATTGTTTGCACATAACATCTTTTTATTTTCATACTTCTTACATTTAACAGAAGGTGTAATCTCAAATATTGCTTTTGAGTAATTGTTTTGTAGATACTAATAATTTTGAAAAAATCGTCTTTGAAGCTATTTTTGCAATATTTAAGCAAAAAATTAACAAAAATCTCTTTACAAACTCTCATTATAAAGAATTTTCTATGCTGTTTCAGTAAAATTTTGACACTTTTCCATATAATTTACCAGTCTTTGCATATTTCGTTGATTACATTATGTTATGTTATCACCAAATTTATCAAAAGCAATTGTTAGATACCTGTATAAAAGAGTGTCACGAAAAAGGCATTTTATTTGCTAATTTCTCTGGTCTAGCATTAGTATTAAATATATTAGCATCGATATGAAAATAAAATCGTATGTAAAATACTAAGGGCCTATTGTTAGAACGCTAATCAAAACTTGATTGTAATCAAATATTTCATCATCATCATTAGCCATTTTGCGTCCACTGCTGAACATAGGCCTCCCGTAAATAATTCCATTGTATCCGATCTTGAGCCACTTGAATCCAGTTAGACTGGATGCGCTTTAAATCGTCCGACCACCTTGTTGGAGGACGTCCTCGACTACGATAAGCATCGTGTCTAGGCCTCCACTCTAAAATTTTCTTTGTCCATCTTCCATCTCTGACCCTAGCAACATGTCCTGCCCAGTTCCATTTCAGGGTTGTAATTCTTTCAACTGCGTCCGTCACACCAGTTTTTCTCCTTACTATCTGACTCGAAACTCCCAACATTGACCTCTCCATCGCTCTCTGTGCCACTTGTATCTTATTAATTACTTTTCTGGTAAGTGTCAATGTTTTCTGCTCCATATGTCAGAACTGGAAGTACACACTGATCAAAAACTTTTCTCTTCAAGCACATGGGAATAGCTGATTTAAAGACTTCCCTCAGTTTTCCGTAAGCTGCCCATGCCAGTCATATTCTCCTTTTTAACTCTGTTGTTTGATTGTCTCTTCCCAATTTAATCTCGTGGCCCAGATACTTATAGGAATACACTTGTTCAATTTGCGTGCCATTAGTGGAAATGTTTTTTGCCAGTACCAGGTTGGTCATGTATTGTGTTTTGGAAAAATTAATTTTAAGGCCAACTCGTGCACAAGAGCTCTGAAGGTCTTGAAGAAGTTGGCATGCATGATCTACCTGATCTGCAATAAGGACTATGTCGTCTGCAAACCTCAAGTTGTTCAAAAATTCCCCATTTATATTTAATCCAATATTTTCCCAATTATTTTTTCTCATAGCACTCTGTAATAGGGCGGTGAATAGTTTAGGAGAGATAGTGTCTCCTTGCCTAATACCTTTCTCCAAGGGAAATGTGTCTGTGTCACCATAGTACATTTTTACAGCAGCTGTTGCGCTATCATATATATTTCGAAGAAGAGTTGTGTACCTATGGTCAATACTGCACTCTGTAAGAGCTCTTAACATAGAGCTATGCTGGACTGAGTCAAATGCTTTCTCAAAGTCTACAAATATTAATATCAATGGCTTGTTGTATTCTATAACTTTCTCTATCAAGGATTTTATTACTTGTAGGTGGTCATTTGTTCCAAAGCCACTCCTAAATCCGGCCTGCTCTAGAGGTTGATGAAAATCTAGCTTAGGTCCCAGTCTGTTAGTAATTATTCTCATAAAGAGTTTATATAAGTGAGATAATAAGTTGATAGGTCTGTAGTTGCCAATTTCTGTTACATCTCCTTTTTTATGCAATATTATCATAATGGCATTATTCCATTTTTCTGGCGTATTTCCTTCAAAGAGGCAGGCATTATAAAGGGTTTTTAAAGCCTTTATGACGCATTCGCCTCCTAGTTTTATCATTTCACTTACAATGCCATCTTCTCCAGGTGTTTTGTTGTTCTTCATACCTTTTAATGCTGACTTAATTTCCTCTTCGGTTATATCTGGAAGTTCCTCTGACCCTTGATTTAGTATTGCTGGAATTTCTACTTCGGGAATGTGATCATCTCGACTATATAATGTTCTATAGTACTTTTCGATGATTTTTAGTATCTCTTGTTGTTCATGTATGACATGATGTATGTATCATTTAATTATAATCAAATACGTCAGAGCAGCTGTCAAAATTAATAAAAATTGCTTATTATTATTGTTGATTTGTAAATAAAAACATGAAATTAATACCAGAAAGAGTTTAATTATGGTTTATTTTAAATTAAAACGCAAATAATAAAATTGAATAAAATTAAACAGTCAACATAACCTCAAAATGTGACATATTTGATTTTAATTAAATATTTGATTACAATCACGTTTTGATTAGCGTTCGAACAATCGGCCCTTATAGTTATTAAAGAGAGTTTTACACACTTCAACAATATATACGAATGTCATTTCATTATTCCAGTACTTTGAATAATACTTGTTTAATTCACGATTATTGTCATTGGCTATTGTTTGACTCATCTATTCCATGAGTCATGCATGCATGTTTAATATGTTTACATGTATTAAACTATAGCTGCATATTATTGCAACTACTATCGGATTATTATCAATTAAATGCTTTGACCTATTTTCACACAGTTTATATATAAATATAGCGCAAGCTGGTGCTGCAAATATTTTTATTAAAAATAATTGTGCTATAATAATTTAACAACCGTATTAGACTATGACTAAAATTAAATTAAACGATTTTATACAGAGACGGTTTCGTATATAAATATAAACACTATTACTTAACTTGAAAAATAAACAAAACTATATTATTTTTTAAACCACTAAACTGACTAAACTATATATGATCTCTAAAATATTGGGATTTGGCATTTGGTGAAAACAACAAGGTGAATAGGGCGGTACTAACGGCTGCAGTTGATCATGCAGAGAAAAATACAAGGCGAATAAGCCAAGGTAGAAGACGCGAATTACGGTGCAGTGGAGATGAGCAATCCCAATCAACAGTTTTGTAAGCAATTAATTTTTATATGAAAGAAATACTATTCTAATTAAATTTAGTTATTTTCGATTATTTCAGTTATTTCAATAAACCAGTGCAGTATAGTTGTAAAAGTTATTAAAGGATCTTTTTAAAAAGTAGCTTCGTGAGTTTAAACTAGGGATGGTGGTTTTTGACAAAACACCGGTTTTCAGTTATTCCAGTTTTGTTTGCTTACGGTTTAACCTGGCGGTTATAACCGGCCAAAAAAACCGGCTTTTTCAAAAAACTGGTTTGCACTTTCAGTTTGCTTCTGTATTTATAAAATAAAATAAAATTTGAATAATTATTTTGTTTGGAATAATTACTTGAGAATAATAATTATGATTATAGTGTATTTTTATGTATGAGAGAGTAATAAAACAATAAATTATGTATGCAAATCCCTAAACTGTTGATACGGGTGACTCAATGAAAAACAGATATTTGTCAACAAGTTTACAGAAGTATATAGGAAACCAATTTTAAATTGAGTATGACCACCAGGTATAAAGGTTGGAGCGGAATAGAATACAATATTTGTGAGGGTTACTAATCCCTAAATAAGGTTGCCAGTGTCGGAGTGATAGAGGTTAACAGGTACTAATGAATTTGCAAGAAATGTAAGATGTTTATTTTATTGGTTATATATAACCAATAAATAATAAGTACCTAACTATTTGCAAAATAAAGTTTAATTCTTTAGATAAAATAAAACGTTTTATTTTATCTTCAATGAATGCATTCCACGAAGTAAGGGTTTCAACAATCAAACATTTAATTCTTTAATTCCGGGAATCTACGACAGTAATTGACTAGATAATTACCTTCTAAACTTATTCCACAGAAAATGTGATAGTAGGTTTTTCCATTTTGTAGGAAGGTCCAAGTGGCGTATTCAAAATTCTTAACAGTTCACTAAAAGTAGGTACTTCAGTTGCAAGGTGCAGTTTATTGTGTATACTAGTGTTATGGAAAATTTGGAAGTGCCGTGTAAACGCCGCAAAATTGGTCCTTTAACAGTTAATGAAAAAACATTAATATTTAATTGTTTTAAATCATTTACAGACAAACGTTTATGTGAAAGTGTTGATGAGACCGTTGAGTTAGTTAGCAGTACACTTGGTGTTGGGAAATCTACGATTTACAGTTATTAAAGAAGAGAAATGTGGTAGTTTTCAAATGCCACGTAATGCTCCAGGGAAACCAAAATTTCAAATAGAATATCATTTTAAAAAAGGCTTCGACGGAAAGTGCATGAATTCTTCTTTAGACAAGAATTTCCAACATTACAGATAAGGATTACCCAGAAATGAGTCGAAGTACGTTATGGAAACTTTTAAAAGAAATAGGCTTCCGCTGGAAAAAGAATCCCAGAAAGTCTATTTTATTAGAAAGAAGCGATATTGTCATATGGAGAAGACATTTGCTAAGAACCATAAAGGAAATGAGAAATCAAAAAAGAAAAATATTTTATCTTGATGAAACATGGATCAACGAGGGTCATACACCAAATAAATTTTGGCAGGATGAAACTGTTACAAGTCAAAGGCACGCTTTTGTAAATAACTTATCTACTGGTTTAAACCCACCATCAGGAAAGAGACGCAGGCTGATAATAGTACACATTGGCAGTTCAGACGGTTTTGTTGAAGATGGTTTATTAACTTTTGAATCAACTCGTACCGGTGACTACCATGAAGACATGAACGCTGATGTCTTTCAAGAATGGTTCGAACAAATAATAGATCTTCTTCCTAAGAACTGTGTAATAGTAATGGATAATGCAAGTTATCACTCCAGACTTATAGAAGGACTGCCCACAACCAAGTGGTTAAAAAAAGACTTGCAGAATTGGCTGAGTGCAAAAAATATTACGTACCATCCCGGATCTATAAGAAAGGAACTTTATTCGTTGTGTGCCCTTCATAAAGAAAAATTTAAAAAATACGAAATTGATGAAATTGCCAAAAATCGTGGAATGACAGTACTTAGATCCCCACCATATCATTGTGAATTAAACTTGATTGAACTGGTATGAGCACAGATAAAGAGTGAAGTTTCAAGAAAAAATACCACTTTTAAAATTCATGATGTTAAACAGTTGTTTTTGGAGGCCGTAAATAATGTAAAACCTGAAAACTGGGAAAAGGCAGTAAATTACACTATTAAAGAAGAGGAAAAAATGTGGAAGCTGGACAATATTACTGATAAAATGATCCAGCCAGTTATTATAAATCTTGGTTCTGAAAGTTCATCTTCTGAATCTGATTTGGATTTGTAACAAGTAGCTGTAAGTTTTATATTAATATTTTTATTCATCTATTTAACATACCTTAGACGGTTTTAAAAACTCTTTTTCTCTTTTGTAATTTTTAAAAATTAAAAAAAATGTGAATTTTTTAAAACCCTTTTTAATGTAGGCCAGTCAGTTCTAATATAGTGTGTGATAAAAGAGGTCACTTTTGTTTACATACACATAACACTTTATAACACTGAAATAATTCATTTATTTTTTACAATTATTCAAAGTAATTTTTCAATTAATCTTGAGCACGCCCATGGAGTGGTCGGAGGTACCAGTTAAAATTATACTAATTACTCTCTCGTTCATAAAAATAAACTATAGGATCCAAAATAATACCTAACCTAATCCTAATCACCGTAAAAACCTAATAACCGGTTTTTACTTAAAAAATATAAAACCGGTTATAACCGAAAAAAAAAACAACCGATTAAACCGGTTATTACGAAGTAAAAAAACCGATTTTCAGTTAAAACCGGTAGGATATCCCATCCCTGGTTTAAACCTTTAAGTGGCACAGTGCAGTAAAATAGTGGGAGAGTCTACAGAAGATCCTCGTCGTTCTTAAACGTTTATCCCGCTACAAACCAACCAACTTCCAGGGAAAACTACGACCGTTCAACCCCAGAAGTCAAAAAGCCAGTGTTTGAAGTGTAGAAATCAATTTATATGACGAAAGACGATAAAAAGAAAGCGAAAGAAGAAAAGAAACGTCATTCGAAAAGAAATGCACCCAAGCATCATCATTTATCTGTAAGCAAATTTAATCTTTTTTCTAATCATAATTTAATTCCTATGGTTAACTTGACGAAGTTATCAAAGAAATAACATAAACATCCGGCCTAGCCGCAGAAGAAATGAAAGTAATAGACGAACTTCTACAAGAAGAAAACCAAAAGATTAAGTCAGCCAACAAAATCACTATACCAACAGACACATAGATAGTACCCAGCATTTACAGAAGAAAACCCAATACTCGTAATTCCAATCAGCGAAAGATCATTGAACTGTTACAACAACCAAATCATATATTCAACTTGGTAAATTACAATCCTGAAAAACCTATAACAGAACAGTGCTTCCTAACAAAGAAAATAGTGCACGTCCAACTAGATAAAAACGACCTAAAAAACGATATTTTTTAACTTCTTTAAGAACTACGTCGACAAAAAAAGAAATACGCCATCCTATTCGAAACTGATGAGCTCTACCACTCTGTCTGTAACATACTTAGAGAAACATTCAAATCAGAAAACGCTATTACTTGCCAACGTTGAAAAAGGATATAGAAGAATATATTAATCTCTGCGGTACTTGTGAAACAAACAAATACGACAGCAATCCTGAAAAACCGAAGTTCATGTTAACCTCAACACCAACGAAACCACTGGAAATTGTTCACATAGACACATTTCACACATTCAAGCAACAGGACAAAAATTCCTTACCATCATCGACGCTTTTTTAAAATACGGTCAAGCCTACCCAATAGAGGGATCAAACGCGATCAACGTCTTAAACGCATTCCTGCTATTCATCACCCACCATGGACTACCACATATGATAATTTCCGATAGTGGAACTAAAATTAAAAATGGACTTGTTCAAGAATTCGTGGACACTCACAAAATCTTAATCCACTACACAACACCTGATAACCCGCAATCCAATGGAATGGTCGAGCGCTTTCACTCCACAATCATCGAGCATCTTCGAATATTGAAAGAAAAAAAACACTTAACATAAAAGTCCAGATGCTATACGCCATTATGGCATACAACAACTCTATTCACTCAGCTACTAAACAAAAGACCATCAACGTCCTTGATGGTCCGATAGATGCACAAGATCCAGTCAACATTGACATTAATAGAACACTCATAAATAATTACACACAGGATCACAGATTGAAACCAAAAGATATGTATAAAGAAATAAATAAAAAATTGCAAGAGAGCAAACAGAAAAACATTGAAAAGATAAACAAAAAAGGACACTCACCGATAACATATAAACCCAGCACGAAAATCTACACTAGAAAAACAGTAAAACGAAACAAAATGCTCCCCAGATTTTCACCTAACATAGTCAAAATCAACAATCCTGTTACTGTTGATACACAAGATACTACGGTGCATAAGAAAAATATTAAACATCAACCACCAATAAAAACTAACCGCAAAAATACTTTACAGATGTATCTCAGTAACAGCCCAAGAAGTGAAAATCCAGGACCTTCGAGACAGTCCAGGGATCCTCCCAGTTAAGCTTGGAGAAGCCAGAATCCAAACTGCCACCCATGATTTTATCCACTATTTCGAATTGGAACCAATAGCACAAGAAATCGAAACATGGGCATATCAATATCAAACTACAACCACAGCTATAGAAAATAGACTAAGTCAGCCGTACTTCGACAGTCTACAGAACTTCGACAAACCATTGCAGCATCTTCTTAAAACAGCCCAAGAGAAACTCGATTTAGTTTATCCAGCAACCAATAATAGAGGTCTTATGAATGGATTAGAAAATATTATAAAATGCATCTCAGGAAACTTAGATCAAGAAGACGCAGAAAGATACGATGCCACAATTCAGTCACTTGAACTTAATCAACAAAATATTATTAACAACATTAATAACCAATTAAGCCTAAATAAGAAAATAATGAACAACTATAACGAGATAGTATCGCTACTAACCCACAATCAAGAGATAATAGCCGCAGAAACCAACAAAATCCGAACAGACTTAAACCAATTCGTCTTTGATTTTAACCATTACATGCGAGTTCGAAACGCTTTAAACCAGATGAATTTACCCATACAAACCATTATACAAATATTAGATGATCTATAGACAGCAATCACATTCGCAAAAAGTAAAACTCTTCATAATAGACTTATAAAACCAGACGAAATAAGATAGACTATCCAGAAAATGCTAGAACATCGTCCAGCTTTTCAGCTACCATACTAGCTTGAATTAGTAAATTTAATTTACTCTTTGTATTTTGAAAACGATTTCCGAAGTGGAAATTGAAACGTCAATAAACGTATTTTTATCTTTAATTGTGGCTTATTCCCAGTTAAATAGTAATTAATCCATAGATGGTGTCCAGTATATAATTGAAAATGATTATAACTGGTCACGTCAGGGGTCGTCTGAACTTTTGTCAAGCATTTTGGACATTGAGACTTAAGCAAAATATGTTACCACACTCACGTTTTTTACGTTTATTTACAGACAAAAAAAGGATATTGACAGAATGCGAATTGGAGGCTATTTTGTCAGATAGCGATTTTTTCCTCAGTGAAGATAGCGATAATGATTTTAGTGAAAAAGAGAATGTTTCTGAAAACCTCTCAACTGTTTTTCATGAAAACTAAACTAATGCCCAAAATCATTTAGAAAAATGATTCAGATTCGGAGTGGTATTTTGACGATGATACTCCTTTACTGCAGCGTTGGGAGAACTCCAGGAAACTACTCCACTTTACTCCAGGAAACAAACAATTAGATGATGTTAAGAATAGGCGAAAAAAAAATATCTTTGAGACTTAAGATTCCAACGCCGCTGATCTATGGACAGCTAATAAAGATCACGAATTCTGGTCACCATTGGATTATTTTTCTGAGTATTTCCCTGAGCATTTTTGGGAAAATTTGTCTTTAACAAGTAACATACGAGCTATGCAAGCAAATGAAAAGAAAAATCTAAGATCAACTCCGGAGCAATTCAAGAAACTAACAGGTATTCATACTTAAATAGGAATTTTTGGACAACCGCGATTACGCCTCTATTTCATAAAAGAAATTTAAATTCCTATTATTACTCAGGTTCCCCGAGATAGAATCTACAAGTTACGAAATTTTTTACATGTTGTAGATAACTGTGCAGTTTCAGAGGACACCAAAAAGGCAAATAAACTTTGGAAAGTTCAGCCTATTCTTGATGTTGTACGAAATAAATGTATCACTCTTCAAAGATCTCGCGAGTTGTCCATCGACGAACAAATGATTCCATTCACCGGCACCACTAGTCTACGACAGTATGTCAAGAACAGACCTAATCCTGTAGGTTTGAAGAATTTTGTGCTTGCTTCAAAAACAGGGCTAGTCTTGGATTTCTTTATTTATCAAGGTGCAAACACTTGGCCTGATGCTGCTCCTGACAAATCCTTGGACATTCCTCTTTCGTGGAAAAAATTGTCGGTGAACTTGTGTCCAGGAACAACAATTTACTTTGATAGATATTTCACCTCCATTAATTTACTCGATTATTTATTAGAAAAAGGATTACTTTTCATTGGTACCATTCAGAATAATCGAATTCCACAAGTACTTAGGGGCAAAATAAAAAAAGATTCTATTTTATTAAAAGAAGGCCGAGGGTCCCACGAAGAATGGGTACGCGGTGATAGAAAAGTATCCATTTTAAAATGGATGGACAATAGACCTGTGACAATGGCTTCTACATCTGCAGGTTCTTTGCCATTGGCTGACATAAGAACATAAGATAAAAAAAAATCAAAGTACATTATGGTGCCTTGCCCAAATACAATTGTTAAATACAACCAGTCAATGGGAGGTGTGGATTTGTGTGACAGATTTATTTCATATTATAGAATCTGTATGAGCACTAAAAATGGCCTGTACGTGTCTTTTGGCACTTTGTTGATCTTGCAATGACCAATTCATGGATAGAGTATCGTCAGGATCGTGCAGCATTTGGCGATAAGAGATCAAGGGTAATGGATTTACTGGAATTTAAGCTGTATGTTGGAAGGTCACTAGCTTTAGGTGGTAAGCCTACAAGCGGGAGACAAGCTAGTGCGTCTATTCCAAGAGAACCGGAGTCATCTAAAAATGAAGAGCCCATAACTCCCTAGTAAAAACCAGTAATGACCATTTGTCAGTATGCTCTGTCAGCAATAAAAATTCTTACATGCGTTGCCGAAACCCTGGATGCGCTAAGAAGAAGAGATTCTTTTGTACAAAATGCAAAATGTACTTGTGTATTTCTCCTGAACGAGAATGTTTTTTTTTAGTTTCATACTTAAATTGTAGGAAAGTTAGTCCTGATGTCCATTATGCTGGACCTATCATATTAGTACGCCCGCTGGGTACGCCCGCCACATTCAATAAAAATCATAGCTATTCCTGTCTAGACTTGTCAAAAAATATAGCAAACGGTTTTAAAAAACGAAGATTTTACTATGGCACAATCATTATTCATTAGAAACGAAGCAAATGCTTTTTCTTCTATCTTCTGCTTGAAAGGATTTGTTTTGCTTTCACTTTATTTGCATTATACTATCTAGAGACAAGCTAATCTAGAGATAAGCTATTTTGGACATGTGCTTCGAAGAAATGGTCTTGAAAAACTTACCATCCAGGGAAAAGTAGAAGGCAAAAGAAGTAGAGGTAGATCTCCTACACGATACACGACCATATTGTTGCTACCATTGGCGCTCCATTGTCAGAATGTGCTAGATTGGCAGAAGATAGAAAAACGTGGAGGAACATTGGAAAAATTACCTAACAGCTTCATGATATCACGATACCTACATCAGGTTAACGACTAAGAAGAAGAATCTAGAGACAAAAGTCTGAAAAATAACAATATGCCTAATCAAATAAAATATGTATTGCCTTCAAAAGCCAACGATCTCAGCCCCCTATAAAAACGGTTATTACCTAAAGATTAATTACTACTCCTGTAAGCGACAGTTTAATTTCATGTCGTGTAGATTTAGAGATAAACTTAAGTATCAAGTTTTAGTAAATGGAAAAGAAATCAATATACTTGTAGGGATTACTTTTAACCTACATCACATACACTTAATACATGGTGAAACTACTTTTATCCGATTTAAGTCATACAAAAATTACTTGTCACAATTTAAAACTTTTAAATAATATCAATGGGTTTGTAACAAAACATCGTAAAAGACAAAACGGACATTTTTCAGAAGACGAATTTTTCTTCTACCAACTTTTTGGGTTATACAGTTAAAATTTTAAACTATGATAAATTGGTACTACTTCAAAAAATTATACATGACAAAAAAACGTACAGTCCGAAAAATGAAATATTACCCATGAACAATCATATCAATAACTTATTTTGTATAATTTGCCTTCTTTTTATATAAATACCAAACATTTGTTATAGAAAAAAAACAGCAAATACAAAATAAGTGAATTGATGTGTAAATGTCTTGTAAATTGTCTGTGTAAATTTTAGTTGAAACTTGTCGCTTACGATGAAGATACGATAGTATAAAGATATCATATCTATATCTATAATAAATATTCATAAATAACGTGAGTATCTTAACAGAAAAAATATTATTAATAACAAAAATCGACAACGAGAAATAAAATTTAGTAGGTATTAATTATCTGTAACTCTGTCCTATCTGTATCTTCTTCATCAATTTCTGCCAATGTATCATGAATTTTATATTTCTTACTTAATTGTTCAGATTCCTGACAAACTGCCGTGGTATCACATATTTCCGATGATATCTATGGCGATTTTTGATGATCTGCGGTAATAAAATATTAAGTAAAGTAAACGGTAATGATTTTTTTATCACTTATAAAGTGACCGCATTAGATGAAAATAGAACTTTTATTTTAAGGTTAGCTATCTTAATAAATTGTGAGATACTTTAGCTAATTGCAGAAAATTACTGTCACCTAGTTTTTTTTGGCCACACGTATTCTACTTTATTGAACTGTCTCTAAACTAAAATGAAAACTACCATAAGGTGTAAGTTTAATAGATATTGAAAATAAACATAAATATGTAATTATTTGTCGTTTTAATTTACATGGGATAGGCAAAATAAACTCATCTGCTGTATCAAAATACTAATATTTGATTGTGATGAAATTTTGTTCTTTTTCTAAAACTGCAGTTCTGAGTCGATTTAATTGAAACTTTGTATCCACCAGTGGTTTTCTGTACTGTCTTGGAAAATAAATTGTTTCATTGTTTGCAAAAGATTTCCAAGATTTAAAATCAGAATGCTTCATAATTTAAATTTCAAAAGCTTTATTATTAACTCATACACTTTCGTATTATTGTAGGCCATCCAGAAGGTGCTTAAACAGTGCGACGAGGAAACACCTTTCGATTGTAACGTGAACTGTATCTATAGGCATGTATGTGTATCCAGGAAAAAGAAAAACAATTTTAACCTTACGATGTTTTTTAAATTTTTAAGGAACCTGTGAAGCATTCCTAGCGTAGACCTGTTATTACTCTGCCCTGCACAACTATCACAGAAGAGAGATACAGTTTTGACATTCTTTGTTTTGTCTACTTCTTCTAAGTAGTTATAAATTATAAAGGATATCTCATTGGTACCCTTTACCACAAAACTTGTAGAACGCATTTCTGGTTCCGCTTTCACAAATAGTTTCGATAAAAAATTAAAATTTTCGTAAATAGTTTCTATAAAGTATATGATTACAATGTGAAGTATTTAATAGTTTCTGGAGGTCGAAAAAGCACAAACAAAACTTTCATAATCTTGGCCAGTTTCTGTTCTAAAATAAAAAGCATTTTGCATTATTTTTTGTCCTCTAAATGATTTTGGAAGGATAGTTCTTGGTTCTCAGTCGATTTTAACATTTGTTCTTTTTCTATACTCACAGAGTGCACGTTTATCTTTCTTCGAAAGGTAAAAACCGATAACTGAACACCTTAAATGATAAGTGATGGATTCGACCGTTACTTGATGAAAATTCATTTTATATAACAATAAAACAATGAAAAATTGTGTTTTTGTTTCAAGTGTTGAACACTTCCACAAAATTTATTATATTATCTTATCACCACAGCTTTTCACTACACAGACCAACTGGCTCAAATCTGTGTCGTTTTAACTGACAAGTACCACGTATTAAAAACCGAGCAGGGAGACATGTAGCTCGAGACATTAAAGTATTAAATTTTATCCAATATCATCGATCTAAAGTCACAACATAATTTAAATTTGGAAGGATATAAACCCATATATGGAAGTCACAGCCACAACTTTATGGTTACTTTCAACTACATAAGGCACTAAGGATAATCTGATTAGATCGAAAACGTTATGCAACTATATAAATTTTGACGACACATTTAAAAGTTTTAACTATATGTTTTTTATACCTAAATACAATTGTGAAGTGCTTTAACTTCTGTATGTTTTTTCAAACAATGGTGTACAGCCAACTACTGGGATTTTCCCATTAATTTTTTTTGTTTTTCTTAAGTTGGTCATTCAGAATTATGTCTGTATTTTTTAATTTGTTAATTTCCATAGATTCTAATACCAATAGCTTAAGGCCTTTATTTTGGATGTGAAGAATTTGAAATTCGTCATTAAAAAAATGATTATGGTCTAGAAGGTGGAGTGTGTACGTAAAATCTGTGTTTCTATTATTCAAAGTCCTTTTATGTTCTGCTATATGTTTGTTAATAGTTCTACCAGTTTGACTGATGTATGTTTTTAGGCAGTAGCCACATTTTAGTTTGTATGCAACTGTGTAAATTTGTAGTTGGTATTATTGCCACTGTGTAAATGCTTCTTCTTTTGGCACTTGTTGTTTTTAATATGTTTGCTTAAGTTTATGTTTGTTCTAAAAGCTGGTGTTATTCTTTTCTTTTTTATGTGTTTGGCCATTTTTGTTGATATCTTGCCTGTATATGTAATCGGGCAGAAGGTACTGTTTTTTTCTCTGGCGGAAAATTAGTATTTCCAACACCAAATTAGTATTCAATGATAGTTTTTTTATTTTATTATTATTAAACTAATCTTTAATGAACATTTTATAAAGATAAGATACATTTCTGAGTTCGGCAGGTAAGTATTTTTTTATTGTATTTGACCTACAATAATGAGAAGAAACATTAGTTTCTTTATAAATTCTTCGATCCGGTCTTGCGAAGTTTTCGTTCATATGCGTTTTCTTTAATATAGGTACCTTAATATCATTTGCGAAATACAAAGCGTCTTTAAAATAAATTGTTGGCACAGTTTTACTTCTCTGCTAGAAATCAGTCAGTCTCTTTTTTTTTGGTAATCTGCAAATCCCCAATAATAATCAAAAAGTGCATGCGCTCTGATGCGGTAAATTTTCTTGCACATCTCTATTTACCTTGTGTCTCCAAATTTGGTGTATTTGGGTAACAGGTAACTCGACCCATTTTTATCGTATATTAATTCACTTCATAGTCATATTGAATTTACAACAAAAACAGAACAAAATAAATCCATAAATTTTTTAGATTTAAAAATTATCAGACTTAAAAACAAACATGACTTCTCAATATTTCATAAACCTACCCATACTGACACGACTATACATAATTCATCATCCCATCCAACACAACATAAACTGGCAGCCTATCATAGTATGTTACATAGATTAACAGAAATTCCGATGTTAAAATACAACTTTAAGACAGAATTAAATATCACTAAGCAAATAGCAGTAAACAACGATACAACGAACAAACAATTAATAAAATGTTAAATCAAAAACTACACAAGAAAGCCCTGAAATTAGTATTTCCACCACCAGAGAAAAAACCCATTACCTTCTGCTCGATTACATATACATGCAAAATATCAACAAAATACCAAACACATAAAAAAGAAAGGAATAACACGAGATTTCCGAACAAATAACAACCTAGGCAAATATATTAAAAACAATAAGAGCCAAAATAAAAAACACACAGTGGCGTGTACAAACTTAAATGTGGCGACTGCCCAAAAACTTACATCGGTCAAACTGGTATAAACTTTAATAAACGAATAGCAGAACATAAAAGGGCTTTCAATAATAGAAAAACAGATTTTACATACGCACTTCACCTTCTAGATCATAATTATTCTTTTAATGACGAATTAAAAATTCTTCACATTCAAAATAAAGGCCTTAAGCTATCTTTGTTAGAATCTATGAAATCAACAAATTAAAAAACACAGATATAATTCTGAATGACCAACTTGAGACAAACGGTTCTCCCCTCCTCAACCAATTTCATTATAGATTATAAAGTGTAAACGTATGTCCAAAAATAGATCACTTTCAGTGGTAGAAAGGCAATCAGCCGAAACAGCTGTAGTGATAAGAGTTTAAAATTAATTTTGTGGAAGTTTGAAAACAACGTTTTCAGTGTTTTATTCATCGAGCAAAAAGACAAAAGAGGGAATCTAATTGTTATGAAAAGGAGACCAAAAAAGTGGCCTCTGATGGCGGACATATCCGGAAATGGAAAAGGCGCTAAATTTAAATTTTCAGACACTTATTAACAAAAGCTATAAAATATTTTTCAGAAGAGAAAGTTTTAATTAAATATTAACGATAATAGTCCAAAATGTGACACAATTGGTAAAAAAACTTCAATATAAATAAAATTTCATGTGACAGTTGGGACAAACAATAACATAACCAAAGTAAATTTGATTTCTTAAACAAGGAAAGAGACTGTCTTTCCTTGTCTAAAGTGGCCTCTCAAGATGGCGCTTTCTGTCTAACAATATTTTTGTCCCTACGACCTTTACACTCCCTCTTTTGTCTTTTTGCACGATGGTTTTATTGTTACATAAAATGAATTTCCATCAAGTAACGGTCGAATCCATCAATTACTCGTAAAAACATTTTCCGCTATGTTGATATTTTTGTTGCAAATACAATATTATTTTAGTAATTTTATTTTTACTCATCAATAAGAAATACAACGTGAGGTTTAAATGTGGTGGTTACAATAAAAATTAAATACAATTTTAGACACTTATGATTATGGGAAAAATAATTTTAAATCAACAGTAAACTATCGTAAGCAATCATTTAAGTTAAAATTCCCATTTTGGTAAATTAGTTAAACGTTCCGCATCCATATCGGTATCAATAGAGTGTTATGACGATTATTTCAGCATCCCTGCCTCGTCAGACACCTCGAGCTGATACAAATTCAACCTTGCAAGGTGCAACTAATGTATCTTTAATGTTTCCTATGCTTACAGATGTAACATCTACTTTGGTGCCATGAACTCAAACGATTTACAAATATCCTTTTCTGTCCTCTGCTATCTTGCTATATAAAAGCTTGCTATCTTGCTATTGCTTCGATGAATTAAAATCCAAATATATATGGTGTTGGAGTTTTTTTATGTTCTAAAACCAAACATATTAAGACCGTTTATAATTTTATTTTAATTTCCGTCAAATACGTTGCTCATTATACTATGTCAGTTTTGTCGACTTTATTGTGACAAGTTTCATTGGAATCTTTACACCGCACTACACCACTCGCCTCCTTCCATTTTAACCGTCCTGCATCAACTCTGTATTTATCTATTTCACAGTTGCAATATAATACCCTAGATTCTTAAAACCATTAATTATAAGTACCATTTATTATCCTGTTGATCGTTAATTTTCTTATTACCAATTAACGAACTGACTAATTTCAAAAGATAAATTATTTTAGAAGTATGTTTCTTTGTCAATAGTTTTAAAAGAATAATAGTGAACAAAACCTGTTTAGCTGAAAATGTTCTGTTGGACGTGATAACAAAATCTCTAAAGTATTTATCGACCTCTTAGCAAATTCCCCTGCATAATAAAAAACCATTGTAAAAGATTAACTTCTTATAACACTCGAGATATTTAGTTGATAATGTCGCAAGTACTTTATTTATTAGATACAATTTACAGAACGCAGTTTAATAAAGCTCTTTCCCGGACAACGGACCGTCTATTTTTCTTCTCAATTGTTGGGGATGTCGGATACAAGTATTATCTCAAGTCTCTACTACCAATGTGTTGCAAGTAATAAGAAACTAGAGTGATTTGTGCATTCGAGAGAAACAAACTTAAATCACTTAGAACGAAAGCCGTAGGAAATAATAGTTTGTAAACGTGTAACAACCGTAACCTTCGTTTTGAAGATATATACTTAGTTTTTATGGCGTATAAAAAGACTATTCACCCAGAAATAAGAGGTCTGTCAATTTTTTTAGCAGTTAACTAATTTATATGGTTTGTGATGATTGAATCCAAAAATAAACTTCGTTTTGCCGTAGTACGCCACGATTTTTAACAAATTAGTTATATATTTTCCCCATCGTAAAATACACAATTAAAAACTAGCCAGGAACAAATTACTCGGAATAGATAATCTCCCAGATGAACTCTAGAAAGAAGGTGACCACGGTACCATCTTCTTCTTACGGTGCCTATCCGTTCCGGAAGTTGGCGATCAACATGGCTATCCTAACTTTGCTTGTTGCTGTTCTGAATAGTCCGGTTGTCGTTGTATTAAACCACTTTCTTAGGTTTTGAAGCCAAGATATTTTTCTTCTCCCTGGTCCTCTCTTTCCAAATACCTTGCCCTGAAGAATGAGTTGCAACAAGCCGTATCTCTGTTCATTCCTCATAACATGGCCAAGATATTCTAGTTTGCGCTCTTTGATGGTGTTAATAATCTTGCATTCCTTGCCTATTTTACGTAGGACCTCAACATTAGTTACACGATCCACCCATGAAATTCTTAAGATACGTCTGTAACACCACATCTCGAATGCCTTGAGTTTTCTTAAGGAAGCTTCGGAAAGTGTCCAGGCCTCTACTCCGTATAATAAGGTAAAAATACATAGCATCTAATGAGAGAGATTTTGGTAGCAAGTGGTAAATCATGACTTCTGAAAAGAGACTTTATCATTATGAACGCTGATCTCGCTTTTCCTATGCGTTGTTTTATTTCACTAGAGTGATCCCATTGGCTGTTTAATGTTCGTACCAAGGTATGTGTAGCTGTCCACTGTGTCAATTGGATGTTGGTTAACCAAAAGCTGTATATTTAATATTTCGCGCTTACTAACTACCATACTTTGTTTTCTTCGTATTAAGACGGTACCATAATAGCACTAAATTCACCAACATCTGGCTTTACAACCCTGAGTGTTTCTTAACCTCCTTAAGAGTTAATTAAAATATTCCTCATGTCTTCATGGATTTTATCAAGGAACCTTGTTCTGAGTGTTCCTCTTCTTTGCTGACCAATGGATCTATCAATGAGCGTGTTTCTAGCTGGGTTATTTTGTTCCATCCGTATTACATACTCTATCCACATCAGACGCCGCCCTATCTTAATATGTTTTACGATATCTGGTTCTTGGTATATTCTATAAAGTTCTAAGCTGTATCGTGTTCTCCACACTCTATGGTCGTTCACCGCTCCATATACTTGCCTTCTTTCGAAACATCCTACCATGTTATCATTACTTGTTATTAGAGTCCAGGTCTCCGAGTCATATATTAGGACTTGGCCTATAATTGTTTCAACATTGTTTTGTAATGACACTACAGTCGCTCATAAAAGGAATATGGACACAGAATCTCCCTCCCCAGTCATTAGTGTTTTGGAATACTTTACACTACACACAAAAAAGAGATATCTTTAAATGCTTTAACCACAGAGGAATTGCGCTTCTAAATTGAGCGTATAAAATATTCTCCACCGTATGGCACCATACGTAGAACGAATAGTAGGAAAATACCAGTAGTTTCAGAGATCGTAAATCGAAAAATCATCAAACTGCAAACCTGAGACAAATTTTAGAAAAAAAGACACTGGACGTTCATGAATGGACTCAGATATTAAATGAAGGACAATTATTCCATATTACAGAAAATCGAAGCCTTTGCAATGGTGATTGCCAACTGGATAATTTTGATATGACACACGAAGAAGAAGAAAGGCGGACTACAACTCTTTAACATGAACCTTCCTTCGTGACTCATAAGTTGCTGTTCTTTCCTAGTTCAACTTTCTGCATTAATAACGGATTTACGGTGATTTTTAAGTTACTTGGGACTAAATTCTTCAAAAAAAAAACAGATCACATTATTCTAAGCATGACACGGAGGGTTGATGAAGGTTTTAACGTAAAAAAGAACCTGAATCACTTGAATTTTGAAGCAAATATTGAACACGTTTACACTTTTATTCAGTGAAAATAAACAAAAATATGTTGAAGTGTAATGGATGTTGCACTTTAAATGTAAAAATAAAGTAAAAGTGCACAAATTGTATTTGTCCTGTGATGTTACACAGCACAAAAAATAAACAAATAATTGCCAGTGAAAACAATTTAATAATAACAAAAACACTTTATGAACACTACACAAGAAGTCTATCAGCGTGGGCTAGTCCAAATAAAGAAGAGAAAGATCAAATCAACTATATAGGCGTGCGAAAAAAAGTGGAAACCCTTAGTAATAAACGCAAAGGCTATGCCTGAAGCATACTGTGAATCAGATCATTGTGAAGCATTCCAGATCAATCTAACAAACAAGGAAAAACCACAAATATTAGAAGACTTAAATAAAACATGGAATGGAATAAAAAGCTGGATACATTTGGCGGATAGAGTGCCCACCGCGTAAAATCAAAAGAACAAACATCGGATGTCAGGGGAAATCTTAGAATTAGTGGAAAAAAGAATAGTTATGTTACAACATACTACAAAAACAGGAAACCACACTTAAGAAATAGCGGAGCTAAGTTAGAAAATAAAATGTGTGCACATCAGAGATAACAACAAATATATAAATAACATGTGTCAGGAACTAGAGTAATATGCAAACCGCCATGAAAGTTTGAACTATTTATAAATATTAAGTCATTCTTTAAGATACAACTTAAGGCCATTCAAGACGATAATGGAGAAGTGAAAATCAACATAGAGAGCATTACAGAAACTTGAAAATATTACTGCTTATAATAATACAAAGACATTGTCATCAGTCTCAAACACAAGAAACATGCAATAAAGAGGCAGAACCAAACAATAATTTTACGACCAAAAGTAGAGAAGACTACTAACTAAGAAACAAAAAACCCGAGGAATAGATGGCATGCCAACGAAGCCTCTAAAAGTAATGGAGGAGATTGGCATAGATGTATTACTTACTGGATATGTGCAACAAAAAGGTTTTCGATGCATTAAAACGGAATCTTCTCTGAAGTATAATAGGAAATACCTTTTCACGTAGTTAACCCATGGACGTATAAATACAGCTGGACTCAGTTATTCTACATAAAATTGTGTAGTCAAAATTATTTGAATAGGTCACATTCTCAGCACCTTCAACTGTTGTCACGTTTTGTTTTAAAATTTCTTATTTCGCGAGTCGCTGAAAATATTACTCCGTATTTTATACTCTACAGGTGCTATCAAACCAAAATAATAATTTAATGGTTAGATTAATATATTTAATTGTAATCAAAATATCAAGTGTGCACATAGTGTGCATTATCATTTAATAATAGCGTATAATAGATATCAATCAATTATTTTATATGTAGAAGCACTAAAAACTATTTATAAATGGCAACCGTTGTTTACATTTCTCTGTTTTATGGATCTACGTCAAACTTCAAATGCTGTTCCATGTTTGTTTAGTTTTTACAGTAGATGAGAAAAAGTTTTTTTTCGATATTTTGGCTGTATTTTGAGTGATATTTGTGAAAAGTGAAATTAAATAAACGAAATATTTACATCCCGATCTCTCATTTCATTTGTAAGTACATACAATTTACATTATTTAAGATGACGAAATGAGGAAGCGTGTTTGTTTACATTTTAATAGGCGTACCATTGGGTTTATTCATGTTCATTAATGTATTGAATAAGATATGAGTACATGAAATTAGTAGACACTTTTAAATTGTAAGTAGACATCATCTGATTAAAAAAGATTTGTTTAGTACCTTTTTAATTTAATATTTCTCATGGATACAAATAAATTAGTGAAATGAATAAAACTCATTTATTTTTCTATGTAGGTTTCCAAATGATATTGACGATCGAACTATTTGTTCGATCTTAATGTTTTTTCGTTGAAAAAACAAAGATTTTTTATTGTAGCATTATTTTGATACCTATTAAAAAATTAACTTGAATTCAACTATATTTAATTGTATTAATTTTAAAGCAAATAAAATTGTATTTTAATTTTTCTATAAAGACGTGATTTGTTAATAGTTAAACTCTAGTTTTTTAAAATTCTTTGAACGTGTTTTTATATATTATTCCTACTTCCAATTTTTAAAATCTGAATAATTACCCGCGAGTAATAATTCAAGCACGCTTATGCTCATTGCAGAAGCATCACATTCTATCGAAGCTTCAAAACATTGTGTGTTAAATGTATCTTCTTGCTGTGTCCATCTATGTTTATTACGTCCATGAGTTACCTAATAAGAAATATATATGACAAAACTCAGGACACGGAACTCAGTTACAGAACACGGAATATATTCAAATATGTACAAAACAAAGCAAGGAACTAGACATGGCTGAATAAAATCACCATAATTATACAACATATATTCTGAATTAAATATATATATATATATATATATATATATATATATTATATATATATATATATGAGGAAAGTATTAGACAAATGGTATGAACGAATCTATATTACGAACTTATATAAGCTCCATATATAAGAGAGGGAATAAAAGAGACTGTTCCAATTATAGAGGTATTAGTGTGACGAGCTCTGTGGGCCGGTTGTACGGCAGAATATTAAAGAAGAGGGTTGAAAAACAGATACAAGATATTGAAGAACAAAGCGGCTTTCGTACCGGGAGATCCAGCCTTGATAATATATTTATCCTACGACAAATAATTGAAAAGCGTGTCGAAAGAAGTAGAGAGACCCATTTGGTATTTATACACCTTGAGAAAGCATATGATAGTGTCCCGTTAAAGAAAATGTTTGAGGTCCTCAAAAGGTCTGGATTGGATTCGACGTATATCCGAGCGATATATAAATTGTACGAAAATGCAGTTAGTTGTGTAAAAGTTGGAACCAGAACTTCAAATTAATTTAAAGTCACAGCATCCTTGCTTTAGGTCTAAAGGCCTAAAGCAAGGATGCTGTTTGTCACCGACACTCTTTAAAATATACGTCCAAGAAGCATTGAGGAATTGGAGAAATAAATGTAGATTTATGGGCATCGAAGTGGGACAAGAAACTCTGTATACATTGTTGTTTGCAGATGATCAGGTGGTGGTTGCAACCGATGAGGAAGATATAAATTATATGAATCGAAAATTATTTGACGAATATGCCAAATGGGGGCTTACTGTAAACATAAGCAAAACAGAATATTTAAAAATTGGAGGAAATACCACAGATCTGAGGCTTGAAAACGCAGTCATAAAAGGCTGCAACCAGTATAAATATCTAGGAAGCATCATATCAGCAGATGGCAGAGTTAAGATAGATGTACAAAACCGAATAACCCAAGGAAAAAATGCATCCGAATACTGAATTCATTACTGTGGTCTAATAAAATAAAGATGCATACCAAACTTCGCGTATACAGAGCAATTGTAGAACCAATTACCACATATGGTGCCGAATGTTGGACGATGACAAAGAATGAACGAGATAAAGTAGACGTTGTGGAAATGGATTATCTTAGAAGGTCATGTCGAGTATCGAGAATGGAAAGAATCAGGAATGAGGAAATACGAAACCGTACAGGAGTTAGAGATACTCTTTCAGATAGAATACAAGGAAGGCAATTACAATGGTATGGTCACGTGATGAGAATGGAGGAGGAGCGGTGGCCAAAGAAAGCCTTAATGTATGTTCCGCCAGAAAGAAGGAAAAGGGGAAGACCACCAAATTCCTGGAGAAGAGAAATTACAAAAACAATGCAATCTAGAGGCTTAGAAGAGGGAGATTGGAGAGATAGGAGCTAAACTTTAAAAACTAAGTAACCAACTTAAATTAAAATTACTAAGAATAAATGCAAACGAAAGTTAAAGATAAAATAAAATTAAAAACTTGTAAACAAACGAAAGATCTGTCATTACTTTTGACAGAATTGACATTGCGGAATTAAGCTTCGTTTGATTATTTTATTGACACCCCGAGACTGTGTTAAAATAAAGGATTGGTTAAAGTCTTCGTGAGAGAGATAGGTTGTCATTTCTCTTTATTAACTGCCTGGTGTCAAAGTGATCTGAGAATGTTCCAAGGTCATGCATATAACTTTCCGGGGCATTATTAAACAAAGTAAACACAGCATACTTAAATACGTACGCCACATAGCCAGAAGAACGGGGACTATGGAACTATTCTTAGTAGAAGGACAGGTAGAACGCCGAAGACTAAGAAGAAGATCTCCAACACGATGGGCAGACCAAGTGAAGACTCTGACGGGAAAGTCCCTACATGAAGCCGTCCATCTGGCACAGGATAGCAGCCAACCGAGACAGCAAGTTAACAATGTTTAGAGTGTCACCACCCTCTGACAAGGGCCCAAGGAATGAGGAGAAGGATAGACAATAAATAACAACAATCGCAGCCTCAAAATATAAGCAATATTAAATACTTACTTACTATTAAATATTATAGGCTGCAAAGTAATATTCTTCTTTACCTGAAAAAAAAAGAGATGGTTAATAAACCTTCGTATCTAACATACAATATAATAAATTTCTAATTAAATTTTCTTTTAAAGCTATATATGTAAATTTATATATACATCGAGAACTAATTGATTGAGTTTGCGTTACTATATAAAGGAAAGTAGCCGTACACTTAATTACTTAGTTAACTCAATATATTCTGATGGAAAATGTTATATGACATCGTAATTTTAAAATATTTTCACATAAGTGTCGGATTAATTATTTATTTTCCATTTGGTGAACCACAAAGAAAATATCTAAAACTAACAAGAGATACACACACACACACACACACACAAATGCGCGCGCAGGCCTATTTCCAGTCCACTAACTATATTACATTCCATTCAGAATGAGTGGTGCCGACCCATCTTTTCTGAGGGGTGTTAGCTGAACTTAGTAGGCCGCTAACTTCAGTTACAATGGTGGACACGATACATTCTTATACCCCCCAACCCGTTTGGCCAGCGTGGTGGGTTATGGCAAACCTCCGAAACCAAACATGTCGATTGCAACAGAAACACGGAAGGTACTCCAGGTGGATAGGAATTCTATTCCACAGTCCCACACCGTAACAATGGTCTGCCCCGAGGATTTTGGGAGGGGGGGGGGGCAAGTCGACATTGAAAAAGAAGAAGAACAAACAACTCTATATAGCAACATACAACATTCGCTCCATGGCAAAAGACGAAAAACTCTACGAACTAGAAGAGGAATTGGGGAACTTGAATTGGGACATAATGGGACTGTCAGAAGTTAAAAGAAGAAGTGAAGGATATGTGGACTTACATTCAGGCAACAGACTCTATTATAAAGGCAGGGAAGACTACACATACGGTGGAGTAGGTTTCTGAATCAACAAGAAGAGAAAATCTCAAATTCAAATAATTGACAGCATATCAGACAGGGTTACATACATGGTCTTAAAACTAAATCCAAAAACTAAAATAAAGATCGTGCAAGTTTATGCTCCAACTGAAAAAGCAACCGATGAGGAAATAAATTCTTTTTACGAAGACGTTAAAAAAACTATAGATAACAACAAAGAATCCAAAATAATAATAATGGGAGACTTTAACGCCAAAATTGGAAGTAACATTGAAGACTCTGAAAGCAAGATTGGAAACTTTGGATTCGACACAAGAAACAAAAGAGGAGAAAAACTCATGGAATTCCTGGAACAAGAAAACATGTATGTTATGAATACCTTCTACAAAAAGAAACCTAACAGAAAGTGGACATGGGTCGTACCTAACGGAACTACCAAAAATGAAATAGACTATTTTCTCTCAAACAACAAAGGAATATTTGAAGACGTCACAACAATAAACAACGTAACAACAGGCAGTGACCATCGCATAGTCAGAGCAAAAATAAATATTACCATGAAAAAAGAGAGAAGAAGGATTTAAAAAAAAACAACGAGGATAGATGCCTTTAAACTAAAAACAAATGAAGAGCAATTCTGAGAGGTCTTGACGGATAAGTTCGAATCTGATCCTTCACATAATCAAGATCAAATTGACGAGATTAATAAAAACCTAAATAAAAACCTTCTCGCAGCAGGACTACAGGTTGCAAAGAAAACAAGGACTAAAGAAGACAAAATAAGCAATGAAACTAAACAGCTAATGACGGAAAGAAGACAACTACTAGCGCAAAACAAACGCCATATTCAAGAATATAGAGAACTTAATAAAAAAATTAGAAAAGAACTAAAACGAGACATACAAAAAGGAACGAGAACTTAATAGAGCGAGTCATTGAAAACAACAAAGGCTTAAAATGTCTAAGACCCGCACTGGAGAGTTCAAAAAATCATCAAAATTAAAGACGCTAAAAATAAGGTCGAGAAGGACAAATATAAAATAACAAATATTGTCGAAGACTTCTACACATCCTTGTACAGCTCGCAGGGCCAGCCTAATGAAACAACAAAGGAGAACGTCAAAAGAAAAATAAAAAAGCTCCAGGACACGACGGTATAATTGCCGAGCTCTTGACAACAAGCAAGACATTAACAATCCCTGTACTCACAGAGCTATTTAATAGATGTCTCCATAATAGCCAGATCCCTAAAGACTGGAACGAGAGTCTAGTAATAATCTTAAACAAAAAAGGGGACAAATGTGATTTAAACCACCTCAGACTCGCTGACGACATAGTGATTATAGCGAGCACATTTGAGGAACTGCAAAATTATGTTGGGGGAACTAGCAGCCAGCTCCCAGTACGTCGGCCTAAAATGAATATGAAATAAACAAAAATAATGACAAACACAGAAGACCCCAGACATATAACTATAAACGGCAGTGAGATAGAACAAAATCCAGAATATATCTACCTAGGCCAAATCCTGAGACTTGACAAAGAGAACCAAAGTGCGGTAATTACTAGAAGATCAGACTAGCATGGGCAGGATTTGGAAAACTTAGTTGGATACTTAAGAACCGCAAAATACCCCAATACTTGAGGAGCAAAGTGTTCAACCAATGCATCCTTCCTATCATGACATATGGATGTTAAAACTGGACCCTAACCAAGGCAAACATAAATAAACTAGCTACAACAGAAACAACAATGGAAAGAGCAATGTTAGGTATACGACTGTCAGATAAAAAGAGGAACGACTGGGTAAGATCCAAAACAAAAGTCGAGGACATAACAACAAAAATTTCCAAACTTAAATGGAGCTTCGCGGGCCACACTGCTAGACAGAAAGACCAACGTTGGAATACTACAATACAACATTGAGAGACCTTACGAAAGTAAACGACCAAGAGGAAGACCACAGATGAGATGGGTTGATGACATTAAAAGAATAGCCGGAACAAATTGGAAATATGTTGCTCAAGATAGAGACCGATGGAAGGAGTTGGGAGCGGCCTATGTCCAAACTATGGACGACAGAAGGCTAAGAAGAGGAAGAACTATATTACTCATATTACGTTGGCATTTACATCACAATTGTGAATTTTCGACATTTTAACTTTTTCGAACATTTACTGGATAAGTCCGGAAATCGTGCTTAAAAAAAACATTTTAAAAAAAATCAATATAATCTGTGAAGTTCTGTTTGTTTTTGTCAATCGGCGATAAATGAATTCTTTATAGTTTAGACCCAATTAATGTTATAGTTGTTGGCTTATTTTAATTTTTAATTTTAATTCTCGTTTGTGATTTAGTTGCTCATTGTTTGTTTCAGGTTGTTTTTAGCTTATAGTTTTTGTAAGAACAAAGACCCATATACTGTGGCCTGATAATCGGGTCATGTCATAGCTAAACCTCGAAACCAGTAACCTAAAAGTTCAACAGCAATGAAAATCGACTTAAGATTTTATGTACTGACTCATCTCCTATACCTTAGTATTATGGACTTTGGCAACCTTTTCCTCATTACAAAAATAAAAAAGAATGCTTAAATAAAAATTAAAAAAAAGGAAACTAATTTTAGGGCCTTTATGTTTGATTTTCATGATGCATCTTAAACAAATAATGTGTGGTGGTTACATGCTCTTTACATGCTGGTTTATTGCATTATTGGCACTTTATTGTGGTTGTTCTATTTTTTTTCGGTCGCACTAAACACAATTTCCTCTTTTTCTTTAAAGTTATTTTAGAGTCTCAGTATAGGCACGAATGGGATGTTGTTAGAAAAACTGCTATTTTTTTTTAAACGTCTGTGACTTAGGGCCTTAGGGCCAACCAAAGAAGAAGCTTCTGACGAAGAGGTTCTTGTGACAAAGGATAACTGGTGTACGAATTATATATTTATATAAGGGTTCCTACGGCCTCGGCCGCCTCTCGTATTTTGACCGCCATCGTTTTCTGTCCATCAATTCGTCTTCTTTGATGGCTCTATCTCTCATTATGTGTCGTACATTTTCTTATCAGGCCACTGAAGGCCTTCCCCGCCTTCTTTGTTGTGGTATGTAATTTAAAGCTTTCTTCCTTTCTTTACTAGTTGTCTCGTTTCAATTCTGTTCACACTGGAATATACAGTATTTGTCCTCCTTCTAATATCTTCATTCCTAATATGATCTTTTTTGAATACACCACACGCTTTCTTAGAAAATCCATTTCTACTACTTCTATTCTTTTTCTCTTTTTTCGTGATCTACCAAACTTCTGACCCATAAGTCATAATAGGCTCTACCTAGGTTCGATAGATTGTCAATTTCGTTTCTTGTCTAATATCTTTAGACCATAGTAGAGAGTTTAGAATGTCAACCGCTTTTTTTCCCTGCTGCGTTCTGTTGTCGATGTCTCTTTTGGTAGTGCCTTCTTTAGATATTCTAGATCCGAGATATTTATATTCTTGGCATGTTTTTGTGTTTCTACTTTCTAACTCTGGATCTTCTTCATCATCTCCTATTTTAAAATACTCTGTCTTTGACATATTCATATTGAGGCCAAGTTTTCCATATTCTTTCTTTAGTTTTCTAAATACGTAGTCCATGTCTTCCTCATCATTCGCTACGACTACCTGATCATCTGCGAAAAATAAAGTTGTTAGACATTTACCACCCCCTATGTCTATTCCCATTCCGGATACTTGTTTCCTCCACTGCTCTAGCGATGATGGAATATATATTTCAAATAAGGTCGGAGATACACAACATCCTTGTTTAAGCCCCTTTGTTATTGGAAATGATTCAGATATAAAGTTTCCTCCTTTAACAACAATTCTTGCACTTTAGTATATATTTCCGATAGCATCCACATTCTCTCTACTGAGACCTACTTTCGTCAATGTTTGAAACAATTTTTTTAAAGGTACCATATCGTATACGTTCTCCAAATATACAAACAATAGGTGGGTAGATAGATTCCTTGCCTTCCATTTTTCGATTACCTGCTGCAGAACGAATATACCATCTTCCTGCATGAAATCTATTTTGTTCTTATCTGTCTTCGTATTCTATTCTTTCAGTTATTCCCCTATAATTAGAGCATTTGCGTTTATCCCCTTTCTTGAATAATGAGCTGATGTATCCAATTTTCCAATCATCAGGGGTATTTTGTCCTTTTAAGCATTTGTTAAATAGTTGAACCAACATTTCATGGAATATATTTGGTCCATACTCTACCAACTCCATTGGGATGTCACCAGGTCCTGCTGGTTTACCGTTTTTCGATCGTTTGAGGGCATCGTTTAACTCTCCGGTTGTTATCTCAATTATTTGTGTGTGTTCAGATATTTCTTCCATTTCAATCTCTTGAAATTAACATCTATCCTCTGTCAGTAAGACCTCATATGGTGTTTCCACTGTTTCAAATCTATTAACTGTAAGTTAGATTTTTCCTTTCCTTCACTCCGAAGAGACTTTATCACCTTCCAAGCTTGCCCAACTCTTCTAAAGATATTTCGTTAAATATTTTTTTAAGCTTTCTAGGATATATTTAGGAGATATCACTTCTTATCCGTTTCTATATTCTGTACCCGAGTGTTATTGTTTTTGCAATAATTAACTATCATATTGGCCATAAGTAAACAATGGTCGAATCCACATTCTGATCCACGGTATACCCTTACGTCAGTTGTTTTCAGCTGGGAAGTTTAACGTTGGACTACATAGTCGATTATCGAGCGCAGATTCCTAGTAGGTTGTATCCATGTAAATTTATGGATGTCTCTATGTTGAAACAATCCATTCATAATTTTGGGAGACATTGTTTCACAAAAATCTCTAAAATACATTCCGTTGTCATTGGTTATTTGTTGACATAGGTTATAGTTGTCCAAATTATCTGTGGCCAAATTTCTCTTAGAATTTTTGAAGCGCTTAACCAACCTGAAAATACCCCGATAATAATTAACAATCAGAATGCTCACTCTTAGAATGGCGCCTTTGAAGTTTGTCAGCACGCGATCGCCATATTTTAAACGGAAACATAGTCTTGAATTGAGACATTTGTGACAGGCTACGACAGAAGTGTAATTCAACTAAAAGTACGAATAAAAGTGTGCATATTATGTCTATGGTTGCCGTAAATAAATTAAACCGGGTTAATTTTTTTATGCATAACAGATAAAATTTTACTGAACGACACTAGTTCCGTTTAAAACATGGCTTATTCTGTCTGCGTGAACGAGATGCGCGTACTTATCTTGACAAGCAGAGTGGGCATTCTGATTGTTTATTATTCTGTGGCGGAAGGTTGTTGTACAGTCTATGAAGAAAATATTATTTTTATTTTGCCTGTTTGGAGGAACAGCTGGTTTTGTGATTGATTTGAGTTTTTAAATTGTAACATGAATTCTGAATTAAAATTAGACAACAAGGCAAAGTCGTGCCTGGATAAACGAGGAAGATAATAGCGACTGTAATTGTTTTTATGCGGCAAGTTTATTTGGTTTCCAATAGACATTATGTTCATTGATTGCATATCAGAGCTATCAGATTCTAAAAAAGTAAGTTTTATAAATAAATAAATAAACTAGCATGAATCATCTAACATTAAAAACAGAGAATTTTATATAATATCTTAGTATGCAAACATGTTTGGAACAATGAACATACCATTTAACGGAAATATGTATCAACAGTTTGAAAAGAAACGGGTTTAAAAGAAAAGTTGAGGTAGAACCACCAAAAAAAAATAAAATATTTTATATTCATGATGATTATATTTTTGATTTTGTAGTAATATAATTTACGTTTGGTAGATTTAAACATTTAACTCAATAAAAATTGTAGTAAGCTCAAAACGAAACAGTTTATATCAATAATTCATATTATTCCTCTGAATTTTCATAGATAGACCGGCATCATAAATTTTAATGAAACTCATTTTTATCTCTGCAATAATTAAAACAGATTGACAAAAGTACTTGATGTCATGAGTAACCCTCGCATCAATTCTTGTATCAATCAAACCTTTATGATGCTGGTATCTCAGGTATCAATCAATCTCTTGTCAGATACACGAAAATATAATTTTACGTCGTAAATTAATTGGTTGTTGCAGGAAAGGGTTAGCATAATAATTCAAATAAAATAAAAATTCTTGAAGGTAATAATTAAAATATAAAATAAAGAGTAATTGCACTTCAGGAAATGAGATGGTTGGGACAGAAAATATTTGATAAAAAGAATTTTACGACATATTATAGCTGGGCCCCACAGAACACAAATTACGTTCTGTCTTCATAATTAATAAAAAAGTAAAGCACCTTATAATAGACTTCCAATATATCACCGAAAGACTATGAAGAATCAGAAAATAAGAACTTTACAAACTACTGGAAAACACTATACACGACTGTCCTAGAAATGACGTTAAGGTCTTAAGAGGGAATACGCGCCAACCATTGAAAATCATAAGGAAATATCTTATAAACTATATATATAAATATCTTATAATCAAAAGAAGAGAATTGAAAGACAAATACACAGATAAACACAGATAAAAGATATCACAAAACCCATTCGAAAAGATGTCAGAAATTACAACACTGAATACATAACTCAAGCCATTGATAAAAACAAAAGTTTAAAAAACAAATAAAAACGTGCAAGCGAGAAGAACTTCAAGATCCTGATCAAAATTAAATACCAAAAGTTCAAAATGTAGGCTCAGAAGATATCCCAGATATCACAACAGAGGAAATAAAATCAGCTCTCTCGGAGATGAAAAACTATAAATCACATGGAGAAGATGGGATAGTCATTAAACAAATCCAAGAAGGAGGAGGAACGTTAGTAAATGTGTTAAAAAAGATGTTCAATGCTTGTTAGACAAGAGGTAGTGCAATATGCCACTCCCAATGGCATAATGCAATAATAACCATAATGCACAAAAAAGGTGACATTTCAGACCTAAAGAACTACAGACCTATTAGTTTGCTCTCCCATACATACAACCTATTCATAAAGATAATAACAAAACGGCTTATGAACAAACTGAATAGTTACCAATCTTGTGAACAGCCTGGGTTCCGCTCCAGATACGGAACAAATGATAATCTACAAGTTATAAAAACGCTAATAGAAAAGTGTACAGAATATAACAAGCCTATCTTTCTCATATTCGTAGATTATGAAAAGGCGTTCAATACTATAGATCATCATAAAATGCTTCGAGCATTGGCTGACTGCCGCATTGACTACCGATATATCGCCTTGATTAAAAGTGTTTACGAAACTGGTACAGCTTGTGTCCGCCTTCATGAAGATACCAAGAAGTTTCGAATATAACGTGGAATTAGACAGGGTGATATTATCTCCCCTAAATTGTTTACAGCTGTTCTTGAATATATGTTCAAGCAAATGGAACGAGAGGATAATATGGGAATTAATATAAATGGGGAAGATCTGAACTACCTAAGATTTGCCGATGACATCGTTTTAATATCTGATAGAGTTGATAAAGCAACAAAAATGCTTCACACCCTCTATGAAGTGTCAAAAGCAATTGGTCTTAAAATTAACACCTCAAAGGCAAAATTTATGACCAACCTTGTAGTCAGCGGTAAAATTCTGATCGCGCTATGGAAAGATCAATAATAGGTATTACCATCGGAGATAAAGTACCAAACCTAGAAATACGAAGAAGAACATGAATCACAGATGCAGTTGAAAAAATAGCCATAGCTAAATGGGCTTGGGCCCGACATGTTGCCAGATTTACGGATGAATGATGGACAAGAAAGATTCTGGAATGGCGACCAAGGCAAGAGTCATATCGAAGCAGAAGACGTGCAAAAGACGTGGGAAAATTTACGGGAGGCCTACGTTCAGCAGTGGACAAATATAGGCTAATTGATGATGATTAAAAATCACGTTTAGATGAAGAGTCGAACAAGAACGGTCGCCCGATACACTAACCGCTTAAATGATGGAAATACTTAAATTATAGTGAAGCAATTATATTCCTGTTGTAATATGCGTGAGACCAGAATGACTAAAATAATAAAATTCTGGCTTCTACTGTCAGGGAAATATCAATAATTGCCATTCTGCATTCTTAAATATTCCTCTCCTAGTCGGATTTCACTTCAGCTAGTCCAGCGACTATCCATGATCCGATGCTGGCGAATTAACTATCTGCTAGCAAACTTGCCCTGTTTAATCATGTTCATAAGTTAGCTAGCAGATTATAAACTATCTACGATAAAAGTTGAAAGCAAGGCAGTTCACTTCATAGTCGCTGGTTGTGGGCTTGTTAGCTAATAAACTAGCCGTGTATCATCATGGTTGCTAATGGACTAGCAGCAAGTACCGGCTGTTATTTGGATTCAGGATCTTCAAAATGTGGATATAGTTCGCGCGAGTGTGGAGATTTTAGCTCATACTATCAAAAAGGAGTTATAAAGAAAAAAAGCAGACATTAAGGCACAGAAAAAAGTGAATAGTCATGGATAGAAAGACGTGATAAGTATGATGCATATGGTGCAGTAACTGTACCCATTTTGATTATTTACTGGTGCATGTAATGCTTAAAAAAGGTGATTCGAAAATGAGAATGGAAATCCCAGTATGATAGCCACAAAACTAAAAATTACTGGTGATATTTTCCAGTCTCTAGAATACCATAGAATACTGGCGCCCATCAACGATTTATTGAGGTGAGTGAAAATTAATTTACTACGAATTAACAATAGTTTTTTTTTGTAAGAGTATATTTGTGGAAAGTTACAGTATCTATCCATTACAGCATACTTGGTCCAAACGTATTAATCATAACCTCTTTTAAAACATCCTCATCATCGTTTGAAGAGACAGTATGCGAAGCAAGTTACTGGTTAGTGAAAATGCACCATCGTTTTGATGAAGGTTTGAATGAGCCACATGCTTAAAAGAAGCTAGCTTAGATCGAATTATACAGTTCTGAATTTCCTGTTGTAGCAAGATGGCTTGTCGTTGTGAAGCTGTCGAAGCTCAGATGCAACAAACTTTTTGAATTCATAGGACTTCTCGTCAGTTGCATTTTGTGCAATTGTGTCCAATGTGTGAATCGTTTCTGATATTTTAGAAGGTGATTTTCTAATGGTGATCGTTTCTTTAACCTTTTCATTGACGTCGCTGGTGGTCTCATTTTTGCGGGCGACTTATTGTTCAAGCGTTTCTCTTGATAGTTGTTGTTTCACTGCCCTCTGCGGCATTTCTTTATATCCCATAATATTTTTACTGATTTAAAATATTACTTTAATTCAAATATAATACTTTTATTGTTTGCAGGTACCTAAAACAATTAAGGAATGGAAAAAAAATCTAGCGTTGGAATTTTGCTAGATATTTTGGAGCCATCGACGGGAAACGTGTCATCATTAAAAGGGCTCCGTGTTCCATTTTTTCCTACTTCAATTACAAAAAAACCTATATTATCATATTAATAGCTATGGTTGATGCCGATTACTGCTCTACTTACATTCTCATAGGTGCAAATGGTCGACCAAGTGACAGTGCGATATTTAGAGACAGTACTCTGAACATTGCATTGGAAAACAATACTCTTGGGATGCCTAAAAATGTCGTTAATATTGGAGATGGTGCTTTTCCTTTAAAATAAAATCTTCTGAAACTTTACAGTAAAACTTGTTTCACAAATGTGGAAAAAATATTAAATTATCGTCTATCCCTTGCCCGATTTATACAGAATGTTTTTGGCATACTTGTGTGGAGATTTAGAGTAATTTAAAGACTTAAGTTGAAACTCGAAACTACCGATAAAGTCATTTGATATGATTACAGTCTTTATAATTGGCTACGAAAAACTGACCCAGACAACTACTTACCGCAACAAGCAGTAGAGAGGATCTACATACTGAGAATATAACACCTGGGCTACGGAGGAAAAATAGCAGCATTCTGAAGCCTATTTATGACTTAAGCAGCAATAATTTCGGACGAAAATTTTTAAAAAGCGCATAAAATAAACATAAATAAACTTATATAAACAAAAATAGCATTCTGATTTCTGTCAAAATAAAAAATATCTTGATCTACTTTTAAATGTATTAAATTTTGCAATTGTGTGTTCGTTAAAAGAACCGTCGATATATCACAACATTAGACACGAATCATATTACAAGCGATGAAATGTATCATAATTGTATTCAATCAGTAGTATCGAAACATCCCCAACCTCTAATCCGATAATAATGTATCAAAGCACAATTGACGGAACACATGCTTCTAACTTAATATCAAATAGCTGCAGTCAATTTAAGACCACTTGTTGCATACATCATTAAACGATCTACGAAATATGGAAAACAAGAAAAAAGTAAACGCTTCAGTAACATAATGGTAAGAACGTTAAATTCCCGAATGTAAAAATTCGGGGGTTGTGATCGAATAGGGCTATTCATCGCAATTGTTTTAAGCGCATACGTCAGTACCAGTCATTTTTTTCGTACTTCTTTTTGTAAACAATATTGTTTTTGTACTTGTTAAAGTACCTTGAACACAATTAATATAAAAAAATACTAAAGAAAGTATAGTTATTGAAAAAAAAAGAAATACAAAAATAAATTAAAAAAATGCCATAATTAGCAAACATCATCATCATTTTGGCTTTACAACCTGGGTGGGTCCTAGCCTCTCCAAGAATTCTTTTCCAGTCGTCCCTATCCATCGCCTTCCTCCGCCAAGCACGTATTTCCATATTTCTCATATCTTGGTCTATGTTATCTAGTAATCTTGTTCTGGGTCTTCCTCTTCTTCTTTGACCAATAGGTCTATCAAGGAGCGTTTTTCTAGCTGGGTCGGTTTGCTCATCCGCATTACGTGGCCTACCCACCTCAGACGTCCTATCTTAATGTGTTTTACGATATCTGGTTCCTGGTATATGCTATAGAGTTCGAAGTTGTATCATCTTCTCAGACACCATTTTCATTTACCGCTCCATAGATTCGCCTCAGTATTTTTCTTTCGACACATCCTAACATGTTTTCATTGCTTTTTGTTAAAGTCCAGGTTTCTGAACATATGTTAGGACTGGGCGTATTATTGTTTTGTAGAGTTTTACTTTTGTATTTCTTGATATAGCTGTAGATTTAAAAAGGAGATTAAGCCAAAATAGCATCTATTAGCCGTGCAAATTCTGCGGATTATCTCTGCGGTAATGTCATTTTCAGTATTGACGAGCGTTCGCAGGTATACAAATTCGTTAACTGCTTCGATGACGTCGTTTTCTATAACATGTGGCCGTCGTATTTGTGGTTGCGGACCTATTTTCATGTATTTCGTTTTATTAATGTTTATTATTAAACCCATTTTTTGTAGCCGCTTCCTTTAATGCTACATACGCCTCTCGTGCTGCGTTTTCCGTTCTCCCAACAATAATGGTATCATCAGCATGTCATCAGGTGCCACCAATCACGCACCTCGATGTTCATCGCCCTTCCTTCTGGAGTTTTATTCAAATTTTAATTGGTTAAAAATCGAAAAGGTTTCATATAAAAGTTAGTTTTACTTTAAATAGGGCTCTTCAATTTGAAGGGCTCTGAAAAGTTTTAAAGACACTGACACTGAGTTTTTTCTACTTAGAAATTGTGTGTTTTATTTCTACCAGTACCTACAACACACCAGCATTGTCTTTTCAACACAATGCCCAAATTACAGCGTTCCGGCTAACTACGCAATATTGCACAATATTGCGCAATAGTTAGAGATATTAGTAAACATGGTTATAGCATTAAGTTGTATTACAATTTCCTACGTTTATTAATTATCGCCCGGAGACGACAAGCATATGCTAGGATTTGCACAGATTTGTTATATATTGAACCGGTAGTTGTGATTTGTGACGTACGTATTACTTTTTCCAGAGCTAGATTGAATAGTATACAGGAGAGTGGGTCTCCCTGACGTAGCCCGTTATTTGTATTAAAGGTTCAGAGAGTTCCCCTGGATTCGTACTCTGCATTCAACTTTTTCAAAGGTTAGTTTGGTTAGACTTACCAACTGATTTGGTACTCTCAGGTCTATCATTGCTTTAAACAATTCTCTTCTATTTACAGAGTCGTAGGCTGCCGTGTAGTCTATAAATATATGGTGCGTGTCTACACCGTATTCCAATGTTTTCTCTAGAATTTGTCTCAGTGTTGAAATCTGATGAATTGTAGATTTACCACCTCTGAAACTAGCCTGGTATTGTCTTATTATTTGCTCTGCATACGGTGCCATACGATGGCATAGTATATTGGAGAATATTTTATACGCTGCATTTAGGAGCGTAATTCAAGCATTCAAAGATATCTCCATTTCTGTGTATAGTGCAAAGTATTCCAATATTCCAATCACTGGGGAGGGACTTCTGTATCCATATTTCTTTTATAAGCTGCTGTAGCACTATTATGATATCGTGGCCACCTTCTTTATATAATTCCGCTGGATGATTATCTATTCCGGGTGATTTGTTTCTTGCTAGTTTGTTTACAGCATCTTTAACTTCAGGATCGTTGGTGGATTTTCCTCCCTCTCGTCTGCTCCCCTTACCTCACAGCTTTCGTCTTCCGGGTTTTCTTCTTCTTTCTCTATATTAAGTATCTGGTTAAAATATTCCGTCCATCGATTTAGTATGTCTGTTCTTGTTGTTAATAGATCGTCATTTAAACTTCTACATTGATTTGTGTTTGCCTTGAATTCTTTTCTGTTGATGTTAAATTTCTTGTACAATGTTCTGAATTCTTTCTTTCTGTTGAGGTTTTCTATATATTGAAGTTCCTTTTTTAAGTGGTTTCGTTTATTCATTCTGTGTATTTTCTTTTAATTCTTTTTATAAACTTAAAGTGGGATTCTTCTCGAGAGTTGGTTGTATACCACAGCAATTAAAGTAAAGAAGTGAAAACCTTTGTTGTAATTGGTATATATTTAATTAAAAAATTAAATTAAAAATCCAAATGGATTACAACAGTTATTTTGGTCCAGAACGAACGTTTTTGGACGAATCAGTCCATCTTCAGTGAACTTTGAAGTACTTACACTAATAAACTCATCACCAAGCAGTGGGTGGGTTAAAATTTAAAACTACATACTTAAAAGTATTAAAGTATAAGGCATGATATCGATGCATATAGATTTCACTGTCAGGGAACGGTATGTCTCTACCAACTTAGATTCTTTGGTTATTGCAGAGGTTGGCTGGCTATAGCAGACCAAAAAACTCATGTAAGTGCTGTCTCGAGTAGGGACATACCGTTCCCGAAAAATTAAATCTGTATTTATCGACATCATATCGTTTAATTTATTATTTTTAAGTATGCAATTTAATCCCACTCACTGCTTGCTGATAAGGTGATGACCGCAAGTACTTCATAGTTCACTGAAGATGGACAGTCTAGTACGAAAACATCCGTTCTAGACCAAAATCAACTATTGTAATCCATTTGGATTTTTTTGCTTAATGTTTTAATGAAATTAATATCAACTACAAGAGAAGTTTTCACATTAAGAGCGTCGGCGCAAAATTTCGGGCCAATGCTTTTTAAATGCATTCATTTTTTTTCGAATTCCAAAAAAACTAATTTTTTTTTGAAAAATTAGTTTTTTTGGAAAATTAAGTATTTTTGAAAAATTTTAAACGCAGACTGAAAGATTACATTATTACCGAGTGCCGAAAGTCCCTGAAAACTTCTATGTGGTTTATTTTAGTAAGTTACAGGGGTAAAAAATAAGAGAAAATTTGGTGTGATTTTTAATTTCCATTCAAAAGAAAGTTTTTGTTGATTCTAAAGGACTTTCGGCCCTCGGTAATAATGCAATCTTTTATTCTGCGTTTAAATTTTTCAAAAATTCAAAATTTTTCAGGATTCGAAAAAAATAAATGCATTTAAAAAGCATTGGGCCGAAATTTGCGCTTACTCTTTCAATGTAAAAGTTTTTAACAATCTCGTGCTAATATTTTATTTGTATTAAATACTATTAAGTTCTGAAAGACGGTATCAGATTTAATTTCGATGCAGGGCAATTCGTGTTTCTGTTTTAGTTCTTTACTCGGTTTCGAGTACCAGAAATAACTTCACACGTTTGTCATTTTAAGCCTTAAAATAATAATTAAAATAAAAATTATAGATATTATTTGTATAGTAAACAAGTAATAATGCCTAGCCTCTCCATCAGTTAACTTTTCTTCCTTTTTGTAGACGTTCATGACATTGGGGCCACCTTTGGCTTAGTGAGATATGAATAGTTTTCGGTTTGCAACAAACCCAGCACATTCCATATAACAATGCGGTACTGGTCTCTTAGAGGTAGTTCAATCTTTCTTCGAGTAGCCCGTTTAGCAGATGTCACCTGACCTACTGCGTTCATCTGATAGGTAGCATATGCCATACCTTCCAACCCTCAGAATGGCGCCGATTGTTAATCGGATCGAATTGCGCCATACATCAAGTGGTTTTCCGTTTACCTGCCTGTTCGCAGTATCCGAGAAAGTTATGTTAATATCTAATTGCCGCCTAGAAATATCCGGTGTCGAGCCTGTATAAGGGATTCTACATCAGACCCGACACAGTGATGACAAAACGACTGCCCTTTGACATGTCCAATATTCTATACAAGCACTAAAACTAGGGTGTTGCCACCGTCGCCCTCCACTCCGTCGTGAAGACCTAATTCTCCGCCCTGAACACGTCGTGTACTTCATCCGTGACCTTGGAAAGGACACCTTTCCAAGGTCACGGACTAAAATTAAAACGTTTAAAAATGATAAATAAAATCTGGAAGAGAGTGGAGCAAGATACAAGGGGTTGGAAACTTGACGAAGGGGCCTATGTTCAGCAGTAAACTTTGTAGGCTGGATGATTATATGAAACTGCACACTTTCTAACAGACTGGTTGCTATCAAGTTGGAGTCAGAGCAGGCGCTGCAACAAGGGAAGCACTCTTTAGCTTATAAGTATTAATGAAAGTAGCTCATGTCAATTGACATATTTGCATGTTTCATTGTTTGAAAAGGCATTTAACAAAGTCCTATTATACAAGAATCTAATCAATATCCTAAAAACATCGGAAATCGATAATAAAGATGATAGACTAGTTCAAAACCTATATCTTCAACAAAAACAAAAGAGCATCTCAAAAATCAACTATTCAAAACATCCCTATATTTTTAGTGAAGCTTTGTATGAATCAGAAAGCGGAATTACAATAAATGGCCATAAGAATTTCCTAGAATAGTTATCATGGCAATACACTACGATAACAAAAACATCACTGATCATGGTGATCGGATCCCAAGATCCGGCAGGGGAGGATGCACACAAACAAATAGTAGGGCCTCCCTGGTCGTCAGCCAGCGAAATCCCTACGGCTAAAAAAGGAAGCAAGTTCTCAACACCTAAGGATTGGAACTTGGAATGTACGAAGTATGTACGAGAGCGGCAAACCCATAATATTGTAAAAGAAATGAAAAGATTAAAAATTGATATATTGGGAATAAGTGAAAACACACTGGCAAAACTCTGGACAATGCGATATACTTGGATATAAAGTTTACTATGCTGGAAACAACACAAAACATCACAGAAAACGGCACTGCAATAGTAGTTGCCCCACATATTAATTCGGCAGTAAAATCTTTCACTCCCCATTCAGATAGAATGATGCTTTTACAAATTCGAGCAACACCGGTGGACATTAATATATTACAGGTATACGCGCCAACGGCAGATAAAGATGAGGCAACCAGCGAAGAATTCTACGAACAACTGGGAAGCCTGATGAAAATGACAAAAAAACATGAAGTAACAATAGTGATGGGAGATTTCAATGCAAAGGTTGGCAAAGGCAAGGTGAATGAGATCGTGGGAAACTTCGGCCTAGGGAGAAAACGATAGAGGTGATAGACTTATATGCTTCTGCCAGGAATATAACCTGCTGTTAAGTAATACACTCTTCAAGCTCCCCAAACGTCGACTTTACACATGGAAATCCCCCGCTGACTCACCTGACAACATCATTAGAAATCAGATAGATTATATAGCAGTACCAACAAGATATAAAAAACATGATAAAATCATCAAAAACGTACCCAGGTGCCGATGTTCCTACGGACCACAATGTGTTGGTATGCAGAATGGTCATGAGAGTAAAACGGCTCGAGAAAAGATCTAATTTAAACACAATCGATATTAAAAACTCACTAACCCAGAACCGAAATAAAATTACGAGAACAACTAGGAAAGAAAATAAAGGACATTAACGAGAAACACGTCGGACATAATAGAGAGATGGGATAAATCGAGGGAAGCAATCCAAACAACATGCGCGACTCTATTAAAGCGGAGACCGACGAAAAAAGAAAGAATGGATGTCTGATGAGATAATGGATATGATGGATGAAAGACGTAAATTCAAGAATAAAAATGCAGAAAAATACCAGCAGATCCACAAAACCATAAGAACGAAAATTCGAGAAGCAAAGAAAAATGGTTTTCCAACGAATGCAGGGAAATAGAACAATACGAACGAAAATACGACAGTTACAATATGCACAAAAAAATAAAATCGATGACAAACAAGAGGAAATTCAATAAGTCACCCAACAGCATAAAAGATAGCGATGGAAATCTTATCTCGGAGCCATCAACGATCTTAAAAACATGGAAATCATACATAGAAAAATTATTTGCATCTAACAGGACTGATGATCACCTATATGGAGAAGGAGAAAACAGGACCTTCAATTCTTAAATCGGAGATAGAAGATGCCATTGCAGCACTAAAAAACAATAAGTCAGTAGGTCCGGACAATGTACCCTGCGAAATATTAAAGATCCTATGTAAATCAGACAAACAGTTCCTTGACAATCTAGTTGTACTTTTTAACAACATATATAATAGCGGTAAAATCCCGGAGAACTGGCTACAGTCAACATTTATTACAATCCCGAAGAAACCAAATGCCCAGATTTGTGATGACTACCGGCTCATAAGCTTGATCAATCATGTCACTAAAGCGTTCACTAAGATCATTCACAGAAGAATATATGATAAATGTGAGTCAAATATTGATAGATCGCAGTTTGGTTTTCGGAAAGCACTTGGAACTAGAGAAGCAATTTTCGCTCTCCAGGTGCTTATACAACGGTGTAGAGACGTTGATAAAGACGTGTATCTGTGCTTTGTAGATTTTAGAAAAGCATTTGACAATGTCAATCATGAACAATTGATAGGTATTCTGCGAAAGACAGGTATTGACGACAAGGACATTCGAATTGTGGCAAACCTATACTGGGGTCAAACAGCAAGAGCAAAAATTGGCAACGAACTCACTGAAAGCGTGCAGATCAAAAGGGGTGTCCGTCAGGGGTGTATATTATCCCCACTCCTATTCAATATGTATTCCGAGGAAATATTTAACAAATGTATGGAAAATGCAAATGAGGGCATTAAAATAAACGGCGAGTTAACGAACAATATAAGATACGCCGACGACACGGTGATCCTTGCCAGTACATAGACGAATTACAACAAGTAATGGAAAGACTTTATTCAGTTAGTGAGGAATACGGCCTGAGCCTCAACTTCAAGAAGACAAAGTGGATGCTGATAAGCAAAAAGCAACAACCTGCTAGACAATTACGGATAAGTAACATATTAATTGACCATGTAGAATTTATGTGTACCTTGGCACCAACGTAAATGCAAAATGGGAACAGTCCATAGAAATTAAGGCGAGAATAGAACGAGCTAGAGCAGCATTTAGCAATATAAAAAAGCTCCTCATAAGCAAGGATTTGTCTCTTCCCTAAAACTACGTATAGTTAAATGCTACATTTTTCCGATCTTGCTGTATGGCGTGGAGGCCTGGACGCTGAGAGACGCTAACGAGAAAACTAGAAGCATTCGAAATGTGGGTGTACCGACGCATTCTTCGTATATCCTGGACCGAACATGTCACCAACATAGAGGTACTCCAAAGAATCGGAAAGGAGAAAGAAATCGTGAATACAATTAAAACAAAGAAAGCTTGAATATCTAGGCCACATATTGAGACACGATAAGTACCGTCTGCTACAACTGATTGTCCAGGGAAAAATAGACAGTAAGCGAGGGCCAGGCAGGAGAAGACACTCGTGGCTCCAAAATCTGCGGAAGTGGTTCGGCTCACATCGGTCGAACTATTCAGAAGCGCCGCAAACAAGATCAAAATTGCCATGTTAATAGCCAACGTTCGCAACGGACAGGGCACTTGAAGAAGAAGAAGAAGGCCAAATTATAAATATAGATGTGCAAATAGTCTTACAGCTGGCTGATAGTACAGAAAAATTCCAGATGATGATAGATAAAATGTTGTAGAAGCATACAGTGAATACGGACCAAAACTAAACTTTAAAAAACTAAAATATTGATTATTGGTCTTCTTCTTAACGTACGCTTAATCGAAAAGCGATAAAAAGGCTCACATCCTTTGAGATGTGGACATATAGAAATATTCTGAAGACTTCATAGGTAGATCACCTTATGAGACGTTAAACTGTTAAGAAGAACAAAGAATGAAAAATAAGTTAAAATGACACTAAAAATAACTGCAATATCTCGGACATATATCTCGGATGCGAAAATACAGTATCATGCGGCTAATAATCCAAGTCAAAATAGAAGGCAAAAAACGTGCCGGAAGAAGACCAATTCCTGACTGAAGAATTTAAGAAAATGGTATGGTTGCAACCAAAGACAACCTTTTGGAGCAGTTGCTTCAAAAAGTTTGCTGGCAGCTATTCAAAATAGTCCGATTGTAGACGTGTTGAATTATTTTCTTAAAATTTGAAGCTCAGAAATTCTTCTCTCTGGTCCTCGTATTCCCTATAGCTTGCTTTGAAGAACGAATTGAAACAAGTCATATTTTTGCTCATTTCTCATAATATGTTCCAGATATTCTAATTTGCGCTCTCTGACTGTATAAATAATCCCTCATTCCTCGCAAACTTCATAAGAAGACAGACATCTTTAGAATAATAATATTAGCTCTTTATAACGCAAACATCTAGATGAACTTATGAAGATTCAAATATATTTTGCGGTATCACGAAGGATTTTGCCAGAAATGCAATTGAAATGTACCTGAGAAATAACCTAACAACAATTGAAGAGCCCCTATAGACAAATATATATGAAGCAAATCATTAGTAACATTGGCAGGCGGCTTTCGTCTAGCCTATCGAACCTCCTCATAAGAGTTCATAAGACTATTGGTCTTACGAGTCACTCTCTCAAATTGCTTTTCAAGATAATTCCTAATAGAATTAAGCAGAATCGGTTTTTAAACAAGGATTTGGAACAAGGAAAGCTTTGCTAACTTTTTTAGAAAGCTCAATGCTAACATTACTTCAATAATCATGAATAGTACAGAAACCAATTTACGTCTGCGTTATAAATTTTAAAAAGGTATTTGATAGGGTTCATCATAATAGACTAGTTGAGTATCTAGAAATGATTGAAATATATGATAGAGATCTGAGACTTTTACAGCGTCTATATTGGAGAGAAGATTTTATTCTGGTAGACGGCAAAGAAACACAATATTTTCGTTCAAAGATGTGTCAGATAAGATTGTGTGTTATGCCCAACTTTATTTAACCTGTACTTGAAAATAATATTTAAACAAGTTTTAAAACTTTTGTGATACATTTTCCTTGAGGGTTTTAATATTTAAAATAGCCTTGGAAGGGTAATTTGGAGTTCAAATTGAAGGATATACTATTAACAACATCATTTTTGTAGATGATACAGCGATCACGGTTGAAAGTATCGAAGATCCTCAATTCCCTATAGATCGAGTCTCTAGAGAATGCTCCAATAACGGACTTGACATAAATATACCAACGACAAAATTACTTATGGTTAGTAAACAAGACGTTGGCCATATTCAACTAATTGCCAACAATTGGCCGATTACAAAAGTTAACTATTTAAAATATCTAGGATGTTGGATAAACGAGACACCAAATATTGATGAAGAAATTAAAAACTTTTATAGAAATTGCAAGAGGAGCATTTATGAAACTTAGATCTATACTATGCAATTATCAGATGAACTTACAACTAAGAATTAAGTTCCTAAAATGGTATGTGTATCCTGTATCACTATATAAATGTGAAACCTGAATCATGAGAGTTAATATGATGAACAAATTAGAAGCCTTCGAGATGTAATCATATCGTAGAATGATCAAAATATCATGGATTCAAAGCATCTCAAATATAGCAGCAGATACTAGATACTGCAGTTAATACTCATCGGAAAGATCAAGAGAAAAAGAGGAATTGGTAGGAAGAGGAATAATATTTATGGTTCCGAAACCTTCATGAATGGACTGAATTTATACATGCCGCTTAAGATCGAAAACAATATCGGCAAATAGTCATGGAAGCTACTCACGTCTAATTTGGACACAATACTCAAAGAAGAATAACCAACTTTGGCAGATGAAAGCTGACATAGACAGTAAACTAGAGGATACCCGAGGACGTGGACAAAACCTTTATTAAGGAAAACCCAAAAAAATAATTTGCAAATATTGTTGCGGAAATGTGCCGTCAATCTATGGTTCACTTTTTTATAAATTCGATTATTTATTTTATTGAATTTCATTCATTTATAAATATATAATAATAAAGTTTCGCGATTTTAAGAGCACCGAACACAATTTATGTATTAAATTAGTATTAACAATGCTCTTTTGTTCCAAATTGCGTATAATCACTAAAGCCGTACAATATTCATTGTTCTCTACAGTTAAGTCTTAAATATACCTAAAATTATGTATTCTAACTTAGACGTTTCTAAGACAATATAAAGCTCCGGCGTTTCCGGCCGTTATATATAGACCAACAACACAATATCTCCTCATTGCAGCAAGAAAATGCTACCTATAATGCCACTAGTGTTTACTTCGGGATCTCGAAGGAGAAGTATCATTTATCTTGGTTTAATGTGATGATTAAGCGTTATTTGGGTATGTAGACGGTAGCTGATGACCACACTTCATTACTTTAGGGAGCGCATTGTCATTTGGTTTCCGTTGTACACCTTTTATCGTTTCGATTTATTTTAATAACATAAAATGAATAATAGTAATAATTAGAATATAGTGTATTTCCTTTACGTTTGATATAATTAACAATTACTCAAGTATCTACGAGAAGTAGGTACATATAAGATTTTACCAATGCAATACAATATAGAAATTTCATAAACAAAGGAAAATTACAAAATTTTTCTTTTTATTCTTCTTTTTGTGAGACATGAGTAGTTGTCGCTCCATCGTTTTCGTGGTCTTCCCATTGATCGTCTTCCTATTGGACAACCGTCTCTTGGGTCTGTGGACAACGAAACTGGATATTGCAACTATAAGACATGACAAAAATTTAAACCATCTAAAAAAAGAGATAGATACAGAACTTCTTAAAGAACGCCAAGAACAATACATAAACCAGCTAAAAAGAAGTGGCATATCACAGCTAAAGGGTTTGCAACTAGACGAATTAAACGATAAAATAACAACAGAACTACTAGTGAGTTTACCGAACTGAACAAAACCATAAGAAAACAGATAAAGGAAGATTTAAAGAAATACCAAGAAGATCGCATTAAGAAAATCATAGAGAAGAACAAAAGTTTAAAAACAATGAAGACAAATATTGGAAAAAGAAAACTAATGCTTAAAGCTGAAAACAATGAAGAAAGAGATCTAGGAGAAATAGTAAAAATCACAGAAAGATATTACACCGACCTACACAGTTCTAAAAATGACCCACCACTATCATCTAAACAGAATCTCTCGAGGAAAATACAAAATGTTGGCTCAGAGGTATTACCAGAAATAACTGAAAATGAAATCGAAAAATGCATAAACGACATGAAAAGAAATAAAGCGGCCGGTGAGCACAAAATACTCGCTGAACTGCTAAAAGAAGGAGGAGATACGATAAAAAAAATGCTAAAAATACTGTTCAACAAATGTCTGTTTAAAGGTAAAATACCTAAACAATGTAGAAATGCCAACACCATCTTAATACATAAGAAAGGAGAGCGAACAGACCTAAACAACTACCGTCCTATTTCCCTTTTGTAGCAACTATACAAAACCTTCAAAAGAATAATAAACAACCGACTAACCTATAAACTTGAAAACTACCAACCAGTGGAACAGGCCGGATTCAGGAAAGGATACAGCACAATCGACCATCTACATGCGCTTAAAATCTTAATTGAGAAAACCAATGAATACAACCTTCCGCTGTACTTAGCATTCGTAGATTATGAAAAGGCTTTCGACAGCATTGAACACTGGGCGGTTGAAGAAACTCTGGTCAATAGTAGAATAGATTCAAGATACCGACAATTGATACATGATATTTACCAAAACGCAACCATGACCGTAATTCTGGACGACAAATGAATAACGGATAATATAAAAGTTAAACGAGGAGTCCGACAAGGCGATATAATTTCACCTAAACTGTTTACCTTGACCCTCGAAGACATAATAAAATCAACAGATTGGGAAAACAGGAATATGTATTAACGGAAAATACCTAAATTACCTTAGATATGCGGATGATATACTCCTGATCTCCTCAGAACAACAAGAACTGGAATTAGTGCTGAATGAACTTCATAAAAAATCACTGCAGAAAGGTCTAAATATTAACTTCAACAAAACAAAAGTATGTACTGGAATGAAACACGAAAGACCAAGAGGCAATAAAAATACAAACAGAAAAAATAAAACAGGTAAATGAGTATATCTATCTAGGACAAGCAGTCAGAAGTAACAGAGAAAATCAAACCCGAAAAAACCCCAAAGCCGAAATATCGAGACAAGTAAGAATGGGATGGGCAGCGTTCGGCAAACTTTCTTACGTTCTAAAAAATCAAACAATCCCTCTATACTTACGGAATACTTAAGGTATATAACTCCTGTATAATAATGGTGCTCACCTAAAGAGCACAGACATGGACATTTACACAGGCCAATTTGGATAGGATAAGGAAGGAACAAAGAGCGATGGAGAGACAAATGTTAGGTATATCACTTAAAGATAGAAAACGTAACCAGTGGATCAGAACCAGAACAAAGACAGTAGACGCGATAGAACAAGCAGCAAAACTGAAATGGAAATGGGCTGGGCACAATGAACGTCTCCAAGACGGACGATGGAACAATGCCATCGGAAAGTGGCGTCCATACAATGCAAAGAGATCAAGAGGCAGACCACAGATGTGGTGGAAAGATGACGTCAGGAAACAAGGAGGTTCCACATGGCAGAGAACAGCTCAAGATAGGGAAAGATGGAGAGAACTGGGGGAGACCTATATCCAACAATGGAAGAATAGAGAAGAGGTTAAAAAAAAATCTATAATTCTATCTCTATGCAATAGTATCTTACCATCGATTATTGTAAGGGTTTTCATTTCTGCTGTTTATTAACTTCATATCTGCAATAGTGTCTTACCATCGATTTTTATAAGGGTTTTCATCTCTCTAATATTCTTTTTATTCTCTTTGCGTCAGGTCGTGTTTCTGCTACGTATGCCATTATTGATCTGATGACTGTTTTGTAAATTCTGCGGCTTTATTTGCTCTACTTGATATTCAAACTCCATCTTGTTTTATAATCTATTATCCGATCCTCCAGTTCTAATTTACATCTTAGTAGATTTGCTGTTTATAACTTAACAGGTTAAATTTTCTGGCATGTACATTGAATTGGTGCAATATACGTTGTAAAATCACATTCACCTTGAAAGATAAGTATTGTATAGCAGATTATTTTAGTTGTTTTTCTACCATTTGGTATCATTTTTTAGTTTTTACTTTATTAGAAAATTACAAATTAAGCTATAAATATTTATGACCTTGTTAGAAATTTACTATCGTGTAGTACATTCTTGAAGACGGCTAGTGTCAAAATTTCAGTCAAAGCGGACTGGTAGTTTTATTTTCACTGCGTGTAAAAGGGGGGTCAGAAGGAGGAACAATCAAAATTAGATTCTTGTTTTTACAAGTCAAATCGCACAGAGAAATAGAAGAGCCCATAAACCGGGATTTGGCAGAATGTGGAGAGGCGTTGCTAATCGGCGAAGAGAAATAGAAAATACATAATAGAAAAAGACAAAGAAAGACGGGGACAAAAGCAACGTGGAATACTATTTTTCCCCTCAATATTTGTGGTTTACAACCCCTTGAATAGGGCAAAACTGTCTATTTCTTGCAGTCATTTCTCGATAAATAAACACGGTTTAAAGACGAACGTAACCTGATGCACCGCATATACTTACACCTTCAACCCTTCAGAAGCGACTAGATGCAGGTAAAGTTACGGTTGTGGTAATTTTACTATTAAGTGGTCTAACGAAGTTGTGTTAAAATCTTAATTACCAAACTTTTTACCGCCAACCCTAGAAGCAAACAACAGACTCCTTTACACATCGGCAGACGCGTCCGCGGACGACGTCTACGTATGCATCTGGAGATGTGTAGAAGGGGTAATTTGATCATCTGTTGTTTATATATCACGTCCGCGGATGCGTCTGCAAGATATCCGATTGTTTACGGTTTTTTTAGCACAGATCAAAGAAATTCGGTGTAGACGTCCGACGCCTTTCCACATATCTGACTCCTTTCTTCTTCTTTTCCATTTTTTATTGATTATATTCCGATATACACTGAAGCAGTAGTTAAACGTTTTAAATAGGCATATAGCTGCGGCAGCTCTGGTCTCAATATCAACATCCATTTTTTTTATTGCTCACTTAGATACTGCATCTTCCGGGAATGAACACAGACTGAACGATTTACAGATGTGTTCAGATGTGTGTGCTTGTCATGATACATCTGCAGATGCGTCCGCAGACGCGTCTGCCGATGTGTAGTGGAAGCATAACCTAAACGAATACACTTGGTATTCGAATTTATCAAAAAATAAATATTTATTAATTTCACAGCAACTTGGATTGTCAACAGTGTTTGTTCTCTTTTCTTTTCACTATTATCTACTTTCTATTTCTCTTTGCCGATGCAAATCGGCAAAGATTTATTAGATCGGCTTTAGATGCTATGTCGGTGACTCTTCTCCTAAGATGGCGACAGTCAAAAATTGGTTTAACCAGTGTTAACGTGGTCGCACGTCGGTTTTTGATGAGCCACGCTCAGATGCCCTGAAAAGGGCTACGAAAAACCGAAGACCGTAGGCAATCTCAAAAGACCGCTTGGGTAATAGCCTGCATGGAATTTTGGGTATGACAAAGCTTTCGGCACGATGACTACCGCGATTTCGCACTCCGGACAACAATCGTAATCGGGAGATCATTTCGAGCAGTATTTAACGTAAGTGCAATCCGACTCCGTTTCTGCATCGGTTCGTAACCGTTGACAAAACTAGGATCTACTAGTATTTATTTATTTATCGTATGGTACTTGACACATTTACATGTAAATTTACATATATTTTGTATAAAACATTTACACATATGCTTACAAACGAACATCTAACTTATTTATATATTCTGTCGACCCTGGAGTCGCCACTAGGAAATCCTCTGACCTGTCATGATAGGATCTTGTGGGACACTGTTCTGTAATGTGACAGATGGTTTGTGGTTGTCCGCAGTCACAGAGTGTGGATGGTCGTTTACCTCATTTGTGCATCATATAACCGCATCTGCCATGTTTGGTTCTGATTCGCTTCAACATAGTCCATGTGTTGCGTGGTAAGACAAAAACCTGGTGGTTTTTGTGTGACGCAGGGTAAGCTGCTATTTTGTTGTTCCATCCATTCTCGAGTCCAAGTAGTCGTTAAGTTGAACTCATTTTCCACTGCAATCTGTGCTTTTTTATTGGCGGTCGTCTGGAGCGTAAACGGTTACCCTTGGCAGCATTTATATATCTTGACGAATTGGCAGGGTTTCGTTGCTAAGTATCTCTTGATACTCACTAGTGAGGGAGTGAATACGCCGTAGTCTGGGTGGTGGAATGTGGCTCAGGACTGTCAGCCATTTCGTAGGGATGGATTTGATAACACCAGCAATCATAATTTGGGGTGTAGAGCTAGTTCGCATCCGTAGTAGAATACTACACGTGCACCCTGGGTAACGCGAAATAAACTAGCAAATACTGGCGGTCAGATAATCTCATGATCTCCAGACCAGAGACACATTGGAAACAATGTCATAAAACGTTATCAAAAGGATCTACTAGTGTACACCAGAGACGAAAGAACAGTCAAAACAGTCCATTTCACTCATTTTCTGGAATTCATAGGCTGTGATCTACATCGCCTACATGAAGAAGGGCAAAACGGTCGCAGGCCCATACTATGCCCATTTATTAGGCTGATTCAACAACGGTTTTATGTGGCAAACAAGTGTTATTTCACCATGAAAACATACCAGCTCACACGTCACGGACAAATTGATTGAATTTGAGCACGAACTGTTGTCCATCCAACTGATTGTCCAGATTTGGCCTCGTGCGACTTGTTTTTGTTTCAAAACTTGAAAAAAGTCAAATGAGGAGAACATCGCTGCCACGGAGGCCTACTTTGCAGACTTCGAGAAAACGTATTTTTCAGAGAGGTTAAAGATGTTTATCACAGACCACAGAGAGGTTATAGATGTAAACCAGCATATTTATGTTTTATAGACCTGACAAAGGCTTTCGATCGCATCCAAGTCGAAGACGTCTTACACCTACTGTATAAAAGAAACATACCAATCAATATTATACAAACCATCGAAAACATCTATTTCCATAATCGAATACAGGCAAAGATAAATGGAAAACTAACACAGTCCATACCAGTGTAAAATGGAGTCATACAAGGTGACTAGTGAAGCCCACTTCTCTTTAATTTAATAATTGACGAAATAATACAAGCGGTACGTAAAATTCATGGCTACAGAATGGGGAACAAAGAAATCCAAATATTATGCAGAGGACGCCGCATTTATCGTCGAGACAGAAGATGAGCTACGAAGATAACACACATCTTCAATACAGCAGCCAAGAAATACAATATGATATCAGCAAAAAAAAACAAATGTATGACAACATCTAAATACCCACTACGATGTAAAATCGAAATTGATGGGAAAATAATAAAGCAGGAAGCAAGGTTTAGATATCTGTGAATAGATATAACTATAACTATATTATATAACTATAATAGACACAATCTGGAAGAACAAACACCTAAGACAAGACACAAAATCAAGAATCTATAAAGCAGCAATTAGACCTATATTAAGATACACGGCGGAGACAAGACTTGACACATTTAAAACGAGACGACTACTAGAAACAACAGAGATGAAAATACTCCGACGAATATCAGGAAAAAGTCTGTTCGATAGGGAGAGAAGCAAAAACATAAGAAGAGCGTGCAATATAGAAGACATAAATGGATGTGTGACAAAACGGAAACAGGAGTGGAACGAATACATTAGTAGAATGGTAGAATGGCAGAGAATAGGATAGTACGAATAGTACGAGATAAGTCATCAAATGGACGAACACGTATTGGCAGACCAAGAAAAAGATGATACGACAATTTAAACAATTTAGGAGGCTAATATTGAAGAAGAAACAGGCTTTAAAGCCTATATGCAAGAAGAAAGAACAAGAAGTTAAAGATGTTTACTATTTTTATAGGGAATAAGCCACAATTTTACTTCCAAATAAGTTTATTTGACGCTTCAATTTTCGCTTCATTCTCATAATACTAATCATTAATATATTAAACAAATTTAATCTTAATTTTTCTTATCTTAGCTGTTACTATTTGATTCCAATATATTTTTTAATAATTTTGAATATGTAAAATTTTGAAAACCCTTAAAGCTTATTATGGGTAATACAATCCGTTTATTAATTAATAAGAAAACTATCTGCATTTTATGTACACTTCATCTAATTTATATAACGATGCACGTCATCGGCGTCATAGCCTGTGACGTCATATGATACCAACACGAAATATTTAGGGTTTAGGTGTGTTCTTTTTAGAATCACTTTACCGAGTACACTGGCATTACAGCCACTAGGCATATTTTATTATATACGCGTAGAAATAATATTTAAAAATTTCTATTAATGTTAACTTAAAGAAATACACAATAATATGTTTCATTTAATTTGTATAAATCCATTATAAAGAGTTTTTATCAACTCTATCAACCGAATATTTGTTAGGAACACACTGTAACTGTAATCGAACGAAGGTAAAATTTTGGCATAAATTGGTAACACTTATTTGACAGTTGCGGTGTTGGCACTTTTTGTACTTTATTATTTTGAATTTTAAAGTGAATACCTCTTTTTTTATATTTGTACCTATTTAATAAAATCTGTTCTTTTTAGAACAAAATTAGTGTGTTTTATTTCAAAAATGTCACGTAAGAATTTAAATAGTCGTTGTAAAGAGATGGTAATACTTTTGCAATAATTATGTGACCTATTTGATTTAAAATGGAGTTAGGATTTTTTATACTTTGGCAACTATGTCAACTTCGATCTCTGACGTATATAATGACGTAAGTCGTTATCTAAATTAGATGAAGTATAGATATAAATGTACTTAAAATAACATTCTATATAGAAAACATCTAATTTGTGTTATCTCACGACCTGTACATGACTGGCTTGATATTTATATGTAACAAAGCTAATACGCTTAGGATTCTACCCTTCTACGTGTTAAATTCAATGAACAAGAGATAAAGCACGCCAGACCTTTTTGGGGCATCCAGGACTCAGGTGCTTTTATACCAATACCCTCTTAAAGATTTTTGTGTCAACGCAATCCCAAGACGATTTTGAAAACTCCCTTATTTGTGAGATTACTTCTGAGAAAATAGTAACAAAACTCCCAACTTAAATGTAGCAAGTTCTACCAATATAACAGGCAAACTTTTGAAACTACCTCCCGTTAAATTGCCACCTTTGAAGTTATGAATCCGAATTGATGTAACAAGTTGCGCGAAATTCGGGAGTTTAGACATTTCTGGTGCAATTTTCGATGCCGTATCCCAAATCGAAAATAGACGGTTAACCACTTCTTAGCGTTAAATGCAGTCAGTGGCGTGGAGTAAAATAATATATCACTGTCAACCTGTCAAACACAGTACATCATCAGAGCTATGTTAAAATATAAATTTACACTACAACTATAGTATTACAAAAATATAGTAAGCAATTAATTAAAGACTATATGAAGCGATAAGGAAAAACACCTACAGGATGCGTAAGAATATACAGTACTGTAAATGTTCAAAATATGCTCTATTGAGCTGTAGACAATGTTCATAACCATTACCCAGATTTAAAAATGTATTCTGAAATCTATGTTATTTCAGAGTTCTGAAAAACGAGATGATCTTATGACATAATTCAGGTACAGTTTTAAAGTGCACAGTGGTAAGAGATCGGACAAAAGTGATGGGTAGGAGGGTCAGTCCCACGAAAAATGATTCATCCTGGAAAGGATTCTTGCGATATACCAGCAGGCTGTTCAGCTGTATAGCAGGTAACGCCGTCTTGGAACCACCAACTATTTATCAGAATGTTCCTAATATAACAAATCCATCTTAAATTCTGAATAAATGGCCTCATGTTCCTATAACATTTGTGGGTAACAGTAAAAAGTGCACCATTATCATTCTCAATTGAATACGAGCATAGCACACCGTTTCTTGACACTGAACACCAAATCGTCCCACGTACACTATGTTATGCGTGAGTTGTTTCTCTACGATAACGTCTGGCTTCTGAAAAGCAAGAAAGCGATCTGTTTGGTGATGGATAAAACCGTTCAAGTAAATGTGACTTTGGTCAGAGAACCACACATTGAGCAAGACATTTAAATCACTGTAACTCTAAGGTCACGAAGTAATAATGTCACGATACCTGTAACAGGTTAACGATTAAGAGGAAGAAAGATCCTCCTGGTCCAAGGAATAATAGTAATTGAGGCCAGTAGATCTTCTTTATCTCATTAGTCTGCCTTTCCTTTTTCTTGTAGGAAAAGTCCTAGAATGCCGAAACTTGGTACATAAGTTAATCTTAAGTAAAAACAAACCTTATTGAATTTGGGTTAAGCGTTCGTCTTCTTCTAATATTCTTAGAACTTTTTTTCTCTTGGAAACAAATAAAAGGAAAAGTTGCAGAGACTAGAAACTTGGTAAATAGGTTGCTGGTGGTGTGAGGAACCATCTTATTGAATTTGGAACTAGTAGGTCATGTGCATGTCAAAGTGTTATATTACGTTCAAAAATTCTGCCTGGTCCTCCGCTGTATGGGTTTTTAAAATAAACTGTAAATGCTTAAATTACTAATTAAAAAAAAAATAACAAAATTTAAAATTAATTTGAACAAAAAGCTTAAAAATGGAATTGAATACAAATTATTTTCAATTTATTTTAAGATTCAGTCAAATTAAATTTTTCTCTCGATATAACAAATCTTTTCCATTGAAAGTGGATTTGTCACAGACAGTGAATCAGAACAGGAGATATCAGATGCAGATAAAACAGCTGCATCTTTTCTATATAGGTATCTTAAAAAACTAGAATATGTATTAGCTTCTTCTTCTTCTTCAAGTTCCACTCCTATCGGAGATTCGAAATCATTCTGGCAATTATAATTTCATTGGTACTCGCCTGAATAGTTCAATTGAACTGCATCCAAACCATTCACGGAGATTGCGTAGCCACGAGATTTTACGTCTTCCTACGCTTCCTCTACCTTTGATTTTTCCCTGCATTATATTCCTTAGTAGTTCGTACTTTTCACCTCTCATTATGTGCCCCAAGTATTCCAATTTCCTGATTTTTATGGAATTTAAAACTTCGCATTGTTTTCCTAGTTGTTCGAGAACTCTCGTTCGTTTGTTTTGCGATCCATCCATGATATTTTTCAAAATACGTCGGTCCTTCTAGGTTTTTAATGTTTGATTTTTTAAGTGTACAAGCTTCAACTCCATACAAAAGGGTAGAGAAAATATAACATCGAAGCATTCTTATCCGGAGCGATATATTGATATCGCGATTCAAAAAAGTTTTCTCATTCTATTAAAAGTTGACCGCGCAATTTCAATGCGGCATCTTATTTCTTTTGTCTGATCAGTATCTTCTGTGATCCATGCTCCAAGGTATTTGTACGAAGATATTTGTTCAATTTCTGTATTATCTAGTACTAGCTTAACTTTGATGTTGTGTGCTTTTGTAAATACCATGAACTTGGTTTTCTTCAAATTGATTTTTAGTCCATAATCGTTGCAATATATATTTAGTTGTTCAGCAAGGTGTTGCAGTTCTTCTAGTGTTCCTGCCAGAAGGACGGTGTCGTCAGCATATCTTATGTTATTAAGTGTCTCACCGTTTATTATAAGGCCCTCACTGATCTCGGCAAGCGCTAATTTTGAGATGGCTTCACTGTATAAATTGAATAACAAGGGTGATAAAATACACCCTTGGCGGACCCCACGGCAAATCTGGATATCCATGCAATAGTATTATTATAGATATGTATTAGCAAGCCATGCTAAATTTTAATTGTTTTAGGGAAGAACCATATAATACACTGGCAGAAGCATTCTCCAAAGCCAAGAACCACTAGACCTAGACAGGTCTACAGGATTAATAAGTCAAGTCTAATAATTCGCTTACCAGGATCTACAAAAAGTACTAAAAATTTAAAGGACGCTGTTAGGCTTGGAGTTATTTCTTGGATGGCACGATAATTGTTATCATTGTGAAATACAAATAAATACATAGCCTCACTGATAAAATGAAAATCCGTGCTTTTATAGGACTCTTGTATTATCTGGGTTAGGTCATTGCACTCGTGCCAGCGCAAAAGATGTTTGGAGAAGAGATGATTACGGTATAAAATTTTTTATCTTACGATGACTCTACAAAGGTTCCGATATCTTCTTCATTGCATTAGGTTTGATGATAAGGAAATACGTGCTGAGCGATCAAAAATTGAAAAGCTAGCTCCCATTCGTGTTGACCAGTTCGTAAAAAATTGTCAAAATGGTTATAATCATTCAGCATTTGTTGCTATTGATGAGATGCTCCCTGCTTTCAAGAAAATGTTCGTTCCGTGGAAATTGCCCTAAAACCTAATGAATACGGACTCAACATATTTGCAGTTTGTGACCCAAAAGTCACAAAGCCTTCGAGAAGCCTTCGCAATGGTGATCGCCAACGTCGGATAAATCTGATATGGCACACGAAGAAGAAGAAGACTCAAAAGTATTTTACACTTCAAAAATCGGATCTTAACCCGATGGCTCATATTAATTTTCTAACAAACCTAGTGATGTAGTTTTAAGATTGTGCAACACATTTCTGTTCACGCATTATTTTGACAATGGATAACTAGTTTACATCACTTACACTTGTAAAAAAATTGCTTCGGGATTACAAAATAACTACAATTGGAACGCTAAGAAAAAATAAAAGAAATTGCCGGTCGAGTTTTCAAACCCCACTAAACGTCAAATCCATACAAGCATGTTTGTCTTTACAGAGGATATCACAATCGTTTCTTATATCCCAAAGCAACTCAAAAATGTGATTTTAATATCAAGCATGTACCATAATGATGATATTGACATAAACATAAACATAATACAAACGACGTTGTAGATAAGTTGTACGCTAGTTACAACTGCTCTCTAAATGGCAGAAGATGGCCGATTGTGATATTCTTACACATTATTGAATGTTGAATGAATCAATACTCAGGTGATATATAAAGTAAACAACGGAGACCCAAATATACGGCGACGACATTTGTTAAGAGATTTAGCAAACGCATTGGTTCATCCAGATTTAAAAGCTCTTAGAAATCTTTTCAGGGCGCTGAAGGTGAGACTTATGGAAGTAACTCAAAGTAATGCACCGAAAAATCAAGAAATGCCATTACCTGCTGGAAGGTACTGCGGCTAGAGAAAGAATAGAAAAGCTCGTTTTCCTGCTACAAATGCAATGAATTTACGTGTTCAGAGCATATCACAGGTGTATGTCAGAACTATAGGAAACTACAATTAAAGTACATCGTTTTGTTTTTGTAGCTATTTATTGCATTTATTGTGTTAATTGAAACATTTTTTTTTAATTAAATAATGTCAATAAATCTCAACACACATGAAATTTTTTTTCAATAACTATTCAAATCATTGTTCTGTTTAGTTTAATAAAGTTTAAATTATTTTTTTTACTAGAACGTCTTAATACGTTTACCTATTCTAAATTCCTACAAAATAAAAAATCCTCTATTTGTATTTTTTAGACCGACCTAGTCTATGACACCGGAGCAATCATAGCGCCACTATACTTGCGACACTATACTATACTAAACTCGTAAGAAACAGTAAACAATGTAAAAGCCCTGAAATTAGTCTTTCCACTAACAGAGAAAAAATCCAGTACCTTCTGGTCGATTACATAACGACAAATGCACGATATCAACAAAAGTAGCCAAACACATAAAAAACAAATGCATAACACCAACTTTCAGAACAAAGGCAGATATATTAAGAACAAGGAGAGCCAAAAGAAAAAGCACTTAAACAGTGGTGTATACAAACTTACGTATGGTGACTGCGAAAAAACTTACATCGGTCAAACTGGTCTAACCTTTAAGAAACCTATAGCAAATCACAAAAGGACTTTCAATGATAGAAAAACAGATTCTACGTACGCACTTCACCTTTTAGATAATAAATCATTATTTTAATGACCAATTTTAAATTCTCCATATTCAAAATAAATGCCTTACACTGTCTTTATTAGAATTTATGGAAATTAATCAATTAAAAAAATACAAATATAATTCTGAATGACCAACTTGAGAAAACAGCTCTCCCCTCTTTAACTTGTTCAGTTAAAGACTTAAAAGTGCAAACGCATAGTAAAAATATCTCAGTTGAGAACTCTGCTGAAATAGCTGTATTATTAATAAATTTTAATGAATTTTGTGGAAGTGCTTTATAACAAACAAAACAAAACAAAAGTTTTCAGTGATTTATTGTTAGATACACTGAACTTCCATCAAGTAACTATCGAATACATCACTCATTTATTTTATTTTGTCTTAATTAACGCATCCACACATCTAGGAAGTTTCTTTGTGCTAGAAAATTCAACAGAAATTTATACGAAATATACAATTCCATACTGTAAATAAAATGCATAAGTTTGATTAATTATATTTACCAAATAAGACTTTGGCAACCTAAAATCGCGAAAAATGAACTGTCGTTGTATGTTTAATATGCAATGTGTGCTTTAAAAATGCAATTTTCTCTGAAAATTTAATATCAGGACATAAAAATAAGAGCACGTAATATTTGTACGTTTCATAATATAATATGTGCGCTTTAGTTGGCTAATATCTATGTTCTGGTAGAATACAGCCAAAAGCTAGGCAAGTATAATAAAGAAAATTAATTTTGGACATGAGTTTACTAAAAAACGCTAAACAAGAAAGAACCAACTTAAATTATTGACAGTATTGAGATGACTCGTCATTTCACTAGTAAGTTGTTTTTTGTCTTTATAAAATTATTCAAATATATGTTGTGTTTAAAAACATCTATCTAAAAAAAGTTCAAATTATTTTTTTAAACAAATTGTAACAATCAATTATTTTTGATTATTTTGAACAAAATAGGTCTCTTGTAGTTTTTCCGTAAATTTGATCGTTTTCGAGTTATAAATAATTTAAAACTGAGAAAAACGCAATTTTACGATTTTTAAGGCTCAAAAACACAAGTAAAAGCATTATTTTTTAAAATGAGAAAATTCGCAAAGGATTTCTGCTTAGTTGTAAAAGACATGTCGTGGAATGCAAATTTTAGATTCCCCATGTCTCTTTTAACATCTGTTATCAACGTCTGTTTGCCTTGCAATTTTAGAAGGCTCAGATTATAAAGCAGAAATCTGAATTGTGTTTCGAAACTATTTTACGATTGTTTTAATTAGATGTCGCTACTGCGTCCGTATTGAAGCCATGTTATTGTTGCTTCTTAAAAGGCAGAAAATATTGATTTTTCACGTTGAGAAGCCCTATGAATAGCTCTTCTGACGAGACCTATTTGGTCGAAATACGCATCAAGAGATACATAGGATTTGTTTGCGTGAAATCAAATATTTGCTGCCTTTTCTCATTTTATTCGGATTTGCTCTGTGTGAGTACAAGAAGCACAATTCGCTAAGGATTTCTGCTTAGTTGTAAAAGACATGTCGTGGAATGCAAATTTTAGATTCCCCATGTCTCTTTTAACATCTTTTATCAACGTCTGTTTGCCTTGCAATTTTTAGAAGGCTCAGATTATAAAGCAGAAATCTAAATTGTGTTTCGAAACTATTTTACGATTGTCATTATTTTTTAATTCAACAAGGACCTAAATTCAAGTTCAAACATTGTCCTATCATTTCCCGATAAGTATTTTGGGTCTATTTGATTTTAAAACATTGTTTTTTAAGTGTTAATGAAGCGCTTATGATAGAAGGGCGCTCGGACTGCGGCGTGCATAAGAGAAAGAAACAAGATCTTTTTCTTCTTGATGTGCCTATCCGTTACGAATGTTGGCGATCATCATGGCAATCTTTATCTTATCTGCAGCAGCGCGGTAAAGCTGCACAGATGTTGTATTGAATCAGATTTTGAGGTTAAAGTTCCACGATTCAACAACATAAAATAGGACGGAGAGGACGTAGAATCTCAGCATTCTTACTTTTGTATCAAGAGAGAGGTTGTGACTTTGAAGAAGACCCCCATCCGATTGAAGGTGGATCTAGCTTTTCCGATGCGTGCTCTAATCTCCTGTTTGTTGGTTCATTCTTTATTTATTATGGTGCCGAGGTAGTTGGAGTGCGTCACTCTTTCTATAGGGGATTGGATGACGTAGAGCTGACCTTCTGTTATCCTTTTCTTGCTAAATATCATAAGCTTTGTCTTCTTAACGTTTATATCGAGTCCATATTGTTGACTGTAATACGTGATTTTGTTCATAAGAACGTCTTCGTAGGTCTTCTAAGTTGTCTGCAAATACTATGGTGTCATCTGCATATCTGATGTTGTTTAGCCGGTAACCATTTAGTAGAATACCTTTTTCAGTTTCTTGCAAAGCTTCGATAAATATTCTTTCAGAGTACAGATTGAAGATTAGAGGAGACAAAATACAGCCTTGCTTCCCTCCACCTATGATTTTCACATAGTCAGTGTGCTCACCTTAAACTCTGAGATTTGCTGTCTGATTCCACTAAAGATTGTCTAGGATTTTGTATGTTGGTTTTCCAGTTGAGAGTCCTACTACATAAAATGAACTCCCAAATAGAATACCGAGTTTCTGAGATTAAGATCTTCTCCTAGCAGGGTTGTCAGGCTCTGAACATCACGGCAGTGCCCAGTGGGGAGATTTAAATAATATTAATAGGGTTTTGGAGGCATTAATAGTTACTGTCCATCTATTGCACCACTTAATAACTCGGTCTAGGTAGTTTTGAGCTCTTTCGAATACAGACATTTTTGTCCACACGCTCTATGTGAGCGTGATCTGAGAAGCGCAGTATCGTCAGCATACAGCAGTTGGGATTCCGATCTATATTGAGGGCGGAGGATGTCACTGTTGTAGAATGTGTATAGTATTGCAGCAAGAATTGAGCCCTGAGGAAATCCAGCTAGGAATGTATGGTGAGGATAATGTGTGGTCAACTTAGATCCGATAGTCTTGATATGTCTTGATATCTTGATAACTTGATAGTCAGATTGGAGAGATAAAAATGCATTAATTTAACGAAAGTTGTGGGCAGTCTAGCAAGGTGGAGTTTTTCGATTAGGCCTGTTTGCCAGACCTGGTCGAATGCTTTTTGAACGTCTAGGAATATGTCTATGACACGTCTTCTTTCGTTAATTAATTGTGAAATGAAAGTTGCTGTTTCAATTAATTCATTTTGTGTGGAATGTCCAGCCCAGAATCCGAATTGATAATTTGGAATGGCAAAGTGGGCATCTAGAAATTCTACGAGTCTCTCCTTAAGGATCCTCTTGTAGACTTTACCTAGGGTGCTCAGTAATGAAATAGGTGGTTAATGATTTAAAGTTGGTTGATGGTTTTCCTTGTTTCGGAATCAAGACTGTGCTGGCCACCTTTCATGAGAGTGGAAAGTAGCTCAGCATGAGACATGCATTGATTATGTTGGTAAGCAGCGGGGTTATATTCTCTAATAAGATTTTTGAAGCATCTTCTGTGGATGCCATCAGGGCCAGGAGATGTATTTTTACCTATGTTACACATCGGCCTTACGGTGTCCTCAGTCACAGGGACCATCTTCGGATTTAGGATGGGTCCCATGTGAGCCTGAGGGTAGTAAAATATCTTCCACTATCCGTTCGGTTTCCCTTTAGGATCTTTCGTTGACATTGGGGGCTGTAGGAAACGACCGCGGCCTGGAGTGTGTTTTTGAAGGCTTCGGTCTTGTCTTGTGGATTGATAAGAATGACGTTATTGACTAGGAGATGTGAGCGTGGTCGAGTGTTTTGTTTTGTTAGGGTTTTGAATTGATTTTAGAATCTAGCACCTCCGATAGTCCAGGCTGACTCTCTCGCATCCACGTGGGAGATCGTTAGAGGTTATTGAATCTACAGTGAAACATTCATCGTCGAATTTATCTAGCATTTTATGCGTGCCAAGATATGGTCAACTATGGACATTCCACGGTGGCTTAACTCATAATAGCGCTGCATATATATTTATATATATATATATATATATATATATAAATATATATATATATATATATATATATATATATAAATTATTTATATATATATATATTTATATATATATATATATATATATATATATATATCTCACACCTAGTTCAATAGTGCCACAAGTCCAAAATACAATAATTTCGAGAAATGAGCAAAACGTTCTGTAGCAAACGAGTTATGCCTTGTAAATAATTTATTTTAGAATGACTGGCTTCAAAATTACAATTTAGTTAGCAAATTATACAGTTATTCGCTGGATCTTATTACAATTTATTAAAAATAAAACGTTAATTGTATTTTGATAGTTATGGCGATATTGCATTGTGAAGAAAGTCATTTATAAAACGATAAATAGGAGATACGGCGGCAACATAATAAAAAAAATCAACTAGTTCTTACAAAAAATATTTTTATTATTATTATTACAAGTGTGTATGAACATTTTTTTTAATTACTATTAACCAAGTCCTTATAAAAATTGTGATGAACAGGTAATATTAAGTTTTTATTGCACAGTTCCAAAAGGTGTTGCTTGGTTTTTGCGGATATCGATGGAGGCTTTATGTACGCCTTTTTTAAATCGATTACTGCTTCCACAGTTGCTGAACGCCCCCTTGTCGATGCTTTAAAATGGACCTCTTCGAACTCATCGGCATTATAATCTGTTTTATAGAAGAAAGATCCAGGATTGCTTTTGACAACTTTAATAACTTGGATATCATTCCAGACTACCTTTTCATCTTTTGTATTCTTTGTAAAATTTCCTCCAATTTTTGAATTGAGATCTTTAAAGTCATAAAAGTCTTCTGTTGACATTTCTTTTACATTGTAAGGATTTCCCTCTTTTTTTGCAGATCTTATGATGACAGGCCATTGTGCAGGAACATAAATGGGACCTGTTTTAAGTATTTTCTTCTTTTGCCTCTCAATAGTTGCGTGCATGGCGTCCCCTTCATTTTGGGTATGTCCCACTGTTAAAAATTTATGTGTGATTGATTTAACATTAATTTTTCCAATTGCATAGAGATACATGGTAACTATAAATTTATTTTTATTTTGCCCAACACAATTGTCGCTATAAAATATAACGTCTTTATCATTACAATGATTTGAAAGATAATCAAACAGACACGTAGCTATTTCGTTTAAGAGCCGCGGTTAGCAATAGCCTCGTGCCAAAAGTAACAGTAACCAGTCTTTTGCAATATCTGAAAAATTGTAAAGTTGAAGCAGTTCAGGCGGCATTTATAGTAGAAACTTGAAACATCTCCACAAGGTGTAGGAAGGGTCGATTGCAAATCAAAACAAGCTACCAATACTTGAGAATCATCTTTTGCTCTTGCTAGATCTTGTGCTTTTTCTTCTCTGCTTCTAATTTTATTATGGATATGTTTATTATAAGTTTAATGAAGAGTAGCTTGTTGTTCAGCAGAAGAATTTTTATATGATTCACAAATTACGCACTGATCTTTTTTTGGCTGAAAGAAAGTTGTGTTAAACTCAGTTTTAAAAATATGCTCGTAAGTGCATTTTTTAGCAACAGGCCTTCCTTCACTCTCTTCCTGTAGTTTGTAGTAGCGATACATTTGAGCTAAAGTAAGTGAACCATCTATGTATTCCTTTATAGTTTGTGCTCTAAGATAATGTGATTCTACCCTTTGGAAAGAATTTATGTGTTCTCTTATTTTATTTTTCACCGGTCCAGTAACCGTTTCTCGTTTCATAAAAATATACCTGCTCTATGTAATCATCTTGGCGAGGGTCTGTATGTAGATTTTCTTAATCTTTAAATGTATTTGCGGTATGATTTGATTGCACGGGTAACGCAACCGGAGTAAGCTAAAAAATTACATACATTAAGTTAAATCTCACTGTGATTTTTGTTGAAATACAAACCTCCGTCAACACAAAGGAGATGTCATTCATAACCTCAGAAACCTCTAAAGTGTCTCTCAGATTCTCATCATCTTTAAGATAGCTTTGCAAAGCTAGTCCAAGCATAATTGAGAACTGATAAAATCGTACCACTAATCTAACAATTTTTGCAGTTGTGGCCGTATTGAATTACATCGGTTGTATTGTGGTGAAGTGTATTATCGCCACATCTCCTAGTTATGGCCATATTGCATTTCAAAACCCTACAGTGTAATACCGAAATATCTTATTTTATACTTATCCAAGACAATATTTCAGTTAAGGTTGTATTGCATTAGATGGGGTATCATATATGCAACCTTTTAAAGCCTTAACTCAAAATTGAAATTTTTGGAGTTGTGGCAGTATTGAACTAGATGCACGATATATATATATATATATATATATATATATTATATATATATATATATATATAATAAATACTGGATATTAGTGACTGTCGACTCTTTTGACTTTTGGTCTAGCTTTCGGAATTGTTTAATTCCTTTTTTGAAGACATAGTCGTTGAGATTATTTATATAAAGCTATGACACTCAACATTATATTTTATATGTGTGTTATTAATGTTGAGTGTCATAGCTTTATATAAATAATCTCAACGACTATGTCTTGAAAAGGAATTAAACAATTCCGAAAACTAGATCAAAACTTTGTTGTTATATATATATATATATATATATATATATATATATATATATATATAATATATATATATATACCAAAAGTATTATTAATTAATTAATTTGGACTAAGTTAGTTATCTCTACGAGATCATTTAAGCAATTCAGAAAAAAAGGTGGATGACATATTTAAATTTGATTTATACCAGACGATGATTGCGTTCAACATTCTTCTGTATAAAGTTAATCACCCTAGTTTTTCCAGACCAAAAGTTCATTTTTGAATAATATTTTAATAAATTCTTACCAGAGGAGAGTACATTTAGAAAACAAATTATGGAAAAATGCTATGTGGAATGTATTTCAGAAATTAAGCTGGAGTTATAGGGCAATTTCTTATGTATTATAATGAATATGATTGGAATTTTAAACAAAAATTTCGAGGGAAAATTTTATTTAGTTGCCGTTAAATAATTAAAAAAACAAACAATTAAACTATAAGTAAATTTATACAAGCTAGTTTAATAAACGTTTTTTTACCAACCTTATCCCAGTGAATAAAATTATTTTAAGGCTTTCAGATGCTTCGGCATATTTGTTAAAAGTTCCTATTCATTTAAAGATTTTTGTATCTTAACTTGATTCATTGCACTTGTATAGGCGACAGAGTAAACAGAATTGCAGAAGAAATGAGAAATATGGTTCCGTTGGTAAATGATTTTAGAAATTTTATAAAAAAAGTTTTCGCAAAGGCTCCATTCAGGATGCAGATATATAAAAACAAGCCTTCCCGGTGTCGTTTTTCCACCTAACCCAGTAGTTACAGGGTAAGAAACCTGTTTCGAAACAGTTTTCTTACTTTGAGCACTAACTTTAGAGCCAATCCAATTCGATTCCAATGCTTTAATGCCACCTGAGTAGCCGATATAATTTTTATAGATATATCTCTTCAGTTTCTCTCTAGTCGTTTCTGCAGGCATATCTATATAGCATAAATCTCTACTTGGCAGATAGTGGATCTATTACTTTGGTTATCTGACATCTGTATGTTCCTACCTTCGGCTACTTCTCCATCTATATATGTAATGGAGAAAGGTTAAGTATGACCTTTATGTAGGCAGTTTCGATAGTCGGCATAGCTTCTGTTATGATTAAGCCTGCTTGTAGTTAAAGCTTATTCAGTCTGGTGGTCTCTTGTTGGCATTTAGACCACCATACTAGTGCTCTATATGTAATCATAGGTTTGACTACAGTCTATAGCCAATACATATCCTTCTACATATTCAAAGAGAAAGCTTCGGTTTGTTGGATATTATTTCCAGACGGGCGTTCCATGTAAGCTGCTTATCTAGTATTACTTCTAGATCTTTACCTCATTTGCCCCTTTCAAGTTTAAGAGGGAAGTCTAAGTGTGGTATTTTGATGCAAACATGACATAGTTAGAAATCCTTCAATATAAAGGAAGAAAGGACTAAGAAATCATAGTGGAGTACAGTTATACGAGATATGCTTGTGAAGGGGATTGACGAAGTCTTCACCTTAGAAACAAGGGAAAGATAATTAAAGTTTGCAAAAAAATAATTAAACAACCATTCACTTGCCTATTTTTCACTCTGACATTACATAACAATAGTAATTTTATTTTATAATTTATGCGGCATTTTTTCCCCCATAATTTTTTTAAATTCTAAATAATTTCATAAATAACTATATCCGCATTAAATCACCTTTTATTTAATATAATAGCATATATAAATAGTAGAGATATAAATAATAAATATTATTCTAGGAATGAGTATTTCCAATAACCCTGAATCATTTTACTGCTCAAGATAAGAGCCCATCATAACAATGCCTTATTTTATCAAGATTGTCAATAAATAAATAAATATTCATACTGTTATATATAGATAATAAAGTATATCTGTTTATACTGAGTATAAAAACGATTTGAAAAGCAGAAAAATAAGAAATTGACGTGTTTGGCCGAACAATGGTCTGTTACAAATTTATTTTCAGGGGAAAAAGGAGTATCGAGAATCTGTTGCTTTTCTTGAATTTACTGAGAGAAAATCGTATTTTCTTTATTTCACAATGATAAAAATTCATTGATTGAAGTACGTATTTTATGCAAATATTACATGTAGTTCTAAATAAATTGACATAAACAAGAACTGTAAAACAGACATAAAATGCGTAAAAACTCATTTCAGTGGCAGTAATTTATAAAACTCTGCATTTCACTGTTCATATTATGGAATTATTTATAATAAATCTTGTTTTTATTTTGCGCAATGGGCAGTAGTGAAGTATAAACTTGTTGTAAGTATTCATGCTTTGTTTTAACTTTCCAATTGTTTTTTAAAATCTTAAATATTCCCAACGTTATGACTGTTATGTTATATTATGGTTCTTATAATGTTACGACTATTCCAAGCGTAAATAGAGTAGGGTCATCAATATTTATACATACCCTTTTGTCATTTATGAAATAGGTAAAAGAACACAATTTTAATAAAGTAGCATCTGTTTGAAGATATTTACGACACGTTAAAAATATTTTGAAGAAAATCCAACAAAGAAGGCAGTATATATGTATTATTGAAAATTTTAATACCAAGGTGGGAAAATTAAAAATAAACCACATTTTAGAGATATTGTCGGGTCATTTGGCTTGGGCATTAAAAACAACTGAGTAGAACGTCTCCTACAGTTTGTCAGTGAAAACAATCTAGTGATAAAAGATACACACTATACACACTATAAACACCACTCAAGAACGAATTTAACGAAGACTAGTCCCAATAAAGAACACAAAAATCAAATCGACTGCATACTGGTACGGAAAAGATGGAAAGCCTTGTAGCATTTTTAAATTCTTTGGTATACGTATATGTAACCCGTATACGTTAAAACGCCCAAATAGTATTTTCAATCCTTTTTGCGTCGCCGAGTTGATAATAAACATATTTTACAGTTTGTTTATATATCACAGACGCATATTCTTTGATATTTTCTTTGATCGTTTTCCGCTTAATATTGCGTTTCAAATAAACATTCATTTAGATCTCTGAGATAGTATTGCGGGGAAGAGAATTACATCACTCTCGGTAAGGCCGACCGTTATTAAAGGCGTGTTTAGTTTTAATTGGAGTCCGAATTTTTCTTTAAATTCGTAATCTTGTCGTTTTCCTTTTTTGTCATGGAAATATAGTATATAGTGATAGTAGCAGTTAAACGTATAGTATTGAGCAGTTATTAGTTACAGTTTTAAGTGAGGTTTGGAAGAATCATTAAACCGTCATGAATGAATGAATGAATGAGATCATATCTTTATAATTTTGTGAATGTGATGGGTTGATAAATACAAACACCTAGGAACCTGGATTTCAGACAATAATGATCAAACAACCGAAATAAAAGCCAGGATAGAAATAGCAGGAAATGCGTTTGTAAAAATGAAAACAATTCACTGCAACAAAGACCTTTTTGTGATTGATTAAGAAAATAAATTATTATAAAGAAAAACTAACTAATCATATAATAATTTAAAACATTTAAACCTAAACATACGACTGAAAGAAATGGTTCCGACTCCAAACTACTTGTCGTACGGTAGTGAAAGACTGACTGAAAATCGAAGAAAACGGGTAGCCGGCGCCGAGCTTAGTTATGTTAGGGTTAGATTTCGATTTCGGTCCTACAAATAGTTCTTTCGCCAACTGGGTCACTGAACTAGTTCATTTTTGTGAAATAGTTTTGTTGAACTTGTTCGTCTTACAGAACTAATAATCACACTTCTAATAACCACATGTTTCCATTTTGACCAGCAGCTTCCGTCCTCGTTTTGTTTTTCACTGGTTGTCATCTCAGGCAGTTTTGAGATGAATTTGTTCGTGTGGCAGAGAGTGTAAGTCCAGTTTCCACTCCCAGAAATTTTAGTAAGTCCAATTCCTAACCCCAGAAATTTTAGTGAAATCCAGGTAACTTTTGTGTTTGATTTTTAAAGGAACAATAAACATTTTCTAATAATAATTGCTTTCAAAACAGTTTAAGAAATTGTAATAATTAAAATTTTAGATGCTAGGGTGTGGTCTAGATCTAGCTGTCCCATTATTTGTTTTATTTTAGAATTTAATATTTACATTTGACAGCTAGCTTTATTTTTTGACATTTGGTGTAAATACCTAATCATAAGAGATTTTGTTTTTGTTTTGTTTGTAGAAAAATGTTAACCTCTATGCATAGTTTCACTTAAAAAGATTTTATTTGTAATAATTTATTTCTGCTACAAATTGTCGCTTATTAACTTTGCAAACTGATAGAACACAGTAAGTGTTTTTCTTTACTATTTTGTATTTATTTTGTAACTATTAATATAGTATTTTTGTACTATTTATTTTGTAATTGTTTGTGGTGAGACAGTAATAAATGTGTAATTTTTTCCCCTAAACCATTTTGTTTATTCATTTTAAAAAAGTTCCTAACCTCTTTTGTATTTTTAGGAAGGAAGAACCTTTTCTTTCATCCAGCAGAAAGATTCTTCCAAGCGGCGTCCATTTTAAATAGCTTTGAGAACCTTCTTGTGTTTAGTTTGTTCAGGAGACTCATGTAAGTACCACTTTTGTTTCATTTTTGTAGTTACCCCATTTCAGTCCCCTTGTCATTCACTTATCAACGACCCAGTTCTCCAGATAAACCCTGAGTGGCCGTTCGCCAAAGTTTCGATTTGTGTTGCTTACCCTATCTCCGCCCCAATAATTTCTGTCCCCAATTTTCAGCTAATAATACCCTATGTGGTAGGCAAAATATTTGCTACAGCCTCAATAGTACAAAACGTAGAAGCCATGGCTGGAGCATACTGTAGATCAGATCATAACTAAAAAAATACAACAGATAAAAGAGCTAAGGTTAAATAGCGGAAGAATTCCAGATGGAACTGATGAACAAGGAAAAGCCACAAATATTAGAAGGTACAAATAAAACATATAGTGGAATCAAAATCTGGATACATTCAGCAGAAAAATAGTGCAGACTGCGTAAAATCTAAAACAACCAACATTGTATGTTAGGGGAAATCTTAGAATTAGTTGAAAAAAGAAAAGTTATGCTACAACATACTCCAAAAACAACCAATAACTTCTCTCTCTCTCCTTCGTTTTAGAGTTACCTCAATCTGTATCAAAAGTGTATTGATTCCCATGGCCAATATTTTGAAAAGCAATAAAGCCATTACCGATTATAAATACTTATTTTTTCATTGTTAAGTCAGAAATATAAATAGTAACCTTATTATCAATGCAGAATAGGGCTTACTTAATCTCTAGTATAATTTTAAAACGCAACTAGATCTTTAAGATTTTCTTCGCAGTGTCTGTTTCTACCATGGACGTATAAATAAAGATGGACTGGGCATGCCCTGCACTCTGTTCGCCTAAATTTGAAGACGAAAAGTTTATAGGCGCGGGGAAAGAGGCGAGGTGATAGACTGTGACATTCCTTTTAAGTCATCGGCGTTCCTTCCAATAATTGAAAGGTATTTGAAACAGTTTTTTCATTTGAATAAATAATGACTATTGGTTTGATTGCTTTTATTTTTAGTATCGTAAACATATAAAATATTTCGAATAAGTGAGAAACAACGAACGATGAATAATTTTAATTTTCAGTGTATAGAAATAAATATATTTATAAAAATTGATTTACACAAAAGAATAAAGATGGGGTAAATAAAATCGCAAAGTACTTTATATACTATTTTATTTAAACTAAAATAATACACAAGCAAAAAAAAATTAAAAAAATTCTTCCCCAAACATTAACCTGTTCAGGGTATTGAGTATGTCCTTCTCTTATCCAGTGAGTGATACGTTGAAAAAATTTAGTGAATTATGGTTTATAAGTCCAGATTAATTGTTATTTGGCAACATTAGAAGTCATGTTAGACATAGCAGTAGGCAGAAGAAAGATAAAAGTTCAGGAATATGTATTTAAGAAAATATTAATAAACGTAAGAAAACATAAACTATTGTTTAACAAAACATGAACAACAAACCACATATACAACAATATATAAACACATTAAACCTTATGGCTGGGGTAGGTTTCTAAAATAGAAATATGCTTTATTGTCACTGAAAATTGTACAATTTTATGAACAAAACTTACAAAAAGTAAAAAAAAATAACAATAACAATTAAAATTTACTAAAATTACAAAAATGGTCAATGTCATATAATAAAAGATAATAAAATTTACAATTCATTGCAAAATCTAACTAAATTGCAAATTGCATAATAAAACCTTAGGAAGTAGTTTACGAATAAGTTTTAGTTGCTGCATTTGATACCCAAATATATAATACTTTAGTTTCTTGTACGTAAACGTACTGTAATTTCTTAATTTCTCGTTAAGAAACTCTTCCACTAAATAATATGGTCTTTCAGATAGATAGGCTTTTGTTAATTTACAGAACTTAAGGAAAGAAATTGTAGATTTAATTTGCAAAGGGAATTAATTGTATAATTTTTTTGCCGAATATAATATAGATTTATTTACTCAGTGGACGAAATCGATAAATACATATCAAAGGTTGAATTTCTGGTGGACAATTCATGATTGGGTCTTGCGAAAAAAACATGTAGGTGTTTACCAATTAAAAAAACAGTTTCTAGAATATACGAAGAGGGAAAAGTTAAAATACCGTGATTTTTTATGTAGCTTCTAAAATGTATTATTTTACTGAGGCCAAAAAGATACCGTGTTGCTCTTTTTTGCAATTTAAAAATAACATTATATTGGGTGGCTGTACTAGAACCGCAAAAAGGAAGGCCATATCGAAGATGAGACTCGAACAAAGAAAAATATGTTATTTTGGAAGATGCTAAATTCAGCTTCGAAACAGATCGTATTGCATAGCTGGCTGAGATTGGGTTCTTACTTAACAAATCGATATAAAGGAACCATTTAAGGTTGCTGTTTGTAAAAATACCATGAAATTTAAAAGAAACAACGATAGGCTTGTTATTAAGAAGCAAGTGTTGAAGAGCTCCTTTATAGGATAATGCTACTGTCTTATTCATGTTAAAAGAAAGTAAATTATAGTCGGACCAGGTTTTTATTTTAAGTTGATCAGAAGTTTTAATTGCATGAAAAGCTAAATATAAGAAAAAGTAGAGGACCCAGTACTCAATATTGCGGTACTCTACATACATGCTTTTGTGTCTAGAGTCAGTATTATTTGCTCTAACGGCTTGTTTCCTATTTCTCAAGCAAGATTGGAACCAATTCAAAGAAATATCTCGAATTCCGTAGAAATTTAGTTTTTTTTATCAAAATTTTGAATTACACAATCAAAAGATTTGGCATAGTCTCAAAAAACAGTGGCAGCGTAAAGATTATTGTTTAGTGCTTAATAGACCTCATGTAGTACAGAAAACATAGTATCACTGGTACATTTATTAGATAAAAAGCTGAACTGACTTCGTGATAAAATGTTCATTTCAAATTTTTTTACACTCACTTTTTTTTACACTCACTACAAGAACTCACTTTTTATAAATATTACGTGGAACATATGAAAAAGTATTATCACCAAGTAACAACTCTACAGTTTCAGTTTCTGATGCTGTGATGGTGCTCGAAGGTACATTTTCTATATCTACACTTTCCTTGTTTTCTTCATTGTCATTTAAACATCTAGAATAAACAATTTATGTACATTAAAGAAAAATATTAAAATTGGTTTAAGATTGAAATAATCTTATACAAAATTTATCCAAAACTCACCTCCTTTTTAGGAGAATTAGATTTTACATTAAGGCCCAAGTCTGTCTCCATATTACATTTTTCAGTATCAATGAAACTCCTAAAATACTGTGAGTAATTTTAATATTAAAATAAAATAAGTAATTAAAATCCACATTTAGATTTATTTGTAAATTTAATTAACAAATTCGATCCAAACTCACCTTTTTGACGGTCCATAAAAATCATCCATATCAATACTACTGGAAGTTGTTTCTTTATTTTCCATATCGTTTGTAGAACTGAAACATTGAATTAATATGCTATGCGTGTGCATTATATTTATTATACTCTGTATAGTAAATTACATAGAAATTCGTTATAGTTACCTTAGTTCTGATGATTTATGATAAATATTTATTGGAACAGTTCCTTTCCTCATATTAACCCGTCCACTTGGTTGTATAATTAGATCATGCTTTCTAAAGTCTTCGGAGCAGACCATAGCAGTTTTGGTTACTTGTTCTTTATTTAAGCCGAACATAGACAACCACATATCTAGCAGCTGTTGATTCTTTACTGGGAACCTCCATATGATATTTCTTTGAAATTAATATATTTATAGCAATTATAGTGTAGATTAGAAAAAATGAATAAATGTATTTATAATACGACAAGATTTACTTTATTTCATAAAATTTAATTTCAATTCATGTCAAGAATTAAGTAATATCACATCCCTGTACTACGCTCATGGACGTAATTTCAATGTTGACTTACGAACGAAGTGACAGTTCTGGATGAAAATATTAATGAATTCACTAAAATGTCACAAAAAAGGAAATTATTAACTCAAAGGTAAACAGTACAACGCCATATTCTTTTTTGTCAAATCACTACGATTGGTTAATATTACTAATAATGCCAAGTTTTACATAAAGTTAACATTATCAGAATATATTTTCTTTTAATAAATTAAAAAATTAATGTTTTCCTTTTAATTCCTTGGTTGCGAAATGAGTATATCTAAAAATAGTTTATACTAACTAAATAATACATTTTTATCTATAAATTAAAATTAAATTATACTAAAAATCGAAAATTATTTCGAAGATTCGCTTGGAAAAAAAATAATATGACAACGTCAATTGTGTCTATGACTGTGACGATCTCATGGCTTCATGTACAGATGTAAATAGCCCGGTCCTTCTTTATTTATACGTCCATGGTTTCTACTAAGAAGTATTCTTATATATCCTTAAAATTATTAAAGATTATTAGCCCAGTCTGGTTACGCAGAAATCCTCGATTTCACGGCAAAATTTTTCGCAGATATCTGAAGCTTTTAAGCCCCACATAGATGGGGTTTACTAGATAACAAATAGATGAAAAAGTAATCATATTTTTACTCTTTTTCTTTAATCTGGGGTAGCTCGTCGAAATATGAATAACTACATAGTTTTCACTGGCTGGGAAATATGGGAAACCTAGAAAAACTTGAGTCCATTTGAAATTAACCGTAAAAACTTACTGTTTTTTTTTTAATTTGGCTGGAATAGTCTGTCGCAGTATTAATAATGATGACATAATTTTCATCCCCCTGAAAATCTCGAAAAATCCCGGAAAATCAACATATATTTTTTTCATTTTATATCAATGATGTAATAATACTTATATATTTTATATAAATTAAATTTCAGGTAATTTTTTACACATTATATTTCTTATATTAATTATAATTATTTACTACTTTGACGATCTCTACGTTTATATATGTGTATAGGTATATGTACAGTACGAGGATGGTAAACACATATATTTATGTTTTTAGATCTAAATATCTCCAAATATCACAGAGTATACCGTCTTCGTGTCCCTACACTCTATATTATGTATTCATGTGAATAGGAGAAAGGTCATCTATATAATAGAAAACCGGTAATATACATATCTTAGTAGGCGTAGAAAAGGCGGGATGAGTAACAGCTGCCACGCTCCAAAATTTCGTCAAAATAGTTCCTAACTTCATTCCTATTGGTCATAGAAGGTTTTTTTTTAATGTGAGTTTTTTACCAGCTATCCAATGGTTGTACGTACATGTCTGTAGCTTGAAAAATATAGAAGTTAGTACTTGTTAATACGTATAAAACATACCCCATTTTCAAACGTTTATTTTGTAAATAATTTCGATGAAAACGCAATATGCATTTAACTTCTGAGATAATTTGCTAAATGTGTCTAGCATCATTAATAGAGCATGTTTAATAGTTTAAATATTTAGCTTTATGGATAAATTAAATAACTTTTAAAGTATTTGACCAATCGGTGGAAAATTTCGCAAAAATTTAAAAGACTGTAATTCCTCGATGTTCCAATGTATTAGTAATATTTATTTTGTTCATAAAAAAATTAATAAAATTTATAAATTAGTGCAAAAAAAACTGCTTTTTGCAAATATCTCCGTAAATTATTTATCAATTTTAATTGAAAAAAACGGGAAAAAAAAGATATTCTTGATATAAAAAATTATATAAATATTGTTTATGTAAAATGTAAGAGAAAACAGGGAAAAACTTATAGAAAAAAAATCAAATTGTGACCATAAATTATTGTTTAAAAAAAAACGCAAGGTAAAAATACGAGTACTTTTTGATCTATTCGTCATCTAGTAACCCCCCCCCCCCTATGTCTTAAAAGCTTCAGATATCTGCGAAACATTTTTCAACCTCCTTTTTTAACCAGATTGAGCTATATTATTTGTAAGGATAATTAAAGATTATGCTCAATATTTACTTATTTATTTTGTTTGTGTTATTTAGTTACTTGTTTTATATTTTCTAGGTATTTCTATAAATAAAGATTTGATCAAAGAAAATTACTCTGGTGTTATTGACTGTTAGAATATAAAATTTAGAAAACCATTAAAAATATATATGGGACCAACAGGGTTCGAAAAGATAACGCATTAATCAGTAAATAATCTGAGAAACAGCTCATACATTTTTTGCAGTAATGTTCGCAAGGAAAATACGTGAAAATTACGAAAGTTGCAAATATTTGATAAAGGGTAGAAATTCATAAAAAAATTGACAAAGGTTACAGCAAAAGGGTGATGAATTACAAAAACAATAACACACTTTCTATTATTGAAGTGAAGCTTTTATACTGGCGTAAATAATTCCACTTACAAATCTAAATTTATGCCAGACAGTGTTAATAACCAGTTCTGCTACTGCTGGAAGAGTAAAACATGAACTTGAGGTTTCTCAGCTAATCTTGATAGTTTTAATTACTATTTGAAGTATATACCATAGAAAAATACCCCTTATTTTAGTTTTCAGCCAGTGAACTTAAAAGTTGTTGATTGGGTTATTTCAAAAATAAAAAATATTAACAGCAAAGAATATTCTCTATTTAAGAATAAAGGCTCTACTCATGATTCCAACAATTATCGACCCATATATTTGTTGCCCATCTTATCAAACGTTTATGAACTAATTAAAAAAAAATTAAATTAATCTGAATTTTAAATCTAACAAACTATTTATTGTTCTGAAGCTATTTTCTTGTGACATTTTAAATTAATTACTATTTAACTGGGAATAAGCCACAATTAAAGATGAAAATACGTTTATTGACGTTTCAATTTCCACTTCGGAAATCGTTCTCAAAATACAAACAGCTGTTTGTATTTGAGATTTGTATTCAACAACATTCAAAACAACAAACACGAACTGGGTCGTGAGTAAGATTTCTTTATTTAAAGAACTGAGTAACTACAGCAAAAACAATTTTAAAAAATACTTACAGAGATTTCCTGGGCAACAAACATAAGAAGATTCCCAAACTATTTAAATTGGATGCCGTTTAAAAAAATCCTGTAACTGGATAAAAAGAAAGGCATTTCTTTCCTAAAAATTTTTTAAGGGTGAAAATCTTTTAAAATAAAATAATTTGAGCAAAGCAAATCTATGTATATTAATGAAAAATATTTATTTTACTTGGAAAAATTTTAACAAAACCATGCTTCACTTGCTGTGTATTTTTTTTTTAATTATTAAGAAAGTTTATTACCTTAGAATTTAATACAAATCAAACACACTGTCCCTCACAAACTACAAATGATCTGGAGTGACCCATGGAGACACAAAATGGACAAATCTTGTGGAGGTCAAACATTGAATTGGACTTTAGATTATCCTGGATGAAAACCAATAATGTATTCTAAAAAGCTCGGATGCTTAATTCTTACTTAAAACCATGTGGACTTCTTAAAACGTAGAAAACGTTGTTTTTTAAAACTCTCCTCGTGGACTACTACATCCAACAGAACGATGATTAACTAACTCACTGAACAAAGACTGCCAACCGGTTTTGATAACTATATGCCGAGGTCTTATCTGTCCCGAACCCAAACTACTTCTCCCAACTGCTACTACACTTTACACTACTCTCCGATGACAAAAAACGAATAAACAATGAGGCATTCTAAGAAAATCCTGATAAAACAATGAAACCAACTACTTTAGCAGCCGTTCATCGAAGAGTGATATCATTCTCTCACAAAATTCTCTCCCCGCATCACTTTCTGACCAATCTGAGTGAAAATATTCATATTTATTTACGCGCAATATTAGGCGGAATCAAGATCAAATGAAAAAGCAATAAGTGTTATAAACAGACCAAAAATTTTTATATTATCAATCTTAGCGACGCAAAAATATTTTGAGAATATTTCTTGTACAACGTTTTAATTTTTTTAACTACCCTGTCTCCAAGCCCAGTAATTGTTCAGTTCCCTCTTTTAGTACCCTATAAGCAAATTATATTGCTACAAGATATTCTTTAGGGTGTTTATACGATTAAATAGGGCGTTTGACTCCGCAGACTTATTTACACTGCTATCTGAAAGATCTTTTGTACAGACTGCATATCTATGTTTGTAGCTTTTGAATATGTGCTAGCGCCCGTAAAGCTTTTTCTGTCCTTTTAAGTTACTTGGGAAAGTTCCGATGGGGAATAAATATTAACTCGACAAAAACGAAATACATAGGAGGAGTTGAAAACAATGAACCAAACTGGATGGAAAACAACAAATGCACTAAACTCACTAGTATGTTCAAAAATTATCTCTACACAGAAAAAGATACAGCTATATAACAGCAGGTATATACAAAAAGATGCACATAGAAAAAGAAAGAATAAGACAAATCATAGACACAACAACTACCAATATACAAGAAATACAGCAGAAACATCTTATATGGTATGAACATTACAGAGAATGACAGACCATCCCCTACCGAAGGTAATATTGGATTGGCAGCCACTTAAGCGAAAAAACCAGGAAGAGAGAAAGTAACCCGGCTTGATGGAGTCCAAAAGACAATATCAAAGATAGATATACGACCAGAAGACTGGAAACCGGTAGGCGCAGGACGCTATAAACCGGGCAGAATATATTAAGTTGCTTAGCTGTTTTGCTATGTTTAATCTTTAAAAGTATGTCTTGCGACAGGATTGGGTTCCATAGTTTCCGGGCAACTGAGGTTCATTTATTTGTCTCGTTACAGTCAATTTTTATCCCATTAGAAAATAGGGAATGGGTGTCAACTCCCAGTAAAGCCTTGTCAGCTGAAGATTAATTGAAACCTGGATGTCGTCTGATACCCGGAGTTTAGTTGAGTATAACTCTTGATTATTGAAACTGCATATTTCTTAAAATTTAAATTTCGTTGAGAAATTATTGCATATAGCAAAAACTTTGTTAAAAAAACCCCAAAGCCGATACCCGTACGAATACACTGTTTTATCGCAACTTGACTAACTGCAGATGTACGTAATTAAGGGTATAATGCCGAGATATTTCTTGAATTTATTTGTATCGTCCACGGCGGTAAGAGCTGCAATAAATGCGTCATTTTATAGAGATTTCTTTCAATTTTAATTGATTGATTAAGTTTAATGTGCGAATTTTATTGCAGAATTGAGAACTTAAAGGCATCGTTTATATATAGCATTGTTTGATAATGTGATCATTAAATGATAATAAAATCATGGGCAGCTCGTTAGTTAAAAGTATAATTTACGTATTATTTTTTTTTTCTAGTTGAAAATTGCCGATATTTTATGATTTTAAAACGTTAATCACATTTCTTCGCCGATACTTTCTTAATATTAGATATTACTATACCACAACCATTCTGGTGATGCCTACTCTTTCGGATGGTGGCGATAGTCATATATCTTTTTTTTTTTTTAAAAAAGGTAGATATCGAGCACCATTTTATTAATCAAATCTTAAAACAAACACTACACTAAATAAGGACAAACAGTTTAAAATTATTTAAAAATTAGCCAACGCTACATTCTTGTCGGTAACAGGAAAGAGAATGATCATCATTTTAAACTGTTTGTATTTGTTTGGTGTAGTGTATAATTCATGTTTAATTTCATGTTTATTACATTCTGCGCTTGTTAGATAGTCCAAATTTAATGAAATGCCCCTGATAATGCTTTAGAAAGCGAAAGTACTTGGGCAAGATTTGATTAATAAAATTGTGCTGTATATCTGCCTTTAATTTTTCAAAGTTCATTTATTCGAGCATTCAATTTTATATCAATATATATCTTTTTGACTTTGTTTGTAGTTTCTCTAAACAGGCCTGCATTCGTCATATAGAACCAAGTTCATCACCATTATTAATGTCGTTACAACTCTTCGGGAGTTTTTGCCTCATTTACTATTGACTTCCATGTTTCTCGGTCCTGTGCTACCATTTTCTACTATCTCGCTCCATTTTCCCCAAATTCCCTCTCACTGTATCTTTGCGCCTTTTTCCAGGCCATCCTACAGACCGTCTCCCCTCTGGTCTTTCTCAAAACACAAAACGATTGTTGTCACTGCGTATCACATGTCCTACCCATCTTAATCTATTGGCCTTTATGTATCTCACAAGATTTTTCTCTCCGAAGAGGGATTTTAGCTCGTTGATATAGAACCAAGTTCCCTTTAATAACTATCTGAAGTCCACGACATCTCTCGTTATTTCTCATAAATAGAAGAGAAGACGAAATATATGTGTATAAATAGAACGACACGAAGAGACAGAATAGGACAAAATGTGACGGTCAACACCTTCAATTTCGAAAGAGTACAACGTTTTAAGTATATGGGGGCCGTAATCACAGCTGACAACGATGTCACTGAAGAAATAAAAGACAGAATCCAATCTGCAAACCGCTATCTATTTGCACTGGATAAGTTCATAAAATTAAAAAATTTACAAGAAGTTCAAAGATTTACATCTATAAATCCATCGTCAGACCTGTAAGAATATACGGATGTGAAACGTGAACCATGACCAAAGCCAACGAAGAAAAGCTCAGACGCTTTGAACAAAATAGTTATCGGAACTCAACATGACATCACCACAAACCAGTATAAAATCAGAAGCAATATCAAGTTAAAAGCACTCTACAACGATGCCGATATTGTCCAAGAAATTAAATCACAGCAACTAAGATGGACAGGCCACGTGCACAGACTGGATAACGAAAGACTTGTGAAACTGGTATGGGAGGAGATTGCCACAGGCAAAAGACCACTCGGACGTCCCAGAATGCGATAGAGAGATAACATCCAAGCAGATCTCCGAAAAATGAACATTCCATTTGACCCTAGGTTGATGGAAGACCTAACAAATTGGAAAAAAGTTGTACAGTCAGCCAAGACCCACCCAGGGTTGTAGCGCTACGTGATGATGATGATCATGTTTATGTAGAATAAAAAATGCACCAGTAGTAGAAATCGCAATGGGAGGAAATATGATCCAACTAGAAGATTTAATTAAGTACCTAGGAGTCCATCTCGACAGGAAACTCAACTTCACAAAGAATATTGCAAAGAATATTGCAAAGAGTCAGAGATATGGACATCCACTGAACATTAAGAAAATAAAATGTATGATTATCTCTAAGAAGGAACATCAAATTGAAAGAATCAGTGTGAATGGTCAACTTCTTCTTCTTGATGTGCCTATCCGTTACGAATGTTGGCGATCATCATGGCAATCTGTAACTTATCTGCAGCAGCGCGGAAAAACTACACAGATGTTGTATTGAACCAGATTTTGAGGTTCTTTAATCAAGATATTCTACTGGTTAGCCAGCCACAACGTAGAACATATGATTTTTTGGATTGACTTCTCTTGTTTGTTCTTTATTTCATCTCAACCGATCACTGGAGGGTAAAAGGAGTTCTCAACCACCTTTTCCTTTCAGTTTTTTGGTCTTTTACAGACAGTGTGTCGACCAAATTTTGTCATATTTTTTTTAAATAAACCGCTCTATTGTACTGGAGTTGGTAGTAATACGCCTTGTTGTTCTGTCACTCGTTGACCTCTTGGCATTTGTCTTTTCACGTTGTCGACGTTTAACACCTGTTGCCTTCATTTCACCGGCAGGACTCGACAAGCTCTCAGTGGTAACTTCATTATTACTTTTAAATTACTAAATTTTTAATTGAACATTAGAATAATGCTACCTAAAGTTAAAATGAAATCCTAATTATTGAATTACTGTTGGAAGTGCATTCTTGGACCTTTTAGTTCTTTTCCACACTATTTTTTATATATGATAAGTTTTTACCTATATTTTTTTTACATACATATACAACTACCACATGTTTTTTTTTGCTGTGCTAATTTTATGAAAATTGTCAACTATATATAGTTCAATTTATTGTTTATACAACATAATTATACAATGTCCATTGTCGTAAGCTTCTTTACAATTGTTAATATCACTGACTGCTACATATCTTTTTGAGGTAACATACTTAATAACTTTTCATTGGATGTTAGGTTTTTCATATTGTTCTTTTTAGATGAACTGATGATGCTAACAAATTGGTTATATATATATATATATATATATATATATATATATATATATATATATATATATATATATATATATATATATATATTGGAAAAATAAATCAAAAGATTTATTGTTCTGCAGTACACATCTGAATGGTTTGATATTTTTTGGAACAAGCCTTGTCTAAGTTAATTTCCTTCTGGAATTAGGTGACAATACACCCAGCAATTCTCATTTTGTCGGCAATGTTCCGTTGGAATGTAGCTATTTGTAAATTATGCACGCCTATGTTAAAGGTGAAATGCAGATATCCCAGAGAATCGATAGAGTGACGTGCCGCTGGGCCATTAGTTGAAAGGAGCGACGGATTTTGGCACAGTCACTCTCTGAACACTACACTGCGCCCTCACACGTTCGCCAAAAGGATATTCCCCAGGAAAATTGATGGAGGTTGTTACTTCCCGGGTGTGAGAGAAAAATGCGAAGCGGTTCACTATTTTATGTGTATCCAGCTAGATTCTTGATTTAGTCGGCTTTCTTTCTGTGTTCGCAGGTTAACGTACATTCTCGTTTGCGTGAAATGTAATCGATAATACGGAACAGCTATTATAAAAGAGCTTATAATTTTGTAAAGCAAAATATTATGCTTTAATTTTCAGTTTAACGTAGATCTATCTAAAGACGTTATACAATAATACAACTTTGAATGAATGTTATTTTTATAATAATAATTTTAATTCCTGAAAATATAGAAAAAATTGAAAAGCATACAAATTATAACTTTCTAATAGAAGCCAAGAAATTCAGAATACCTAGCAGAAACCCAAATGAAATACACTATAATTAACAAATAATATTGGTAGTAAATAAAAAAAGAGCAACAATAGATAATTTTTACGTACAAGAAAACGATACAAGTAAAAATAATAAAATAATACAAAAAAATCAAAAGATGCAAAATGGCTGGAGAAATAGTATAGAAAAAAATCAAGTAAAATAAATGAAAACATTATTTGATGGGAAATGGTGCCTCTTAAACGACGTTCTGTAATAAAAATAATACTATTTCTCTCTGCTTTTTCGTTGATTTGTGTTGATAACCCATGAACGAAAAGTCATGAGTCTTGAAAGTTGTTATATGAGTATCTCTTGATCCCTTGATTGATGATTGAAGATTTTTTTTAATACTCATGTGGAACAATGAGTAATGTATTTCTAACCTAATTTACTAAATGAATATTAAGCTAAAGTCTTACTTAATACTAGTCTTTTTGTAAATCCAAATCCATAAGGTAGAATTAGATTTCTTATTTCGATAATTGGTTTAAATCTTTCTAGTAGCAACTTTTTATATAGTTGTAATGTCATGGGACTTAAGTGATATGACGTCTACATGACCATACATCGTGTAGTAGTAGTTGGGCATCATCATCACTTTTGCCATTTTCCAGAGCATCAGGACATATTTCAGTTTATATGAGGTATTGAAGTTGATGATGAGGCAGGTTAGTTTTAAAATTGTTTTCTTTGGCGGCTGCATTAAGATCTCATGTGTAATGAGATGAGCAACGTGCTTTTTTGGGGTTGATGTTACTTCTTGCTTTTGTCCTGATCTCTACTTTTAGTTTTTTAGAAGTAACAAAGCTAATTTTCGTTCTATCAACGTTTTTTTTTTTTTCAATTCTTCTCAATTATGTGGCTGGAATGTGTTTTCTACATCATCTGCGAATTTTGCAGCTTTTTGTTCATTACTGCTTATCCAACTACCATCACTCGCTCTAACGGTAACATCTACATGATCGGTTTCTTTAGCTATTTTGTTGATTTCCAGAGTGAGTAAGTAATCTCTGATCTGATCTAGTTAGTTAGTTCACTAAGATAATCTATAATAGACTTTTGGTGAATAGTCTAGATTTTATGCTTTCGTTGCTCGGGAGCGTGGTCCAGTACACTTTTATCTGCAGTTTATCTCATTTAATGCAATCTACGTCGTACTCTTCTTTTTCTGCTATCATGTAACTTATTTCTTTAGGATAATTATTGTTGCCTTTAGTTCTTAGGGATACAGTTGGTGTATTATCCCACGCGGCTTCTTGGTTATTATTACTTCATCCAATTCTTCAGGGATTTTCAATGAGAAAAAGAGATCAGTAGTTCTTTCTAGTTGTAATTTAAAGCTAGCACAGTCTGTTTCTTTATTGGCTAGCCGTAGTGGATATGCTTACTGTATAACAGTATTACTGATGTTGATGAATTACATTCCCCATCCTGTATGACAGGATAGGGGAATGATCTTATAGTTGAGTTTATATCCCGTACTTCTTCCACATGGATATAGTTCACCAAAATGCCTTTAACAACAAAAAAGTCCATTGGATCAGGTATTTTATTCGGGTCCGTTGGCCAGTAAATAGGTTTAACTTTAAGCAGAACGTCATTTAGTCGTTTTGTTGCTGTAGGAGTTCGATATCTTTAAATAGGTAAGGAAATAATAAATAAGACTTACTCACAATCAATTTAATTTAACTATCAGACGACCGGCTTCGCTTTCTACAATATGCACAGCATCTTCCGGTCTCGATACAAAGTTAAATAAATGCTGAAATGATAAAAACCCATAGGGTGTTGTCTAATAAAGATAAACAAAGTAGATGTTGTAAATTACAATAATTATGCCAATATTACATGTCTGTGGTTTTATTTCAAAATGAGTAAGTTGAATAAAAAGGTATAAAAAGTTTTAAAAGTTCAAACAGACAAGGTAAGGACCACAAATTGTTATAAAATAGTCTATTAGATTGTAATAAATTAATAAATGAGCAAATAAATAAACATTACTTACATGCCGGTACTCTATTAATTGATGGATGGTAGAACATGGTTGAAACTACTATGTATTGTTGAATGGAGAACTCAATTCTGCTACTGTAGTTGTTTGACAGTAAACGGGAAGTTCTTGAGGAGATAGATTTGATCCAAGGAAGCAGAGATATGTGTGTGATTGTTTGTTAAATAAAAGTGATGTAATATACCATTGTATTATTAAAACTTATTTATACTTATTCGAGAGATATATTTATGAAATGTGTGTTATTTATTGAGTAATTGTTTTATGAAGGTGATAGTATTATGACAATGAATAAGTTTAGATGTACAAATTGTGTGGGTGTGCAATTATTTTTCAACATGTAGTTATCAAATTTCTTTGATAAAATTCTATTGGCAAAATAGTAGATTATTACAAAGTCAAGTAAATAAAATATTAGAATTAAAACAATTAAGGACAAATTAAAACACACTAAAACAGAAAACGCTTAGAAGGGACGAAACAAACAATAAATTTAAAATGGGGGAAGGACTTTTATGCACTGCATCTCAGTCTTGGGCACAATGAGTTTTTTATATCACCACATTTATTTTGTACCACTAAAATCTAATAGGTAACACATAAAAAACTCATTGTGCCCAAGACTGAGATGTAGTGCATAAAAGTCCTTTCCCCCTTTTAAATTTAATGTTTGTTTTGTCCCGTGTTAACGTGTTTTCTGTTTTAGTGTGTTTTAAATTGTCCTTAATTGTTTTAATTCTAATATTTTATTTACTTGACTTTGCAATAATCTACTGCTTTGCCAATAGAACTTTATCAAAGGAATTTGATAACTACAAGTTGAAAAATAATTGCACACCCACACAATTTGTACATCTAAACTTATTCATTGTCATAAAACTGTCACCTTCATAAAACAATTACTTAAGAAATAACACACATTTCATAAATATATCTCTCGAATAAGTATAAATAACTTTTAATAATACAATGGTATATTACATCACTTTCATTTAACAAACAATCACACACATATCTCTGCTTCATTGGATCAAATCTATCTCCTCAAGAACTTCCCGTTTACTGTCAAACAACTACAATAGCAGAATTGAGTTCTCCACTCAACAATACATAGTAGTTTTAACCATGTTCTACCATCCATCAATTAATAGAGTACCGGCATGTAAGTAATGTTTATTTATTTGCTCATTTATTAATTTATTACAATCTAATAGACTATTTTATAACAATTTGTGGGCCTTACCTTGTCTGTTTAAACTTTTAAAACTTTTTATACCTTTTTATTTAACTTACTCATTGTGAAATAAAACCACGAACATGTAATATTAGCATAATTGTAATTTACAACATCTACTTTGTTTATCTTTATAAGGCAACACCCTAATATGGGTTTTTATCATTTCAGCATTTATTTAACTTTGTATCGAGACCTGAAGATGCTTTGCATATTGTAGAAAGCGAAACCGGTCGTCTGATAGTTAAATTAAATTGATTGTGAGTAAGTCTTATTTATTATTTCTTTACCTATTTGAAATGGACTCACACAAGCAACACATTCATGATTTTGATATCTTTGTTTGTGGTCAATAAACGTGATTTTTATTTAAGTCGCCTCCTATAATGAATCTTATAATGAATCTTTGGCCTTTATCCAGCAAGAAATTGGTGTAGTTCTCTTATTTTAAATTATGTAAAAGTGGACAGTATAAAGCTACAACAGCTGTAGCTTGCAATTCTTCTGTCTGATATCACATCTCTTGGGAGCGTCTTATAGACGATATAAACGATCTTATATTCCTTTATGATAACTGCACTACGTCCCTCTGTATCATTGTTTGGATAGATGGTATAGTATAGTAACATATCTATATTATATCACACGTCTTTTATTTTCTAGTTCAAGAACTGCTTGTAATTCTTGGTGGTGGTTTTTGGGACCCATTGAGAGTTTCATTGTAGAATGCAAGAATACTTAGTAATTTTTATTTTTTTAGTATCGCTCCTTCGCATGCCTTTCCATATTAAGGATTCTGTAATCCGTCTTGTTTAACATATCCAAGATCTACTGAAGTATTGCTTTAGTAGATGAGGGTCGATTTCGGTTTTCTAGTTTCATTTTATCATTTTTACCAGTTAACGGCTTCACTGTATGTTCTATTTTCAACACGCTCTCTATGTGTAGGTGGAGTTGGTCTATCTAGTTTCTTAGATGAGGTGAGTTTTTGTTTGTTCTTATAGGTTTTTTTGTATCTCCTTGGCAAACCTGCACCTCCTATAGTTAACTGGATATTCGCTTCCTCAATGTATGCATTTGGGTTTGTCATCCTTAGGTTTGTCACACTTTTCTGCAAAATGTTTGTCAGCGCACTTGACGCACCTTGACTCTCTGGCGCAGTACTTATGGAGTGTGTTCATACACTTGACACTTCGTGCATTGTAGTATCAGGCGGCTTTTCTTGCATAATACGCATAATTGCAAAGTATTGGAATCAAACAACTGAACTTGAATTGGATCAGTTTTATTATACGGTTCGTATTCATAGGCTCTTTATGCAAATTTATTATGTTTGTTGTGTATAAGCCACAATTTAAGTTTAAAATAAGTTGAATCTTAATAAATTTAAATCCCACAGTTAGAAATTTAAGTTTAGAACGCAGTGACGTTTTGGACTAGCTTGATATTTCTGAACCTAAAAAAAAAGACAAAGGCATGACACAGAAACAAATCTCGAAAAAAACGAGTATATTTTGAAATTTTGGATACTATTATTATGCAAATAGATACTCGTTTTTCGAATTTTGAAGATTTGCAAATTTTTGACCTCTTTGACGATTCAAAATTTAAAAGTTACGCCAAAGAGAGGTTATTAGTGCTATCTGAATGTGTGTGTATATATATATATATATATATATATATATATATATATATATATATATATATATATATATATATATATATATATATAGTATACTATAGTAAACTCCCTCTACAACGAACACGGTTATTACGAGGTTTTGCTTATAACAAGGTACATTAGATGTCCCGTGAAATTTCTATTGAACTATAAATCTCTATAGCGAGCCAAATTTGGTTATAACCAGAGAAATTAAGATCGAAAGGTATTTTTTACGTTTTTGGCCCAGCCGTGACTATAAATAAATACCCTTTTTAACTGTCGTCCGCAATAAACTTCTTGTGTTTAATCTACCGACCGATATTTTGTTATCGGAAATTTACAATTCATTATTCACAAATGTCAGTGCAGGGGTTAGACAGTTAGCGCACCTAATAATAAGAAGGTCCTAATAGACAAGATGTAGAAAGTGCTTTAAACGTTGTAAGAAACGTTATCCAAAGATTAAACGCAAATGAAGAAGCATACAACTGTTTTACATCTTTAGAAAATATGATAGATAGAATGATAGTGGACAATTTAAAGCAGTCAAAATGACAGACTTCTTCCAATTGCAAACGAAACAGTTAACGTTATTCTTATGTTATTTAAAAATTTCTTTATAAAAGGTATATATTCAAACACCCTATCGAGCCACCAGTGCTATCTGAATGTAAATGTTTTGAGCCACTAAATACTTAAGTAAAAATTCTTTAAATGTTGTTAAATTAAATTTGAGTTACATTATTTGATTTTATATATTAGGTTGTTTAAGTTACAATAGAAATAGATAACATGGCAACGTAAGATTCCACTGGAGGTTGCTAGTCATGAGATAAAGTGTATACGAGGACTTGTTGATAGCAATTGATCAACCCATATCCCAAAAGATAAATAATCGTACCAGTTTTTGTTTTTCTAAATAGAAGGGTTCTGGAGGTATTCGCAAAAAACTACTTACAAGGCGACATCTTCAAAGAGCTCCAGCTTCCTTAGGAAACATTTTCGAATTAGGTGAATTGGGCTAAATCGTTTTAAAATTATCTGAGGAATCTCCGGTTTTTGTTTGTCAGGAGAGTTTTTGGACATCCTGCATTACTTATTAAAAAAGTCTGTATTATTAACGAAAATCATTCGCCTAAACATGATTAAATATTTAAATAGTGACGTCTTATTGACTGTATATGCTCAATTTGAGGTATCTTATAATCAACAGCACCAAGTAAACCTTATAGACATATTGATAAATTATTTACTTACTACCATATTTGACTTCTCACCTGCAACAAAACGTTTAAAAATTAATACAGAAACGGTAAAATAAATAATATAAAAAATTAAAATTAATGCATATTAAAATTTAAAAATGATAATTCCTCAAGGTAGCATAATCTGCTTCTTCTTCTTCTTTTTCTTCTGGTAGCACTACAACCCGGGGTGGGTTTGGCTGACTGCACAACCTGCTTCCATCTCGAACGGTCGTCCATGATGTTTAAGTCAGTGGGTAGCCCCATTGTTCTCAAATCTGACCATATATTATCTCTCCATCGCATTCGTGGACGTCCTAAGGGCCTTCTCCCTGTCGGGACTTCTTCCCAGATTAACTTGGTAAGGCGGTTATTAGGGAGCCTATGAACATGGCCAGCCCATCTTAGACGTTGGGATTTAATCTCTTGGACTACGTCGCTAGCACTATACATTTGTTTGACCTCAGCATTTGTTCTCATTCGGTATTGGTTAGTATTCGGATCGTGATAGGGACCGAAGATCCTTCTGAGGATTTTTCTCTCAAAGCATCTGAGTTTACTTTCCATTGCTTTTGTCAGCGTCCACGTCTCACACCCATACATGAGCACCGGTCTAATTACTGTTTTATATATATCCTGATTTTTGATGTTCGTGTTAGACTCTTGGATTTAATAGTGTTGTGGAGGCTATACATACATCTGTTTGCTGCCTGAATTCTCCCTTTTATCTCTTCCGTGATATCGTTATCTGTGGTGATATTCGCTCCGAGATATTTAAAACTCTCCACTCTTTCAAAGTTATGGGGGTCTATTGTTACATTTTGTCCTATTCTATCTCGTCTCTTTTGTTTATTAATGCACATATATTTGGTTTTCTCTTCATTGACCCTTAGACCGGTATTTTTTGCCTCTCTCTCTAATTTATTGAAGGTTTCTTTTACATTGGTGACGGTATTTCCTACAATGCCAATGTCATCCGCGTATGCTAGTAGTAATTTTGGTCCATTTACTGTCAGTAGTTCTGTTCTAATTTGTGCGGTTCTTACTACTTTTTCCAGGATTATATTAAAAAGAAGAGGTGACAGCGCGTCTCCTTGTTTCAGTCCACTGTTTATTTCAAACGACTCTGAGATCTTGTTACCTATCCGCACTCTAGACCTACAGCCATTTACACAAACTTTAACGAGCTGGATAAGTTTTTTTGGAACTGAAAGTTCTGCCATTGCATTCCACATCTAACCCCTTTTAATGCTGTCGTATGCTTGCCGGAATCTATGAAGAGATTATGAATGGTTCTATTGAATTCCCATCCTTTTTCAAGCAGCTGCCTGAGAGAAAAAATCTGATCTATGGTCGATCTATTTTTTCTGAATCCGGCTTGGTATTCCCCTATGAAATTTTCTACAAAAGGTGTTAGTCTACTAAATAATCTGCTTCGTGATAGTGAAACAAGCTGATACAGCCTTGTGATGTGGGGATGTTTTAATTTCTTCAATATATCAGTCTCTCGAAATATCTTTGTCGAATTTTCTTTGTCTAAGATAGTTTTATCGATTATTTTTATGGCTACTTTAGTTCGTTTGATAATATGAGTGGCTAGCTTGCCCATGGCAAAATTTCCTTTACTAATTGTTTTTTCAAGTTAATAATAACCTACACCCACAAATTTTTTAACTGGAAAGGTTTTTCCCGACATTTTCACTGAATTTTCTTAATCCGTCATCGCCACATATAAAAACACAGAACATTTACCAAATGTATCAAGAAAACTATTAAAAATAAATTTTAATTTTTAAAAGTTATTAAGTAAATATGGACATATGGCATAGAGCTGTGGGGCTGTAGTAATAAATTCAATATTGCTATAATCCAAAGATGTCAATCAAGAATCTTAAGAGCAATTGTTGATGCAGCCTGGTATGAAACCAACCAAAGAATTTACGAGGATCTCAACATCTCAACAGCAAAAGAATTAATCCAACAAAGGAAATTAAAATACATTCAAAAAGTGAACACACTCTCCAGTCCATTCATTTTTGCAATACCCCAACATCAAGTTATCAGAAGACTAAAGCAAAGTTGGACAGCAGACCAGTAACAAGGACACTTGATTCTGTCAGTGGAGGAGACCACATCAAGCCGGAATCAAGGGACAGGACCTAAACTCATAACATTAACTTATAGAATACATTCTATATTCTGATTGTAATTGTAAATTTATATAGTAGAATAGTGGATAGAATTCTGATTATTAATTTATTAGTAAGGTATAATAACAAAAAACAAATTTCCATCAAAATGTCAAAAATGGAAAAAACGACCAAGAACTTTTTTGTTTACACTTAACTAAAGTACACGTAACTAAACATAATAGCATGGTTTTCAAAAATATTACTTTATCAAATATGGTTTCAATCTATTTATCTTATAAAAGTTTTAACATTTATGGGTACAACTATTCGCATTTTTTTCTAAAACCACTTTTCAATGGGTTCTAGAATACTAAGTACCTAAATGAAAAGGTAATTTTCATAACCCCACATTGGCTATTTTTTTTAGGAGAGTAAAAAATTCGATTCATCTACACCAAAACATATTTTATGTAATATAGTTATAGTTCAGTATTCGTTTATGAGCTAGGAAAACTATTTACTTGTATAGAAAGTGGTATAACAAATTAAAAATATAATATAAAACTTGATAGATGTGGGGTTATACACGAAACATACGTCACATGTGGAGTTATCAACATAACAGGTTTGGATATGTGGTATTATCAAATCAATTTACTAGAGTTTAGCATAAGATTATTTATTTTAGTGTAGGGTTGGACTCAGTATTGGACAAACTAGTAATCAAAGTAAAAAATATGTTCTTCACAATATGAAAAACCCCTTTTCACAATATTAAAGTGAAACCTTATGTTATAGTGAAACCTTTAGATAATAGTCTAGGTATTACAAGTGATGGGCATAGTCTTCTTCTAAACAGTCACAAACAACTTCCTCCTCTTCTTCAGGTCCATCTACATTTGGAGCAACAACCATGTTTTTGTACGAAAAAAGGCTTTCAATGTCTTGCCAGTTTGCATCAAAAAGAATAGTTAACAGTTCGTTCACATACTTCTTTTTGTGCTGCGCTTACGGGATGAACTAAATGAGATTCTTCAAGAGGATTTTCCAGTATTTTTTTTCCAAGTTGAGTTGTTTTAGAAGGCTGTATTTGTGTAGCTCTGGTTCAAACCGATAGAATTCATTGCCTTTAACCTATATCTGTAATTTTTTCTTTGTCACAATTTTCTCAATGAAAATTCATTTTGTGTCACTGATTTTAGGTAAGTGTTTTAAATAATTATTAGCAAGTGACTTTACATCAAGGTACTCTTCTTTATCAATAAGAGTAGGTTTCTTCCGCAATAATTTCTCGGCTCTTTCAAAAACTCTATCGACTGGTAAAAAAGAATGGCCCCTAACCGGGAAATTAATAGTAATATGTGTCAAGGTGCCTTCGTGGGATGCTTAAATAGTACATTAAAGTGTAAAGCACATGATTTTTTTTGTTCTGACCTGTACATCCATCACAAAACAATCTAAGGTTAGTCACATCTGTAAGGTCATCTGATTGAAGATAACCGCGCCCTGCTTGCTCTTCGGTCCAGATATATGAGTATGGGGTGTTGTCATTTTTAATATCAGTTACACAAACATTGTACAGACTTAATTGTCTGGCATAAAAAGCCTGTTGAATAGGCGTTCGAGGAAGTGGTTGCACCTGCTGTATGTCAAAGAATAAAGTTTTCTCTTTTTCTTTGGGTTCTTTCATTAGGTCATAGAAATACTTTGTCCTTTTTTTGTGTATTATTTTTTTAGTAAAAAGTATCTGCTTTTGAGTTCCTGTAGCATTTTTAATTTTATAATCCATCATGGCGCAGTACACACAGACGTCAGATGCCGGAGATTTGAAACCAACATTGAACTCTGAGCAGAATATTTTATAAAACATTAATAACTTTACTTGGAGTTGAGGATTTTCTACACTAGCATTATAAATCATGTGAAGTTTTCGTATTGAAAGATCACTACTTAATATAGTCTTTTTGATTTGTTGCGGTTGTAGTGACTTTCAGTACCTTTTAAATTTCCAATAAAAGGGCGAACCGCCTCCTTCTTAACCAGTGATCTTTGGCTTATTCTATCATCTCCTCTGTTATCTTCTAGTCCTTCGTTAGTTTTTAGTTTTGATACAAGTCGTCGAACTCTTTCTGATGTAAACTGAGTAAGAAGCAAAAAGAAAGATTTACAAACAGTTACGCTACCCCCAAAAGTAAGAGGAAATCGGTAGGTAACGAAAGTCTATTTTGGTTTGGATTTTGCTTGTTGTAAACCTAGGCCTAAGCAAGATTGTCGAGACCCCCGACGCTAAAACGTTTTTTGTTATTATGAACCTCCCAACTATGTTGAATCAATTAATCGTGACGTTCGACCTACAAGCACTTAGCGGTGTGTTCTACAATAGACCTCGCGTTACCCTCGCAGAGTAAACCACTATTGAGGGTCGTGAACCCCTTTTCATGCTCTATTCAATGCTCGCTAGGGGAAGACGAATAAGGTTAGGTTGTTCAGAAAAATTAAGAAACTTCGCTAAAACGTAGAACGAATAAAAGAGAATCTAGAACTAAGGAAAACCGTTTTACGAAGAATTGGGGGGTTTCAGCGATATCAAAAGGTTGAGATGAAATACACATTTTTCGGTAATGATATCATTATTGAAAATATTTCAAATTCACGCGTTTTTTAGACAATAAAGGGAAGTTGTTAGCATTTTCTAAATAATAAATTTTAATACATTTGTTTTGTATCTAAGTATATCAAACAAACGCACCAAAATAATATAATTACAACTTTAGTAGGTACCTACTCTTTTTCTGAGTAGGCAAGCGCTACTACAAGAAAAAATATTGATAGAAAACATTATTTTAATATTTGTAACAAAAAATTAAGATCAGTTATATTTCAAATTCCTAGTTCACAATTTTCTCATAACCGCAATCCATTTACCATTATGTATTCTTGCCGTATTGCTTAGCTACCTAGTATTTTTTTGTCGTGTGTAGTAATTGTCTTTTGTATTATGTTCTGTTACCAAGTTTTTCTAACCAAATAATACGCCAGAAAGTATGAATATCATAGGATCGGATAAACTCAATCATTACTGTGACGCTTAAGATAATAATTATATAATAATAATAATGTTTATCCAGGCACGATGGAAAAACTGATAGTCGAGGGTAGAGTTGAAGGAAAAGATCTAGTCTAGGGGAAGATCTCCAAGCCGTTGGGTAGATCAAACAAAAACATTGATTAACCAAGGGTTACATGAAGCCAAACAACTAGCCCAGGACAGAGAAGGATGGAGGGAAATACTAAAAAAAACTGTGAAGGCCTAATGACATCCCAAAAAGGGATTAGGACTGAGGAGGAGGAATAATGTTTATTTACTTCCCATAATACAACATAAAACAATGTTACAATATTATTATAATAGTTTAATATAATAGAATTACAAATTAATTTTAAAGGTACGTTTATACTAGAGATTTTGTTCCTTACATTTCTCTCTGCAATAAAGTATATCAAATGTAAACCTTGGTGATAGAAGCTATGCGTGATTTATTCAAATAGCTGACAGAAAATGATCAAGACAAAATGTCGTAAATGTAAACAACGCTGAAACAACTCTCAACTAGTTTCTGGTAGATCTCGCAGGAGTTGGCCGGCCGTCTACTTTTTAGCAGTGCCTCTGGATACTTTGTGTTGCTTATTTTACGTTGTAGACTGTTTACAATACGTAAAATGTCCAATAATAAAAAAGAATGGACACGTGCAGAAGTGACAGATTTAATTGCTTGCTATGAACAACTCTCCTTTAAAAAATTTAAGTGAAAAATTCGGGACCAGTGTGGAAGAAATTACTAGAAAAATCCATAACCTCCAGAACCAATTTAATACGGAATTACAGAAAATTAAATCTAAAAAATCAGGACAAGGAAGTGATGACAATTATGAAACAAAATGGCCTTATTTGAAAAAATAAATTATTTATAAAAGCTAGTTTACAGACACGGCAAACAACTGGAAATATGGTAAGTACATATGTTATTTTTTTAAAAATACGTAGTACTCTGGGCTACTTACTATGTATGTAAAAAAAGGAGATTTTTCTCCTTTTTTTACATACATTTGTACTACCAAGGAACTTCTCCGTCTGGTGAATTAAAATAATCTCTAAACTCATCTCGAATTTCCTTCGCAGTATTACAGTAATTATTAGATCCCTATTGGGGAAGGGGTAGCAAATTATTATCTGGAAGTCCCTCAATTCTCCAACTATCGGGTACAATTACCATTACCATCTTCTCTGTCAACATTGTCTGCTGCTTAAAATTTTCTTGAAGATTTTTTTATCATCAAAAAATTATGTAACGTACATACAGCTAATATTACAGAATCCGTTCAGGCTTAAGAAGGATAGGCTTTTGTAAAACACGGAAAATGCTTGATACTATGCCGAAAATATTTTCCACCATTCGGCGTGCTCTCGAAAGCCTATAATTATAAATTCTTGCGGAGCCTAGTATATTTGTTGTACTATAAGGTTTCATGATACATTCTTGAAGTAGAGAAGCGTCATCTGCGACGACTATGTGGGGTACCGCTAGTCATCGTCCAGGCAATGGCTTCTTTGGTAGATTTATACCACTTCGCTGGACTATACCAGGCTTAGCACTAGCAGTAAAAATGCCCCCATCGGTATACGTCCATTGCATCTAATATCGACAAGTAAAAATTTGTAATTGGCGTCTACCAATGCCAAGAGTACCACGCTGTCTAACCCTTTGTAATAAAAAAAAATAACTCCCTGAATTTGGAGCCGCTTGTATGGTGACTTGTTTACCGTCTAATGCACCTCTACAGTATGGAATTTTTTTTTAAATCATATCTTATCTTTAACCATTCTTCATTTGTTGTTGGCATCTGAAATAGAATAGCACTAGAAGACAATTCTTTTTAGGGTAAATTTGATTATTATGATGCAAATTTTATTTCTATTTTTAGGAACAATGTGATGAAGGAAAAAAGCTATCTCAGCATCTTTGGAGAATATATATGAAGAAAGCACGTCTGACTCCATAAAAAAAACGTTCAATGTAGCGTTCTCGTAGATATTTGTGATAAGTGTCGTGTACCTGTAATCTATTCGGCTTTGATTTAGGGCTTCCAGTAATGTTTCAAACTCTACAGAATCAAAAGCCTTCCCGTAATCGACAAATGCAAGAACCAGTGGAATGTTGTACTCGATGCACTTTTCTATTAAGATCTTTATGATATGCAAATGGTCATTTGTGCCATATCCTGTCCTGAAGCCTGCCTGTTCTATGGGCTGATAGAAATCAAGTTTAGGTGTTAGTCTCTTTGTTAAGATTTTTAGAAAGAGTTTGTATATATGTGTCAAGAGGATGATGAGTCTATAATTTTCTAATTTAGTAACTTTTTTGTGTAACAAGACTATCACTGCATTGTTCCAGTCATTTGAATCGTACCCGCATGTAAGCATTTATTAAACAGTTCGCTTACTCATTTTAATAGAATTTCTCCTCCTGCTTTTTATCGCCTAAATATCGAGTCCATTATGACCAGGCGATCGATAGTTCTTTATTTCCTTTAAATCTGCTCTTACTTCTGACACAGCAATGGGTAAAAGTATTTACGATCCCTGATTTATGAGAGTCTTTACTACTTAGTGTCGGGAAATTATCTTTACCAGTGTGGTCTTTGGCTAGTATAGAGGTTTTTATAAAACTCTCTGGTTATTTTCAGAATGTTTTCTTTATCTGTTGTTGCCTTTCCGTCTTTATCTCTCAGCTTGTATATTTCTTTTTTACATTGTGTGGGTTTTCTTTTCATTATCTTTAAACATTTGTTCTCTTGTACTGTTTGAGTAATTACATTAGTATTATATCTTCTTACATCTTTTCTATTTTCCGCTGAAATTCTTGTATTTAGTTTTCTATATTCTTCTTTGTTTTCCTTTTCGTTCTCGCTTAGGTTTCGTCGTATTTCCATGAGAGCTTTTATATCTTTGCCAATCTTTTCACTTTTGGTGTCATTTTTCTTGCAAAAATTGAGTTGTGCATTTCTAACCGAGTGTTAACCATCTACCCAGTTAGAAGTTTTAGGCCTTAAGCTGACTTTAATAGAATCTATGGATTAACAAATTAAAAACACAGACATAATTCTGAATGACCAACTTAAAACAAACAGTTCTCCCCTCTTTAACATTCGGTAAAGACTTTAAACTGTACACATATCTAAAAATAGATCACTTGAGAAAGGCACTATGCCGAAACGTGTGTAGTGTTAAAATATTACAAATTAAGAGAACCTTCGTCACTAATTTCCTCCTTTTTAATTGTTCAATTTAATTAGATATGATGAAATTTATCAAGTCTTATTTAATCCACAAAGTACCTAAAAACTTATTTGTTTCAAATAGTATACACTATTGGACGCACTCTATAGATTAGTATGAATAGACATTGGAGTTTTACGATAATAAGTTTAATGAATCACGAACGTAAGTTATGCTGTGTTTTTATGAAAACCTTACAAGTGATATGTCCTATAATATCGACAGCAAAATAATATGTAAAGTGGCACGTTATACTTTATAATGCAAATTCCATTCATCCCAGATTCGTGTTTAATGCTTTACTTGCAAGAAACGACTTCAAAGGAAATATAAATGTGTTTCTTTTTTTATGGAAACAGTAAATTGAATCAACTTTTTTGTCTTTAATGAAGCAAGGAAGATTTATTAAATTAGGATTATGTTTCCTGGAGCAGCATTAATAATATATTTTTTATTCACTTATCCATAATCCGACTGGAAACAGTTTTCTTTCTCCGATAAAGGTATTATTCCTCTTGTGTATTTTTATTTTGTGCAAGAAAAACGTAAATGTAACAGAATTAACTATAAATATTTTAAAAGGTTTTTGTCCATTATACCAAAGCTTCTAAATTGTTTTGAGAAAGTTATGAAGTAACATAAAAGCTTTTAAAAGTTAGGTATAAAATTATTTTTCTGGATTAAAATGTTATGCTAAAAAATAAATTAATAGCAAAAAATAAATAGAATATTTTAAAGAAGGTTTTAAAAAATAAATTAGACGTGTCAAGTTTTATACGGTTTTTTATGTTTATAATCCATTCCACCAATATTTGACTGTTTTAAATTCGGTTTACAATAGTAAATTCTCCCCATTTTTAAAATACTGTTATGACTTTATATAGATTAGATTTAAATATGATGTCATGATATAAATATAGAATTGATAGTATAAAACAGTTGTACTTCAGATTTTTAAGTATATAATTACTATCATAGAGTTTAGTATTATAAACAGGTTAGTTTTTAAAAAAAACTTACTTATTCTCCTAATCTCCTAAAGCTATCATCAACGATCAGATTCACAGCCATAATCACTGTCGTCGCTATCCTCATTCGGATGGTAAATTATAACGGGATTAACTGCTTCGATGCGACCTTCACGAATCCACCATCCTTCAAGTAAGTCTTCACATTTTTTTACACTTTTTCCCCAAATTTCAGGAGTGGCAATATCCCATGATTGTTGCCATGTTTACAAGACTAACTCGTCGTTGTAACCTTGTATCAAATATGGTTATCATAATATGCATATCTCCCAAATATATTCAATTGGATTGAATTGGCAATGATAGGACAGTATTCTTAACACACGATGTCCAAAGCTATGTATAATTTCGCCTACTATATATTATATATATATATATATATATATATATATATATATATAATATATATATATATATATATATATATATATATATTATATATTATATGTGTGTGTGTGTGTGTGTGTGTGTGTGTGTGTGTGTGTGTCTTTCGTTGTGCATGACTTTTAGCTAACGTTAGTAATTGAGGCTTAAAACAGTATTGAGGAAATGTAATATTTTTATTCGTTAACCATTCTTTTATTTTATCTACGCTCCAGGTGTTGGTTGCTTATTTGAAATTTCCGAATGGTTCGTAGCATTATCCATTAGTATAACGGATGGTTTATGCAAACTTGGCAACAGGTTTTCTTTTAACCATTTCACAAACATCTTCGTATTCATATTGTCTTGATAATCGGCTGATTTTGATTTTGATGAAAACATAAGATCTGCTCCCTCAATATAACCATGTTTTCCACCTGCATGCACTATAACATATCTCTTTCCCTTGTTATCGATGTGTTTTATGGATTTAATACTCTCGTCCTGCCAAATTCGTTTGATACCGCCTTTAGCAAAAATTCATGTTTCATCTAAATAAACAAAGGAAGAACAATATTTTTTAAATTTATTATAATTTTTTAAAAATTAAATTCTTTTGTGAACGACAATAGCTCTTTCACACAAAGCCTTTCTATTGTCTTCCTTTTTGAACTTAAAGCCAATCTGTCTTAAAACTCTTCAGACACTTTTCTGTAGCACTGAATCTCAACAAACATGTTCTTTCTTTTCGCGCATTTTATATATTGTTTCACGGAGTTCAAATTTGCAATCTTCGGGAAGATCTATAGTCTTTGGTTGTCGGCGAGATTTTTATTGTGCGACATTTTGTTCCCTTTGTCCATTTTTTTGCTTCTTGCAAAACCGACTTTAATTTTGTTTCACTAATACAGAGTGCATCACACACACGTTTATGTACGGACTGAACTGGTCGCAAAGGGCATCGTGGCTTTTGTCAGCAGTACAATAAAAAAGTACATTAAATATAAAGTTGTCTACATCTAAAATACATCTCGGCAATTTTGGCTTCAATAAACAAATACGCTGCACTAAACTCTCTCTTAACGGACACCTCTATACGGAAGGTTTTTAAAACTAAAATCAGATGGCGATATATGAAACTGTTTCTAAATTTTCGTTCTCGGTACTTTAAACTATCAATAGCCGGTATGTTATACCCGTTACTTTCGGAACTTTAATTGCACATCCACATAAAGAAAACAAATATTTAAAACTAACAAACTAACCCCATCTGTGGCTCAGTGGTAAGAGCGCCTGACTTTAAACCTAAAGGTCGTGAGTTCGAATCCCACTGGGTGGAAATTTTCGTTTATTAAAAAAAAATTAATAAATGAAAATAATTTCTATCCTTGTGTGATCGCTACACACCGGAGGGACCGCAGACGTTCGGATACAATTAGCGTCTCTTAGCAAAGACAATGACGTCGACTTTGCTAAGTATCAAGACAATTACTCTACACACACACACACAAACACATTACACCTCAAATTGTAAGATTGGCGAATGGATTTAGTGTCCGCAGTCATTTAAACACAAACAAACAACAACAACAACTAACAAACTGAAATATTAGATTCTTTTTCTGGTTTCTGAACCATCGTTCTTATATATAAATCATCATCATCATCATGGCTTATTCACTCCTGGCGGAGTGTTTGCCGCCCTTTTGGGCTCTCTGATTCATTTATTGCGGAGAATCAGTCCGCTGTTGTTCTTTTTATTATTATAGCAGCGTGTGTGACTTGGCCCTGTCTACAATTTTCCTTCATTCTTTCCGATCCTTACAGCGCTCCTTCCAATTGTAGATTCTCAGCTTCTTTAGGTCTCCTAAGACTTGATCTCTCCATCTTGTTTTGGGTCTCCCCTTTGGTCTCTTTGTTGTTGGTCTCCATCCAGTTATTCGCTTTAGCGTAGAGTCTGGGTTAGCTCTTTCTGTGTGCCCCAGACACCTGAGCCTTTGCGTCTTAACGAACTTGATTATGTCTTCACTCTCGATGACTTCTTTAACTTATTCATTGGTTAATCTTCTAAATTCGCCTACACTTATCCTCACTGGCCCCATTATTCGTCGAATTATCTTTCTCTCTAAGATTTCTAACCTCATTAAATTTATATAAATAGTATGTAAATAATATATATATATATATATATATATATATATATATATATATATATATATATATATAATATTATAATTCTTTTTATTATAGTTGTAGTACCTAATAAAGTAATAAAATAGTGTAATATCAAGGAAACCGGCACGCCTCTTTGGTGTTTACATTTCACTGAAGCCCAACTCAAATGTCTGATAAAGACATTTGTCTTCGTAGACGTCATTGTATTTATTTGTAGGAACGTTTGCGAACAAATTTTTGTTATTATCGGATTAAATTTCACAATAAATTTTGCGTCTGTTTGAATATCTATTAACTGAAATAATTTTAGTTTAGATGTCATACTAACTGTAGATCCTTTTTATTGGAATAATGATTAGACCAATTTACTTTCATACTTCTACTTTCACAGTAAAATATTCGTTGTCGCAATAATCAAAAACAGTCGTATATTCGTGGAATAACCTATACGGTACTTCATAGACCTTTTCCGGTCGCTTTGCCTGCAACTGCAGCAGATATTCTTAAGATGTGATCTGAGAGAACGTGGAGCGGTGTTCGAAGAGAGATAGAAAATACATAATAGAAAACAACAAAATATAAAAACGTGAACTAACCCAACGTGGAATATCGTTTTTACCTTGAATATTTGCGGTTTATTAAACCTGTGATAGAACAAAACTGTCTATTTTTGGCTAGTGTAGGATAGTTGGCAATCTAATATGGTGGTGTAAGGGCCAGTTTGTATGGTATCGTTTATTGTACGTACTATAGAGGTGTTCGTAGAATAGAAGCTTTCTTTTGTACTGGTGTCATGGTTGTTTTGCGGTGCATACATATAGTTTAATTTTTACTGTAAATAAAACATCTCTAATTGAGTACTCTCTTAGACACTCCTATTACTCATTCCAGATATATTCAACAACATACCGACACAAATAACACCAAAGAACTCTTCGATAAAGTCAGACTACTCACAATTAAATTCAAGCAAAATTTTTGATCTATCAAAGATATCGAAGGCAATGTACAGACGGATTTGGATAAGGTTATAGATGTTTGGCATCTAACTCAGTAAGCATGCTTATGTTATTGAGTTAGATGCCGCCTGTACACAAGTGGCTCCTTCCGGTCGAGGAGATAAGAATACGACCGGGGCCAGAAGACCCTGCCTGTCGTAAGAGGCGACTAATGGGCGGATATGAGAGGTGGAGGGCCGTCGTTTGAGGTGTCGGGTTGGTAGAAACGCACAGAGATGCTTAGTCATCTCAGTCACCGGTCTACATTCCTAGTATCCGAGACGAGCGCCTCGTGGGACCACTCTACTCTCATTTTCCACAAGAGCCGGGTGTGGTTAAACGAGCCAGGTACGGAGGTTCCCCAGAAGCTGACACCGCGGAAGGGAAACGGGTGACCCAGCGCGTAACCACACCTCGGAATGATCTAACGAGTGGTAGAGGAGTGATTCCTCGGCGGCGACCTGTCTACGTGCGAGGTGGTATTCCACCACCTGCGTGCCTTTCCGCCTCCGGGGGGAGGACTCACGGAAGGGTGGCGTGACCCGCAACACAGGTACTACGGGGGAGGTGGAGCCACACGATGTGCAAGCATCGTGTCACCTCCATTTGGTGTCGGACTCGTAGGGGCAGTGGCGTGCGCTAACGGTCGTATGCCGAAAGGCCAGGTAGACCAGGGTCCTGCCAAAATTTATTTTGGAGGGCACAAAGCTCAGCTATGTACACAAGTGGATTTGAGCATAAATTATGGAAAGATACAATACATGCCAAATCTAAGTGAAAATCCAAATGATGACTGCAACAAAATAGGATTAATTCATAAATATAAATCCTTAAGTCATGAAATCCAAATTAGGGTAACAGGGGGAGTGATTGGCCTCTAGGGATTTATTGGCCACTTCTCATTCAAACCGTTTTATTAAGAAATCAAAACAATTGGAAGCATCTCCCATAAAATCGTTAAAATATGGCAACCCTTTTTATTTCGTTACAGCAAACCGTTAAAAATTTGGCAACGTGGCTTTAAAATAGCGGGAAATTGTTTGTGGCGTTGATACTGTGTCTGCCGAACGAGTGAAAATCTTTGTGATAAGTTAGTAACTGGAAGCTGTAAATGTGAGTACACTATGATATTTTTTAGCTGAGCTGTTGTTTCAATCATTTGTTTACTGAAAATAAGTATTGGGGAACCAAATGAAACAGTTTTTAACACTCTAACATCTAAAATACTGTATTTATTGCGTGGCCAATCACTACAAAATATTTTGGTAAAATTCTAGTTATTGGCCATGTGGCCATTTACTACCAAAAATACCTCCGACGTAAAATATGTTTTGTTTATGTGAAATCAATATTAAATAATCACAGTATCTTAACAGAGACGTTATTAATACTATTAAACATGCTATGTGAGTCGTTGGCCGGTGGCCAATAACTACAATATACAAAGGCCAATCACTGACCGTTACATTATTTTCAGATTTTCTGCAAGATGCCGAAAGTTAAAGAGGGCACTAGTTATTCAAAAAAATATTCCGAGGAGGATATTCAAAAGGCTTTAAAAGAAATAGCAGCTGGAGTAGCACTTCGAGAAGTTGCTAAAAAATATAAAGTACCCAGGGCCACACTACAATTTAGACGAAGTTTAAAATTTAAAAAAACTAGTTTAGGTCCAAATCCTTATCTCACTAATGAAGAGGAAGTGGCTCTAGTAAATTGGGCTATAAATAGTTCAAAAAAAGGGTTTCCCAGGCGTAAAGAAGATATCCAATTATCTGTTAAAGCATTCCTTGACAAAATCCCTAGAAAAACTCCGTTTAAGGACAACTGCCCAGGAGAGGATTGGTATAAATCATTTTTAAGACGTCACCCAGTTTTAGCTGAACGAACTTCAGAACCTGTTACATCGGCAAGTTCCACTATTGCAGAGAAGGATATCCGAAAATGGTTTTCAGATATTTATTCTTATCTCACTTCAAAGGATTATAACCATATTCTTACCGATCCATCAAGAATATTCAATGCGGACGAGACTTGTTTCAATCTCTGTCCTAAAACGTCTACGGTTTTAGCTCCAAAGTGTTCGAAGAACGTTTACGAGGTTGAGCACGCCTCTTCCAAACAAAATATTACTGTGTTGTTTACTTTTTCTGCTGATGGTGTGGTTACTCCTCCTCTAATAATATTTGCAGGCAAAAGACTTAAGTCACAAGTTTATGAATCCATACCAAAAGAGTGGGGTGTAGCAACATCTCCTACTGGTTGGATGAAATCAGGGATTTTCAATGATTACATTAGAGATGTTTTTCATCCTTATTTACTGGAAAAGAAGATTAAATTACCAATTATATTATATATAGATGGACATAGTACGCATGTTACATTCGACGTCAGTGAGTTATGCAAAAAATTGGATATTATACTAATTTGTTTGTATCCCAATGCCACACGTATACTCCAGCCAGCTGATGTAGCTGCATTTAAGCCCATTAAAACAGGATGGAAAAAAGCTGTCCTTGCTTGGAGAAGAGAAAATCTTGCAGATTCATTGACAAAACATAAGTTTGCACCTATACTAAAGTCTGTGATTGTCGATTATGCTAAAACTGTGACTATCCAAAATGGATTCAAAGCCACTGGGTTATATCCTTTCAACCCAGATTCAATAGACTTTTCGAAGTGCTTAGGAGGCCAAGAAATCAAAACTTTGCCTTTGGAGGATGTTGAAGAACCAGATGATACTACCACAATTACGTATAAAGCATTAAAGAATATTCTCGGAATGCATATTAAGAATATCAATACTGATATCAGAAATGATATTTGGAAGGAGTTCAACAAAACAAAAGGTGATAATATTGCACAGAATTCAATGTTGAATACCGAGGTTGTCGAAAACTTAGAACAAAAAGTTTACGATTACAATGAAGTAAGAAAAGAAATTAACGAAAACATTATAATGCAATCAAATGAATTTATTGAAACGAATATATTGCCTGTTTTTCAAAATAACCAAACTGTTCAGAATTGCAATGAAGTAAGAAAAGAAATTAATGAAAACATTATGATGGAATCAAATGAATTTATTGAAACGAACATATTGCCCGTTGTTCAAAATAACCAAACTGTTCAGGATTGTAATGAAGTAAGAAAAGAAATTAATGAAAACATTATTATGGAATCAAACGAATTTATTGAAACGAACATATTGCCTGTTGTTCAAAATAACCAACATTTGCATTCAGATCAAGAAATTTTATTTAATGTGAACAGTATGCCAATTATATTCACCGGCTTTCCGAACAACGAAAGTATTATTCTGGAAGAAATACCGTTCGATAACATTGAACCTGCCAACTCAGACACAAATTTAAATGCTAGCATTAACGAGCACCTAACGTTACCCCAAACACCAAGGAGGAAAGGAAAAAGAAATAGTAAAAAAACGTCTTTTGTAATAACTGGAACTGTATGGAGAAATCAAAAGAAAGAAGAGGAGGAAGACAAAATTAAGAAGGAACTGGAGAAAAAGAACAGGTTAGAAAAAAGAAAGCAAAAACAGGAAGAGAAGGCTCAGCAAGAGTTAGAAAAGAAAAAGAAAAAGCTAGAAAAAGCCAAAAATATAAAACCATTGCTTAAAAAACGACAACCGAAAAAAAAAGTAAAAGATACTAACAATAAAATTTTGGAAACTCAAAATACTAAAAAACCAATAGAAAATGAAAACGCTCCAGAAACTAGTACCAATAAATTCTTTGCAGAAAAAGTAGAACGAGCTTCAAGAAATTTGTTTCAAGAACGAAATGTCAACATTGTGTCTGAATATATTCTAATGCCATCAAATCAAGACGAAAATTTAGCAGATATTCTTTCAAGTATAGGTCTAGATCTACACAAAAACAGAAAGAGTGAAAATGGTTTGTGCTACTCGTGTGTCAATGGGATAACATATTCTAATTATGGCTTAAAATGCAATACATGTGAACGATCGTATCATGTTAAATGTATGAAAAAGCACTGTATCCACAAATCTAATTCCCATACCTTTCATTGTTCAACCTGTTTAAAAAAAGTTGCCTAGGTGTATTTTTATTCGCTGCAGTATCATTATATTATTTGTAATATTTTAAATAAAGTAGAAAATCAAATATATCATTATTTGAACTGTTGGTTTCATTTATTTTTGAATTTAATTTTCCAATGTCAATTACTTTCATGAAACCAACCACATACATTTTTTATTACTTTGGAAGTAGGCATTTAAATGATTTAAATACCGATATAAACATGAGGCCAATCTTTGACTTTTTATTGGCCAATCAATGCAATATGAGGGCCAATAGCTGACCAGTTAACTTTGGTTAATAAAAAAATTAGACGAATACGTCTAATACGTGTACGAATACGTGTGTTTCTTTTAATTTCAAGGTCCTGATATTTTAAAAATATAAACATCTTTGAAGGTTCTCAATAAATTTCTTACCTATAACTGAAAAAAAAATTAAACATACAGTTATTTTACTGGTTTCAATTAGTTAAAGGGCCAATCACTACCCTTTTACCCTACTAGGGACAACCAAACTGCTGAACAGTAAGAAAGAATCACTTTAGCGTGGGCTGTATATAGTGCTCTATCAGACATCTTTAAGAGAATCATGCCGAATTATTTGAAAAAGAAGACGTTTGACCAATGTGTGCTTCCAGTCATGACTTACACTATGAAACACTATCCTTAACCCTGGCTACAGCAACCAAACCCAAAGTAGCCCAATGACGAATAGAACGCTCGCTACTTGGACTTACTCTCAGAGATAAAGATAAACGTCAGAATGAATGACGAGCAGTCGACCCAAAAAAAATTACAGTCCTTGGAGACCACGAGCTGACAGGAGAAATAGGGGTGACCTACACTATGGACAGACGACGCGACGTCAAAAGAATGGCTGGTATATACGGAGTGCCGGAAAGGCACCCCGTATATACCTGAATGCCAGACCTCCTCTTCCCACTCTCTTTCAGCAGAGACACATCACACTACTCTCACAAATACCAAAAACGCACTATTTGAATCTGAACTTAACGTACTCTTTTCCGAGATTCAATTTGTCTGAAAAGACTTAAGTCAAAAAAAGCAGCAGGCTATGATTTCATTGCCGTTGATGCCTTAAAATATTTTCCGGTATGGGGAGTAAATATTGTAGCGTAACAACATTTAATATTTTTATTACATTTTGCATCATATTATTATATCACATTGGATATTAGTTTTAAGGTTTAGATTTGTAAAACTCTTTTGCGCCATTTAATAATCTGTACGAGTGCCGATATATTGTATTCCAAAGAACTTTCTAGACATAAGCTTCTAAAGTCGTCAAAGAATCATAACAATGAAACTATCATTAGTAATTTCCAAATTATCGTTTTGAGTCATCCGAAAAATCCGCACAGCAACGCAAGTTGAAAAATAAACTTTTCCATCGACCATAAACCTACTCAGGTAATTTTACCAATGAAAACAGATCCTTCATATACGTCAATTCCAGGAGGTGAGTTGAGATAAGTTTTTAATCGAGCACTGGGTGGGCTCGAAGCTCCTGTTTGCGCTAGCCGCAGACATCAGTAAGTTAAACACAGTCGGAATATTAATAATTTTACTTAACTTGTGTCAATCCTCTCACCGACAAGTTCTCTGGACATAAATTCAAGAAGACTAAAATTTGTAAATGAGCTGTTGTAAGAAAGTTATCGACGTAAAAAAAGTAGTAATAGTAGTAATTGTTTAAATAGACTTGTTAAAACTTTATTTGCGAAACTTTTATTTGTCTCAGATTTCTGGGTGGCTCTTCAAAAAAGTATAGAAAAGTGAACCTATTTATATACGGAAAAAACTTGTTCCCAAGAAAAAAACAGCATCTTCGCACATGGTCCTTCGAGCTGGATCATGTGCGAAGATGCAGGTGTATTTGTCCTTACACCTCGTCCTGATGCCTTTGTTTCCCGCACCAGTCATAGGTCGCTGGTCGTTCACTAAGGACAAACACATCTGCATCTTCGCACAAATATTACATCGATTGTGTAATGAAATCGGACACAATAGCGTCTGGTCTGAGGAGTAGAGAAAGACCATAATTATACCTCTACATCAGAAAGGTTCAATAAATAATTGTTACAAATATAGATTAGTAGCTCCAATATCACACGTTAGTAAAGTAATCCTCTACATCCTACAAAGTCTAGAAAACTTCATAAGTTAACAAATAGCACCTAACAAGGCTGGATTTGTCAAGAGCAGAGGTACCAGAAATAAAATACTTAATCTAAGGAACATCATAGGAAAAGCCAGAAAATATATCAGATCCCGATATTTATATGTTTTGTTGATGAGAAAAAAGCTTTTGTAAAAAGTACAATGTACTAACAAAGCGCCCCCTTCGCTGGCTTTGGTTTCTTTAGTAACATCTCTGTAGACCATCAAGAATCTAACATAACTTGACTCTTTCTTTTTTCTTTGTCTCTTATAATGCACGTATATCTAGATTTTTATTCCTGTCAGTATTTTTTGTTTTCTTATGTTTAAGGATTTTACATTCCAAGTACTGATTCCAAATCTGTTTCTCGCTTTCCACAACTTCGATGTAATTTTTCTTGCATTGGTCGTCACTGTTGGATCTTTTATGTTTCGAGACATAACTGGATTTCTATTAGTTGTACGGGCTGATAGTCTATCAATAAGGTACTAACCAGGCTATATACTTCATCATCATAATCATTGGCTTTTACAACTCTTCGTGAGTTTTTGCCGCGTTTACTATTGCCTTCCATTGATTCCGATCCTGTGCTATTATTTCCCATGGCCTTACTTCCATCTTCTCCAGGTCTTCCCTGACTGCGTCTTTCCACCTTTTTCTAGGCCTTCCTGTCGATCTTTGACCATCTGGTCTTTCCCAAAACACATTGCTAATCAGTCTGTCATCATCACTCCGTACCACGTGGCCTGCCCATCTTAATCTATTGACTTTTATGTATCTCACGATGTTTCCTTTCCCGAAGAGAGTCTCTATTTCATTGTTGTATCTGCTCCTCCATTCATTTGTCACGCTGTTCCTGCAAGAACCATATTTAATTCGCAGGATTTTGCGTTCCCATACTAATAGTGTTGCCGAGAGGGGGCATTTGGGCCTGTGGGACACATCGCCGGCTCTTCGGACTTCTTCCTGTCCCCGGAATTTGATCGGGTGTTGACCATCTTTGTTTGTCGCTATCGAAAGGGTTAATAATCGCTACTGGTATAAAGTAACAGTTACCGTGACAAGTATCGGTTATAGGTAACAGTTCCAAGGAACGGTTACGAAATAACGGATCAAAGATAGAAAACAGAACAGGTACAATAATCTAAGTATTCCTTGACTTACGGAAGGAATAGCTTAGTAAATCAAAATAAATCAAACGGTATAAAAATATAATACAAGGTAAATGCTCCTAGGTGTTTCTTGACTTAGGACAGAAATATAAAAGAAAGTGAAAATATGCAAATGTGTAAATAAAATATGGAAATATTTCTAAGTGTTTCTTGACTTACGGAAGAAACGGCTTAGAAAATAAAACATTCAAAGTATAAAAACAAGAAATGCAAAAGGGAAATAGATTATAGAAATATGTCTAAGTGTTTCTTGATTTACGGAAGAAACAACTTAGAGCAGAAAATAAACAAGAGAATATGGTATAATAGATGTACAAATATTTATAAGTGTTTCTTAACTTACGGAAGAACAACTTATAATAGAAACAAGAAAATCAAATACAGAAAAGATGTGAAAATATTGCTAAGTGTTTCTTGACTTACGGAAGAAACAACTTAACGAAAAATAGAAAATAAAATAGTCAATAATATGAAATAATATCTTAGATATAAGTATCAGAAATAATAATGCAAATATGAAAATACTTCTAAGTGTTCTTTTGACTCACCGGAAAAGAACGACTTAGACACACACAAATTAACAAGTCGAATAAAATAGCAAAGCAATATTTCTAAGAGTTCTTTGACTTACCAGAAAGAACAGCTTAGATACAAATACAAGAAAATAATCAATCAAAATAATCAAATAAAATATCAAACAATAAGTACATGAATAATGTGTAATATTCTAACCTGAAAAGGTCTGAATATACAATAATGCTAAAATAAAAATGGTATGTAGGAAATCAGAAATAAAACAATAACTTAGTTGGAACAATAATAGCACCGACTAGGTCTACAGTAGAAGAGGCAAGCTCAACTGACCGATGAGAGAAATTCCATCTGCTTTTATATAAAACAAATCCTTTGTTTTACGTAGCAAAAGTGGAATTTCCCTGCATCGAGTCAATTAGAAATTCGGATTTGCCCAAACTTGGAATTTCCAAGTATTTCTCCGAATTTCTAAATGCGTCCGGCACGGCTGTCAGCTTCTCCCTGACACGCCTCCGGAGACAATAGCTTATTGATTTCTTTCTTTTTCAATGTCCATGTTTCACTTCCATATGTCACTGCTGGTCGTATTATGGTTTTGTACCTCCCGTTCTCCTGTCTTTTCACTGGTAATTGTTGCTCCTAGGTATTTGAATTCTTTGACCACCTCAAAATTATGATCGTTTATGGTAATGTTTTGTCTTATTCGCTGTCGTTCCTTTTTTGATACGACCATGTATTTAGTTTTTTCTTCGTTTATTTTCAGTCCTACGCTTAGTGTTGCTTCTTCAAAGTTCGATACTATATCCTTAACTTCCAGTGTTGTCTGTGCTACTGCATCTACATCATCTGCAAATGCGAAAATAATTTTTGCTCCTCTGGTAGTTATGTCTGGTTTGACTCTGGTATAGATTTTTCGCATTGCGTATTCCAATGCTAGGTTAAATAGTAATGGGGACAGCGGGTCTCCCTGTCTGAGCCCAGTGCTTATGCCGAAAGCCTTTAAAGTTTTGCCTCCTATTCTAATTTGTGCTTCTTGGCTATACACTTCGTCCTTCTTTATTCGGGCTTGAGACCGGCAAGAGTTCCGTTGAGCTAGTCAATCCACCCAACTGTACTGCAGGCGAAGTGTTGTACAATAAACTTAACTTATTACTCTACAATATGTGAAAACAACTATAGTTCTAAGATTCTAAGGAACTAAAACCCATCAGCTACCAATTTGGTAAAATGGTCACAGATTAACTGATAAATTTGATCGTAATTTCAAAACATATAGAATTGTAATATTCTAATGGAACAATTATATACATGCAAGATGACTTTGTAAATGTATTAATTTCATCCCTGCTTCTTTATGTAATAAAGGTCACTGCTTACCTACCAGTGAAAGAAATATTCCAGAAAAATATCGATAATACGCCTTTACGCGTTACCTCAACGAAGAAAATCAAAATAATTTATAGTTGCTTAAAGCCTAAAATCGTGAATTTTCATCAAACTCCGCTTTCCGCCATTAGGCAATATTCAAGCACCATTAACATTAACTTCTTTCTCCATATACCTGAGAGAAAGTATTGAGGGTTTTTCACTTTTTCTTGAGAAACGAGGTTATCGCTGTCCGCCTCAGCTGTTATTTATTTCTTTATATAAATTCCACCATTAGTAATAAATTTTTCGTCAGGGTTAATAAATCATATGAATAAGTGGTGTGTCTGTATTCCATTTGTAGACGTTTAGTCGTACGAAATGCGAAAGGTAGTAAAGACATTTAAAAAAATTCAGTCTTCTGGGGTAAAATGAAAAAGAACATCTACACATCCGAGATAACATTCCTATTTCCATAAGTGATACTTAATACGAAATTAATTTTGATACATGTAAAAATCAATATTAAATTTCTGCTTTTAAGATTTTAGATAAAAAATCGCTATGTAAATATTTATCAAAACAGTGCAATTTTAAAAATGTCACAGTAATAATTCATTAAATTATACAGTTCATGCAAAATAAACAATGCTTGCTTGCTTTATGAGAAGTAGCTGCTTACACGCGACGGACAAATTCAAAACAATATTTACCATGCTGAACAAAATTTGTTTGAACTGTTAGAACTTTTTTGTGAAGGATATCTCAACAAAAGTATTTTTTTTAGGTAAAAGTGGTCGTCTTTGTATTTACGATACCGAGTGAATAGAGTCCAGAAATTTTGGATTTGGACTGGAACTAGTTTATAAAATCGAACACATCATGTAGTCATAGTCCATAGATGAACATGTGGTGCCTCCTCTATAAAATTTTATACATAAATCACGATAAAACTAAATAGATAAGGAGTGTCGAAAATAAACCTGCCGGACATGGTCCCGCGAAAAATTAGAGTAGTTAAACGACCAAAAACCAGAAACGATAACAAGGTTGTATCCTATAAAACTTTGAATGAAACTAGGATTCCAAACTTACGTATCAAAAACGCTTGATTTGACGGCATCCCTGCAGAATTCCTTGCTCGCTTGATATACACAAATACATACGTTTCTGAGAATTTTGATTGGAGGGTGGAGCGGACGTGGAGCACAAATACATACGTTTCTTTATGAGAGGTCTCCAAGTCGAAGGTAACCATATGCCGTCATCTCTTTTATTAAGACAATTTGTCCTTTTTTTAATTTTTATGGCTTCTCGGATAATTCTTGGTTTATACAAGCGGATGGGGACTATGGTTCTGGAGTTTTCAAAAATACTTTTGTGACCTTGTAATGTTATAATCGTCACATCTCTATTAATTTATATTTAAATTATTATTTAATTTTAATTTCTTTATTAATTTCTTTATCTTCAGTTTAATTTTTACTATTTTTTATTTAAAAAGAAGTTGGCGCTCTCTGTTTTTCTTTTCCTCCTCTGTCTTTATTTTCTCTTTCTTTTTGTCCCGTAGAATAAATATTCACCCTCTTTCTTTCTGTCCGGCAGACTATTCTGTTCCGTGTTGACAGACAAGCTAGTTTCATGATATCTATAGCAACATATATACCTATGACATCTGTGCTAACTTCATTTAGTCTCCCACTTTCTGTCAAAACAACTTTTCTAAGGTGGTGGGATTATTTTTTGCCTCTTTTTGAAATTTTTAAAAGAAGGCAAAAATTATTATAATATTCATTTTATAGTCTACAAATTCTCTTGGGGTAAGTACTTTCATTGTGATATTTATTCTATAATTTTGAACGCATTTCTAATTTTCATAACCTTACTTCTTTCACCAAATCACGTTTCTGAATTATAATTTGTTCTGACTATATGCATTAGGACTCTTTAACAGAATTTACCTAAGTAGTAACAATTATAATTCATTTTATCCTTGCTATACGCTATTTGTTGAATTGTAATTTTGTAAGATGGCAAGGAAGTAAACCTTTCTTCTTGATGTGTCTCTAATGCAAGCTGTTCCGAATATTGAAGTTTATTGGCATATTGACAACTTGACAACAAGATGGTGTTGACCTAGAGCTGAAATTAAGTTTCTTGCTTAAAATTCGAACAAAAATAGAACGTTCATAAATCCATAAATTCATTGGAGATAGATGGCGCTATACGGAGATAGATGCCGCTATACGAGTAAGAGTGTGTGTTTAAATCTAGCTCCGAGAAAACCTAAATTATTTAAGGTAAATCGCATTAATTTTAATAGTTTTCAGTCTAGTTAGTGAAGTTATACGAATAGTTATTACAAGTTTAAATAAAATGCCATCAACGAGAAATACTCCTGAAATAATCAATAAAGGTGTTGTAGCACGTGTTGAGAAACTTGAAGAAGCTTTACAACAAGGTATGAAGGATCTAAGAAGTCAAGTAACCAGTAATATCTCAGGTACCCAAATAGATTCTATAAATAATTTTGAGAAAAATATGTTAAAATTAATTAATTCAGTCAAAGAAGAATTAAATAAAGTGCAAAAACTTTGCACTTTAATTCAAAACCAATAATAATAGCATTGAATATCTAAAACAAGACAAACGTCTTAAATGCCTTATTATCAATGGTATCGAAGTTATGATAAGAGGCCAAGACCGGTAGCCGTTGTGTTTGTAAACAGATGGTTGAAAACAAAAATGTTTAATCAGAAGAAAAATCTTAAAGGATGCAGCGTCGTGATTAGTGAAATGCTTTCTCCTGATTGTCAGGAATTATTAAGAAAATTGAGAACATCTGTGGGTACTAGGAACTGCTGGACATATCAAGGTAAAATATATGTATCGCAAAATGGGCCAAAGAAGCTAATATTATCTGAAAACGACCTTGCTTTATTATAATTTAATTTTTTTTTTATACATGTTGGTTGACAATTAGGGTTAATATTATTATTAGTTATAATGGTATATCTCGGGGATAGATTTTGGCATATAGGTACTTGCTTTATTATCATTTTTCTTTGAACACTTTATTTTTGTTTGTGTTAATTATTGCTTTAATTGTCTGAACTTAAGCGAATTAAATTTATTTACTGTTAGATTATTTTCTTTACGCTGAAATTTAAATTTAACTGTACACCTTGAGTTATTTAGTAAAAAATCTTTAGTTTATAACCTGTTTTATATTAAATAGTAATATCTATTTATTTTTTTTACACTGTTGATACATTACCATGTGAATTACTGTTTATGTAAATAATATTCATCTACAAATTGTGCTTAAATTGTTTATATAATCTTTTGTATCAATTTAGTAAGGATCTAATCAAAGCAATACATGAGTAATTTAAAGTGTGCTCATATAAACTCTAGATCGCTAGTTGCGCATTTTATTGATGTAAAAGAATCCTACTGAGGATAAAATTTTGTCTATTGACGTAAAACATATACCCGAAATAAGCGATCATGAAATGGATGTTTTAAAATTTAGTTGTGATGTCAAAACTAATACAAATAAATTTATTACTACTAGGAATTTCAAAAATTTAATTTTTTTTATTATTGAGTTAATTTCTCGACAACTAAGATCATTTTCATGGTACAGTCAGGTACCTAGTGTAGTGTGTGTATAGAGTAATTGTCTTGATACTTAGCAAAGTCGACGTCATTGTCTTTGCTAAGAGACGCTAATTGTATCCGAACGATTTTGAAATCGACAGTAAAGTCGATTTTCTCTCTAATAATATCATTACTTTACTTGACATACATGTTCCATCTCAAGACTTTTAGAATCTCAAAAAAATATGCTCCATGGTTAACTAATACCATCAAGCAATTAATGTTAGATAGGGATAAAGCACTTACTGCTTAAAAGTTTACTAAAAATATAAATCAATGGAATGACTACAAAATATTACGTAACTTAGTAACAGCCCTGACTATAAGGGAGAAAAAATCATATTTTAAAAACAAACATGATCAATCTTCTAAAGATATGTGGAATAATTTAAAATATTTGGTAAATAATTGCAAATCCAAAAATAACTTCGAAATTAAAAACGTGTGGAATGCAAATGAGATAAATAAACACTTTATTGAAGTCATACCAAACATGAAAGCAGACATTGATACACAAATATTCTATGAAAATAACTTTAAGCATTCCCTCTGTTCTTCTCTTACCTTTAAACCAGTATCTGAAATTAATATTTTACATATTATTAATAGTATTAAAAGTAAAGCTATCGGTGATGATGGTATTAACATATTAACGCTGCAACTGTGTATTCCCTTTCTTCTACCGTATATCACACATATCATTAACGTTTGCTTAACAAATTCAATTTTTCCCACTAAATGGAAACGGGCACATGTTATCCCTTTACCGAAGATTAAAATTACAGAAAGCATGAATGAATTAAGACCAGTAACTGTTCTGCCTACATTATCTAAAATTTTGGAAAAGGTGATTGATATTCAGTTACAAACGCATTTAAAAAATAACAACATAATCCCTATGATGCAGTCCGGTTTTAGGTCCAGATATAGCTGTCTTTCTGCTTTATTAAATATTACAGATGATATTTTTAGAGCCTATGACCAAAACAAAATATCAATTCTGATTCTTCTAGACTACTCAAAAGCTTTTGATACAATTAACCATAATTTGTTATGCTCTATTTTAAAATATATTGGTCTAGAAGCGAGAGCAGTTGATCTAATGAAATCATATCTTTCTAATACGTAGAAAGATAACGAAAGATTGACGACGTCAAGCAGTAAAACTTAATCAAAATATTTCTTCATTTCTAGATCTTCATACTGGTGTGCCTCAAGGATCTATACTAGGTCCAATTTTATTCTCTATATACACATCTAATTTTCCCTCTGTATTTTTGTCCTGTTCACAACATTATTACGCAGACGATACCCAACTCTATAAATATGTCATTTTATCCAAATGAGTGTGATTAAGCGGTAAATGTAATAAATCATGACCTTTTTAATCTGCAAATTTTTTCTCAAAATCATTGTTTAAAATTAAATACATCAAAAACTCAGGGTATCATTTTTGGGAGGAATCTCCATAGGAAAATATTTTTAGAGAATTATGCCAATCGAATTATCTTAGGAAATGACAATTTAATTTTTAGCAAAAAGATTAAAAGCCTAGGGGTTTAGTTCGACGAAGATTTAAGATTTACATATCATGTAAGTATTTGTTTACAAAGAGCTTACGCAGTTTTAAAATTACTGTATCAAAGCCGTAATTTATTAAGTAGGGCCAAAAAGTCATTATTATGTAATGCTCTGGTATTATCAAAATTAAATTATTGTGACGTGCTTTACAATGGATGTCTCACTGAATTTGATTCATGGAGAATACAGAAATTGCAAAATTCTTGGTTGCGTTTGATTTTTGGTATCAGGAAATTTCAAAGTATAAGTCATGTTTTCACCGTAGTCAAGTGGCTAAATATGAAAAATCGTCGGAAACTTCATGCTTTATGTTTTTACCATAAAATCATTCAGGAGAGAGTTCCACCATATCTGTACAATCGAATAACTTATAGGACAGAAGTTCATAATCTTAATCTTAGACACAAGAATATCCTCACTTTACCTAAACATACAACATGCTTTTTTAAACGTTCATTTTCGTATTCCATTGCTAGCAATATTAACAGTTTGTCCTCCAATATTAAAAATCTATCTATTGTCAAGTTCAAGAGATTAATTTATGAGCACCTCTTAGCTAAACAGTAATTTAAAAATTTCAGAATTAAAAAAGAATAAATAATTTATAGTTTATAAATTTGATATGTAATACTTTACGTTCATTGTAAAATACAATAATTTGATTATTTAGATATAGTCTATCTATCCTTTCTTCGGGGGGTTAGGTGGAAAGGCAGTTGTATGCCGCTGTTACACACAGTGGTATACAATCTGAATCTCGCCCTACTTATATTATATTTTATTGTAAAAAAAAATTTAATTTGTTTGTTAATAAAGACATTTATTATTATTATTATCCAGATTTAGCCATACGGCTCACACTCCCTCTAAGGGGAAAATTCACTCATCCCAGATACCTACGGTATCAAAAGGATTGAGCTCTGGTGGGACTCTTTCCATGTTATCGAGTCCTAGGTGACTTGGTACGTCGGTTTATCTCCTAAAAATTTTCGCACGCATCTAGACGTCGAAAGTAGCACAGCTTTCTGCATGACCTTATATAGATGTTCATTTAGACCCAGCTTTTTTATGTTTTCTAGGAGGTTCTTCGGAATGACTCCAGTGGTAGAAAGAATAATCGGTATCGTCTGGGTACTTTCCATTCTCCATTGTCTTCTTATTTGTATTTCCAGATCTCTGTACTTGGCGATCTTTTCGTTGTACTTAACACGCAGATTATTGTTGTTAGGTATCGCCACATCAATTAGAGTTGTTTGTCTTGTTAGTTTATTAACTAGCACGAGATCTGGTCTATTATGTGCTACGGTTTGGTCTGTGAGCACAGTACGATCCCAGTATAGCTTGTAGTTGTTATTCTCAAGCATACTCTCTGGAACGTATTGATAATATGGGAGATGGTTTGTTTGTAGAAGTCCCAGTTTAATAGCTATCTCTTGATGGAGGATCTTCCCTACTGAGTCATGCCGTTCCTTATATTCAGTTGCAGCAAATGCCTGGCAGCCTCCGGTAAGATGTTGGATCGTTTCTTGGGCTTGACATCCATATCAGCATTTGTCGTTTTGGGCCTGAGGGTCTTTGACAATATATTTCAGGTAATTTTTGGTTGGTATAACCTGATCCTGAATGGCGAGTAATGAACCTTCTGTTTCAGGGAACATCTTTCCTGATGTCAGCCAATATTTCGACGCTATATTGTCGACATAGTCTTGGCTGACTTCATTCGGATGTCGCCCGTGCAGAGGTTTACCCATCCAGATGCGCATTTTTTCGTTCTTAGTAAGATGGTTTATGCGCATTTCTGGTTCCCTCAGGTTGATCGGTGTTGTGTCATCTACTGCGCAAATCGCGCGATAAAGAGTAGATGTCTCCGCCTGTACCTGAAAATAAGTTCTTAAATTATTAATCTGTTTATCTAATTGCTCGCTTATATCAATAAGTCCTCGTCCTCCTAAATATCGTGGTAATGTCGTTCTTTCTACTGCACTTCGAGGATGGTGTTTTTGTGCCTTTGTGAGGTGTGTTCGTACTTTTCTCTGAAGATTTTCTATATCCGTTTTAGTCCACTTAATAATGCCAAATGAGTAGCTAAGCGCGGAAAATGCGTAGGTGTTTAATGCCTTAAACAAATTTTTACTATTAAGATGTGAGCGGAGTAGCTGTTTTACCCTTCGTATGAACTCTGATGTTAATTCGATTTTCATTTGTTTATGATCAATTTTCCGCGCTTGCTTTACTCCTAGATATTTATACATGTCATTTTCGCCCATAGCCTCGATGTTTTGGCCATTTTGCATGTCGAATCCCCCGGGCTGAACCTTTCCCTTGACTATATTTAGTACACGACATTTGTCTAACCCAAAGTGCATACTAATATCATTTGAAAAAGTTTCTACAGTTTTTAGCATTTGATCTAAGTGAGTTCGAGTGGAAGCCATTAGTTTCAAATCATCCATATACAACAGATAATTAAGCTTCGCCACTACAGTGTTGTTGTTTTTAATGCTAAAACCTGAGTCAGTGGAGTTCAATAGTTGGGATAGTGGGTTCATCGCTAGACAGAACCACAAGGGACTTAGCGAGTCTCCTTGGAAGAGGCCGCGGTTAATTGCGATATTTTCCGTTTCGATATTGTTTTCACCAGGTATTTGGAGGTGAATTTTAGTCTTCCAATCTGTCATTATATGTCTTAAGAAGGTCACTATATTATCATCGACTTTATATATTCTTAATATATTTACCAGCCATTCATGCGGCACTGAGTCAAAGGCTTTCTTATAGTCAATAAAAGCAGTAAAGAGGTTCCTTTTTTTGGTGTATGCCTGATTAGAAATGACTGAGTCGATAATAAGTTGTTCTTTGCAACCCATGGAGCCCTTGGCGCATCCTTTCTGTTGAGGTTCTATGATATTGTTTAGAGCGCAGTGTTGGTAGATACGCTGGGCTACACAGGATGTGACCAATTTATACAGAGTTGGAAGACACGTAATTGGGCGGTATTTGGCTGGATCTTGGGTGTTATTTTGATCCTTCGGTATTAAATAAGTTGTTCCCTGAGTTAGGAATGATGGTATTTCCTGCGGATTAGAAATAACACGATTAATTAATGTCGACAGGCACTCATGAGCACTCCAGAACTTCTTAAGCCAGAAGTTTTGAACACCATCTGGTCCAGGAGATTTCCAGTTATGAAGCTCTTTGATGATATTAGAGACTTCTTCTGTGGTGAAGGGTTCATAAACAGTTGTGCGGTAGTGTTGACAGCTGTGCGTCGTATCTTCTATCCATCCAGCATTGGTGTTAAGAGCAGCTGGTGTGGAAAGTTGATTTCCCCAAAACTCCTGAATGTCTTCTTGGCTTGGATATGATTTATTGGCACTTTCGACAGTGGAATTAAGTTTCCGATAGAACGCCTTCTCGGCATGCTCAAAAAGCGCATTGTCACATTTTCGGCTGTTACTAACCTTGTACCTCCTTAGTCGTCCTGAATAAATGGAGAGTTTTTGTTTTAATGTATCCAGGCACTGATGGGCTGTGATGTTTACTGGATCATATTGCGAGTGTCTTGCAGTGCTTAGCATTATTTGATCAGCTCTTTTTATGACTTTTCTACTTGTTGTTCCTCGTATATATTCTGTCATTTGACCAATGTCCCTACGCAGTAATTCAATCTTGTTTAGAAGCCGTTTCTCCCAGGGTGCAGCTCTGTTATCAGTCCTTCCGGCATTGGTACCCCGTCGTGTTCTGATCTTAATTCCCATTATATTAGCTATTGCTGTTGCTGCACAGTAAATAAGCATATGCAAATATTCCAGCGTATGGGCTTCTACGACGTAATTGGGTAGGACTTCAGTATTTATAATTTGTAACAGAGCACCTAGTTTTTTAGAAGAGTTTATTTTTGGTAGCGGTGGTCTGCTAAGTGGATTTGTTCCATTAAACTCTTGTACGGCTCGTGCCATTTCGTTTACCAGAGTATCGCGTAACTCGTTGTTGTCCTGTAGTGTATTATCAGGTTGAGTTTCTTGTATGGTAAGCTCAGGAATCTGCTCATGTCTCTCATTAGGGACTTGATCTACATTTACCTCTTGGTGATTAATCTCCCGTTCGACTTCGCTTCTGATGGTATTGCGTCTAGCCTCTGGGATAAGATTATTTCTTATAATTACCCGGTATTGATCAGCAACTCGTTGTTCAGTTACTTGAATTTATTATTATTATTATTATTATTATTATTATTATCCTTTTTTAGATTCTACGATTTGTTTGGCCTATATAGGATCGGGCACAGTCTCCACAAGGAATTGCATAAATTCTGTGTTGTTCATTTAAAATGTTGTCTTTGATTGCCTATGTAGGCCAAAAAATTCGTAGAATACAAAATAGTATTTATTTATAGTATTTCTGTTCGCAATTCAGACAAATCAAGAATTATCCGAGAAGACATAGAAATTAAAAAAGACCAAATTGTCACAATAAAAGAGATGACGGCATACGGTTACCTTCGACTTGAAGAACTCTCATAACGAAGATATCGTCGGCTCCACCCGTCAATCAAAATCCTACTGTCAGAAATGTTCGCGCCAACCCCCGCACCAATCCCCACACTAACCCCCACGCCAATCTATACCAAAACTACGTCATTATCTACGGTATAAATCAACCGTTCTCTACTACCAGTACCAGCAATGCATTGGTTGGTGATCAGTATAGTAGTGACTGGGGGCTCGAGAGACTGAGACCTTGGAAGCCCTGAAGAAGACATCGAAGAGGATGTCGAAAATTCGGCGCAATGATAATCAACGCGGTTTAACCCGGAAGACTTATGAGTTTAATATTAACTCCTGTAGTAGTATTGTTACGATAAAACATGACTCATATCTCTAAACATCTTTTTCATTCTGATATTTTCTAGATTCTCCGACCCGCTAAAAACCTGTCTGGCGTGACCTTCCAGTCTATTTGTTCAATCACAAATTAACCCCTTAATTTGTAATCTCACATTATTCTTAACTTCTTAATCTTTTAGTTTCACCGTGTATAAGTTTGCATTATACATATTGCAAAACCATATCGTATGATAATTTAATAATTAGTTCATTTACCTACAACTAAATAAATTGCCGAATAACAATATTTTCTAATTGAACTTCCTAAGTGTCGCAATTAAGGCGTAGATTAAATTGTATTATAAGCAAAAGTTAGGTGGTGTGATATGAACGAAGCAATGACCTAAGGTGCTTATGTATCTATTATGTGTGAGATTATAAATTGGGGATTTGAGTTCAAATGAACTCAATATGTATACATAAGGACCAAAATGAATTAATAACGGACCCTAGCGATATACTTAATACTTGGAAAATGTACACAGCCAATTTGTTCAATGATGACAGAACACAAAAACCACCACAACTGGGAGACCATTTGTATGGCCCAAGTATTTTGAAAGCTGAAATTGTACACGCTATCAAACTATTAAAAAGTAACAAAACACCAGGACCAGATGATATGTACGCAGAAACAATCAAGTTACTTAATGAAGAAAACCTAGACATTATTGTCAAGCTCTTTAACGACATCTACGATACGGGCCAGATTCCAAAAGATTGGCTTCGATCTACATTTATTGCCCTACCAAAAACACCACGTGCGAACTTCTGCAAGGACCACCGACTAATAAGCCTAATGAGTCACTTTTTAAAACTTTTCCTGAGAATACTTCACACTAGATTGTTTAAGAAATGTGAAGAGGTCAGTGGATGGAGTCAGTTTGGTTTCAAAAATGGACTTGGCACGAGAGAAGCGATCTTTAGTATGCAAACGTTGATACAGAATTGTTTAGATCAAAGAAAGGATGTTTTTATCTGTTTCATCGATTACGAGAAAGCATTCGATAATGTAAAACATGAATTGATGATAAAATACCTACAAGAGTTGGGATTGGATGCAAAGGATATAAGAATCATCGCCAATCTGTATTGGAATCAGACAGCAACAGTACGTCTTCAAAATTTCAACGAAACAGAAGATTTCTCCATTAAAAAAGGAGTAAGGCAAGATTGTATACTGTCCCCAATGCTGTTCAATTTATACGTAGAAAAAGCCTTCGCAGAAGCAGTGGAGGACTCTAATAAGGGTATTAAAGTTAACGGCATATTTATTAATAACATCAGGTATGCCGACGATACAGCCATAGTGGCAGATAACATCGAAGATCTTCAATGCCTTTTAAATGATCTAACTCTTGCAAGTGAAGCTCGGGGTTTGAAAATAAATATCTAGAAGACAAAATCAATGATTATAAGTAGAAATGATTACCCCAACGCAAAGATATATGTCTCTGGAGAAGAAATCGAACAAGTCAGGCAATTCAAATACTTGGGATGTTTGCTGAATGAGGGTTGGGACCCCGAGAATGAAATAAAGAGCAGAGTTGAACAAGCCAGAAATGCTTTTTTGAGGCTTCGTAAGTTTCTGACTGATCGCAAATTGGACTTCAATCTCTGATAAAAGATGCTTAAATGTTACGTGTGGCCTGTTCTCCTGTACGGAATGGAAGCATGGACGTTAAAGGCCAGTTCCATTAACAAACTTGAACTGTTTGAAATGTGGTGCCTGCGTCGAATGCTCAGAATATCATGGACGGACAGGGTCAGAAATGAGGAAGTACTCAGAAGAGCGGGCTTACAGGATAGGGAACTTTTTAATTATGTAAAAAGTAAGAAGACTGCATACTTGGGGCACATTATACGATAAAAACGATACACTTTTCAGCAACTGATTCTCGAAGGGAAAATAGAGGGTAGGAGAGGTCTCGGACGTAAAAAAATGTCATGGCTGCGCAATATTCGACAATGGACAGGAATCCACAGCTGTGAAATGCTTCGCAATGCTGCTAAAAACAGAATTATTTAAACCAGAATATTTAACATCTCACCTGACAAGACGATGTACGGTGGACGCCTACGCAGAAATGCACGGCACCTTAAGAAGAAGAAGAACACAGTCAATATTGAGTAGTTACCGAACTAACACCATATTGTGTAATTACGAGTTGCTGTCAATAAATAATCACCTTTACTCCACAACTTCAACATTTATTAACCTTACCAGCATCGATCGACGAGAAGCGGACAATGGGGCATTACGAACCGAACCGAACTTCACTACTAAGGTCGATATATTTTCCACTATTCGAAAGGTGTCGCCGGGATTCCATATTAGCGGTTGTTTGATATATATATATATATATATATATATATATATATATATATATATATATATATATATGTATATATATATATATATATATATATATATATATATATATATATATAGACATTTTTATTTGAAAACAAGTTAGTCCGAAAATATAATTGTATCGAGTTTGAAATGTAACACGCGTATTGTACTAAATGTAAATAAATTATATAATTATAGTGTGAAAATAAATAAGTATAATATTGTATATAAACTTTAATAAACTAAGTGTTAGAACATTTTATAATAAATAAAGTCAATGAAGTAGACTTACAATTTCAGTACAGTATTAATCTTAGCTCTAGGTTTAATTGTACTAACACCGCGGAAACATTAAATATTTTAGCAAAAGCTGCTATCGCTTTGTTGAAACAAATGATCAAAAACATGGCTCAGAAGGACAAATTCGTTAAACTTTCCGTGCTCGAATCGGTATTAATACAGTGTTATGACTCATTTAAACATTCCTGCTTCGTCAGGCACTCGGAATGATATAAATTCAGAAGAGTATCAGGAGAGTTTCCTGAGATCAGGAACCGACTCTTTTTCTATACTTTCAGAATCCTATCAAACGTACAACTTCTCCTTCCCTTTTCTAGATTCAATCAATAATCTTTTAGTATTTCAAACAAAGAAACAAGTTCAGTTTCTACGAAATCCATCGAATTAATATTCTGTTGTTTTCAATACACACCCAACATATTATAGTTAATACTACTATAAGAAGAAATATTTTTACATTACATTACTTTACATATTGCTCAAATAACACGAAGCACTGGAGTGCTCATTATATATTATTATTATATTAACCCTTATCCGGGCAACACATTTTCCCTACGTAACCAAGCAACTCGGTTTCATTGGGGCCACCTCTGTTCTTGAATGAACTATTCATATTTACCCATATATTTCTAATATTCTTTTTGTATTTTTCATTAAAGTTAAATTTAAATTTTCTAGATTAAAAAAAAGGTTCTACTATAGAATGCAAGAAAAGTGTTGTAGGAAAAATATTTATTCACAAGTAATAAACATTTGGAGCCAAATAAAGACTTAATTAATAAATAAACAAAAACGGGATTTTTATTTAAAAAGACGGGATAATGTTTACGCATACCGTGGAAAAAGATTACGGTGTTGTTGCCTTTCATTATTGTGTATGAGAAAAGATTATGCTAATTAGCAGCTTATGTATAAAGTACCGACAAAAACAATTTTTACAAAACGAATAATACGCAAAGCCAGAAGAATATTATTCCCTCTCTTTTTAAGTGCAGCGGCCAAATTAATCGTGGTTAGCTTCCGTGACTGATAAGCCAGTCTATTAACGAAAATGTCGGAGGCATGAATATCTTTCTCTTCAATCCTGACCCCCCAGGGGAGTGTAGTGGTCGACGTGATGTCGTGTATTGTGCGTCTCCAGACATCTCTGTCTCTAGTCATTTCTTTTAATTCATGCATAGGTCTTTGGCATATTCCTGTAATTTGATCTATCCATCTTGTTGGGGATCTTCCTCGTGATCTTCGGCCTTCTACCTTTCCTTGTATTATGAGTCTTTCCATGTTTTCTGTGTTTGCTCTCATAACATGCCCAAAATATTTTAATTGTTGGAGATGGACTTTACTAGAGAGTCGTTGGCTAACTTTTAGCTCTCTTAAAATTGAATTATTTGTTCTACGGTCGGTCCAAGGAATTCGTAACATTCGTTTCCAACATAACATTTCAGTGGCGTCTATCTTTCTTCTCTCCGATTGTCTCAGAGTCCAAGATTCACATCCGTAGGTCAGTATTGGGAATATTAAGCAGTTGATCAACCTCATCTTTATCGCTCTTGAAATTTGACAGTCCTTCCATATTTTGGTCATTTTTGTTGTGGCAACTTTTGCTAGATCACATCTACGTTTAATCTCTTCTTGTAATGACCCTGTATTTGTGATTAATGATCCTAGATATAAGTATGAGCTCACAACATCGAACCGGTCAATTGTGGTTATGTGTGGATGATTGTTGTGTAGTCTATCCACTATCATGATCTTTTGTCTTTGATATGTTTAGTTGCAGACCAAATATTTGACTTTCGTTTTCGATCAGTCGTATAAGTTCCATCAGCTCTGCTTGACTATTTGCAAGAAGGGCTGTGTCATCTGCGAAACGTAGGTTGTTTAGTTTATGACCATTTATTGAGATGCCCTTTTCCCATCCTTCAAGTGCTCTTCGCATAATATACTCCCCATATATGTTGAATAATTGTGGAGATAGTATACATCTTTGTCTGACACCCCGTTCTGGATGAAACTGGTTCGAAAGTGTGTCAAGTACTTTAACTGATCCAGTAGTGTGTTCATATAGTTCAGTTATAAGCGTAATTAGATGTTGTGGTACGCCGACTTCTTTTAGTTTTCGCCATAAGTATCTCCACTTGACCCTGTCGAACGCTTTACGGTAATCTATAAAACAGATGTATAGTGGGATGTTGAATTCCCACATTTATAGTATTAATTCTTCTTTTACAGCCTATAATCCCCGAAATCTTTGTATTATATAAATATAATATAAAAATGAAGTTAATGCAACGAAAATGATATATTTGTATATTAAGATTATTTCCAAACGTATTTTCAAAGTATGTATTTGTATGAATTTTAGTTTACAGCTGAATTGAGTAAGTCAATATTCAGCAACATACTGCGTAAAAACAAACTGACATTTACTCAAATTCCATGCACATGCCGGGATACAAATTAGTCAAATCTGGTGAAAAGAGATTTCATTATATTTTCCATGCATTCCTCGCGCTTGAAATTGAATTATATTTCCCCATATGGACATGCTATCGTTTCATGGCAAACAAACCTCCCGTCGAGCGAACATATTTACATCCAACTAAACAAACTCGACTAGGGGAGATTTTCATTCCCGCAAACAATGATGTAAACAAGCAAAATTTTGTACAGATTTGTTTGCTCTACATCTACACAGATGGATTATAAAAATCCTGAGCTAGTTGGTTTCATCACGATTCCTTTTATATATATTTAAAAAAGTGAATGTGATGAGTAACTAAAATCTAATGGCATGGTAGTTCAAATTGTGGTGTTACCGACGGATCCTAAAAATATCAAGGGTTTCGCACCCTTCCAATAAAGATGTTCTTAAAATGATGAATTCCGAACGCGTGGTCACAAAAGTCATCAGAATACTTCGGCCATATAATTAGAGGAACGAAAAACCCAAATTCGTCTTATAATACAGGGAGGGAAAGTGGAGGGAAAGATATGGATTGGTCGAAAGAAACTTTCATGGTTGCATAATATTATATAATGGTGTGGTGCCACAGTAAAGAAGAAAGTTTTCGAGCAGCAGATAGAGAAAGGTTTCAGGAAATTGTTATGTGATGACAGCCAACGTCTAAATACCGACACAGCACCTAAAGAAGAAGGAAGCTTAAATGGCACGAAGGACTTTAGACTCACAAAATGATGACGTTATTAAAGAGAAGAACAGTACAGTTATTTCCTGGTATAACGTATGGACTAGGATTCTGATTTTCCGTTGTATTTTTTATTTGTGGCGTTAAAGAAAAATTATCATTATTATATTTAAAATGTTAGAGTAAACATAGAGTTCTCGATATAAAGCATATATCATTGAAGTATTGCTATGGCAACGTCGCTTGTCTGTTTTCGCGACATCGGCTTACGGCTTAAGAGGAATTCTCGAAAACAATAATTCAGAATATATACAGATAATGATCCAGACCGTAAACGATTTTTCTATACCAGTTTTGTTGGAAGTATTTATATAAAAGGACGACAATAAGCGGTGACTGATCTATTTAAAAATAACTAAGAAGTTTTTAAAAGCTTGATTTACACTGAAAAAGTTCCTAAAAATCTGACCAGATTCTTCTTTTCTATCTAGACTTTTCATTAACTAGTTACTATTAGACCTCAGAAGTTTTCGGCATATAGGAGTATGCTTTTAAAATCAGAAGGCTTATACAATCTGTCCCAAACCCTTCTTTCAGTGAGTCACTAATTTTGACGTCATATAGAATTTTAGGTCGAGAATTATTGCATGACATTTTAATTAAATCTGACAGTTGCAGGATCGTAATCGGCTAAATGTGAAAAGGTTTTTTTTTATTAGTGGTCTAGTGCTGTATAAAAATATTTATTGCGCATTATATTATAACGGCAGTTTGTCATAATTCCTAATCTATAAATTCCAAGGAAAGTGCTTAGTTGGCTAATATTTGTTTATGGATTTATTATTATTTATTACAAACACTATGGAATTGGAATATTTTTTTATTTAAAATAATGCTTCCCCTTAGAATCTTTTAAGAATTGACTGCGAGATAAAAAAATTACTGGCAATTGCAAGGCATGAAAGCAAACATTCCTGTAATAAAATAACATCGATTGAAATCAGTCATATTTGGATAAGTAAGTTTCCGATAAGTTTCTGTGGCAGCTAATAGTTTAATTTTGCGAAGATTTATTATTAAATAGTGGAAATACTTTAAATAGTGAAGCAGTTGATTTTTGAGTTAATCTACCAGTTTCAGTATCCAGATGAAATAGTGTTAATGAAGTTTAGTTAAAAAACAAGATACAAAATGTAAGTTTACCTTCTTTTTTCAATCCAATTCAGAATCTGATTCATTAGAATCAATGATTACAGTAGATATGTGGCTGGTATAAATTATATCTTACATTTCATGAAAATGTCATGGTTCTAAAAAGAACCGTTTTAATATATATAAATATCCATAACAGTATTAACTTAAGATATTTCCTCAATATCATTTGTGAATTCACAATCTGATTCGCGAACGACAGAAACTGGTAATGAAGTAGTCCCAGCCTCTTTTTCTAATTAAAAATAATTTAATAATTTTAATATTAGTCTTTGTTCATTCTCGGTATATCTCGGAATATTTAAAATATTTTTATGACAATAAATACAAAATTTAATTTTCACTCTGGGTAAAATGTCTGAAAATACTTACCTGGAATGACAATTATCATTTTATCAGTTGACATTGTGAAAGTACTGTCACTATCACGATCGAGACCATATGCGTCAGATCAGATGTATGTGCATCATTGATTTGATCCATAAGTAGAATTCGCTTTAATATGCGAATACCCGTGAACGATACCTAATTTTCCAAGTTTTATGTATATTTATCACAGACTCACGTTTTTTTTTGCCACTTCTAGCTTAATGCCTTAGAGAGAATTCGAACAACTATGACGCACTAAAAGAAGGGTTTGGGACAGACTATATGTATTAAAAAAATAAAAGTTAGTTACTTTTCTTTTTGTTTAATTTCAGTTAGAGTCCAAGTCCTTGTAAAGGAAATGTATCTTTTAGCTATTTATTAAATAGGATTATAAGTATAACAAATAGATTATCAATAATATGACCAACCAAACGAAACACTTTTTATACTTCTACAACATCACTGATTATTTTAACACATTATGACCCGAGTTACTTTTTGTTTGTAATTTATTCAAGAAACTAATATATTTTTATTAAAAATGTATAACAATAGAGAAATTAACAATTTTTTAACCCAAAAAAAACCAACAAAAAAATATGTGTTACATAAATGTAACACTAGGTCATTACGATACCGTAACTAAAATAAAATAAATTCTTAAGAAACACAATGAAATTTAATATTATAACTAGAATGTCTTCATATGAAAAGTATAATTGCAGTCAATACACATGCCGACAGCACATTTGATACACAGCGATGTCTTTTGTTGTTAGGTATTAAATATTAAAAGGTGATTATTTCCATCATAACTTAGATCTAATTGGGAAATCTTGGGGTAGTAGTGCATGTAGAGTATCCACCTGTTACTAATACTTGCATCAATAAGCCACGTAAAGATACACCACCACCACTTCTTTGAACGGATTCCAATTCGATATGTAGAGATGTTTTGGTACATTAAATACGTTCTTCCCATATTACTGTTATATTTGACAACGATTTGCGGTCTTGGAATTACTGGCATATATTTTTTTTCTTTTTTGCTACATCTATACACAGTTCCCACAGGCGCAGCATCGTAAGCTGTAGATGCAGCAGCCACAACGTTATTGTCTACCCACTTTATGAAAAAAATACCATGATCGCTGTCGATACAAGAAGCAAAACTACCACGGTCTAAATGTTTCAATTTTTTTTTTCGCGGTAGTGGACAAGTTTCAGGAGTTCTGTCATCCCTAAAGGTTCCCGTAATATTATGTTCTTTTAATTTCAAATAGCTAAATATGTTTATATTAGTAAAAAGATTATCCACATAGAAATGATAAGGATATCCTTTATCTGGTATCTGCTCCAACATTTTTATCAGCGGAGTGGTAGGTTTTCCAAAGGTTTTCTCGACTGTGGCACAGAATAATAAACAATCAGAATGCCCACTCTCAGATGCCGCCTTTGAAGTTTTTTAGTACGCGTGCCATGTTTTAGAAGGAAACACAGAACACAGACTCGGATTGAGAATCACATTTGGTGTAATGTGTAATTATTTATATTTATGTTTAATTATATTATATTTAATTGTACTATATTTATATTTATGTTATTATATTTAACAATGTTAAAATAATTGTATAGTATGTCTAGTTGTATAGAAGCAAGTGAAGAATTTGGTCTGTCACTGAATACAAAGAAGACCAAATTCATGATAATTACAAAGAAACGTATCAATAATATCAACTTACATGTAGGACAGAATCTCATTGAACGAGTACAAAATTACAATTACCTCGGAACAAATATTAACGAGTCAAACGAATACACCAGAGAAATAAGAATAGAGAAAGCCCGCAGTGCATTTAACAATATGAAACAAATGTTGTGTAGCCGTAACCTAAGCCTAAAGCTGAAAATACGAATGCTTAAATGTTATGTTTTCTCGGTCCTGTTATATGGGGTGGAGGCGTGGACACTAAATAAGCAATGTATGGGTAAGCTGGAGGCATTTGAGATCTGGGCGTACCGAAGAATGTTAAAAATCTCCTGGAAGGATAAGATAACTAACCAAGTTGTATTAGACAGGATGAACAAACAAAAGGAGGTCGTATTGAGTGTCAAAATGAGGAAACTACAGTACCTGGGACATATTACACGTGGGAATAAATATCAACTGTTGCAACTAATTATGCAAGGAAAGATTGAAGGTAGGCGCAGCATAGGTAGGAGAAGAATGTCATGGTTGAGAAACCTCAGGGAGTGGTTTGCTTGCACTTCCATACAATTGTTCCGAGCGGCAGCCTCCAGGGTCAAAATTGCCATGATGATAGCCAACCTTCGTAGCGGAGATGGCACGTGAAGAAGAAGAAGATAGTATGTCTATGATTGCCGTAAGTCAATTAAACCGGGTTAATTTTTCTATGCACACCACATAAATTTTCATTAAACACAAGTTCCCTTTAAAACATGGCGGAACGTCTGCGCGAACGACATGCGCGTACTTAATTTTTCATGGAGAGTGGGCATTCTGATTGTTTATTATTCTGTGACTGTGGTGTGTATATCTTTTTGTTTACCTTCATAAAATTCAAAATCTAGAAGATATCCATTGTAGGAATTGAGCGCCCACATCTTGAAACCAAATTTAATTGGCTTTGCTTTTACAAATTGTTTACACTCGTGCTTGCCAAAGTATCGAATCATTGACTCATCATAAGACAGGTGCTCAACGGGAACAAAGTGCTTATGAAAATTATTTTATTTTCAGTTATCTGCGCAGTGTATAAATTGCCTTATCTAAATGAATCTTTCCCGTCTAATTAGGTTAATATAATCTTGGCAACTGTCAAATTGCATGCAATAATTGCAAATATGATAAAATGTCACAGTGAGTCACAACTGAAAGAAGGGTCTGAAAAAGACCATTTTAGGTATCCCTTGGATAAATTACCCAAATGCAATTTGTTTAATTCTGATTCATACTTGATTTTCTAAATCTAGAAAATGAAGTTTTTATGTTGACTAACATCTTATTTACTGCTTAAGCTTACAGCCTATCCTAAAAAAAAGATAAAAGAAAGGCTTAATAAATTAAATGTTATACAAGCAATTTGACCGACAACTTAACATGTACGTAACAATTATGCTGAAACATATATTTCAAAGAGAACTAACTAAAATTTATACGGCCTAAATCACAAATCTTAAATGTGACAAGGCGACAAGATTTATTAAAAGTTTGCAGAATATCTGGAGAACGTATGGCCCTAAAATTAAACATGTCAGTTTGGGCGGGCTGTTGTAAATCATTTCAACTGGTCTTTAGTAATTTGAATGGGTTCTTTAACAGCGTCCTGTAAACGAATTATTTGGTAACAATTATAAACTCATTGAGATACAATTATTACAACATTTATACTTTTAACCTTTCGTTATTGGCGCTCTATTTCTGTGCACCGGTAGTGGCGGCGGACTATGAGTCCCCATCTTACCTCTTTTGTACGTGAAAAGCGTGATATATAGTGCATGTGACCTTTTTTATGAACAAGCATAATAAATATTTATTATTATATATATTTTACTAAGTACATACATAAAGAAATAAACAATATAAGTTAGATATTGCTTTAAACCGTATTATCAGAATAAATCTCTATACATACACAGGTTAAATGTTTAAGACACATGAATTTAGCACATTTTTTACACGTGAAATGTGTTGTTCGATGTTTTCTCCTGTCACAATAACCAACATACGAGTTATTAAGATTACTGCCACTGTTCGCGATGTGGGAGGGTTTGTTTTGGCCACTTACTTTTTTGTCTTTTCCATCCAAGTAAGGCACTTGTGAGGGATTGACTTCTATGTATTCATCTTCAATTTCATTCTCAGAATCAGAATATATATTTCTTGCATCTCTTCTATATCCTCTTCGCTGTGTTCGTCGTTGTAGTTCACTACCCCTTTATATGTTGACCTTTACTATACTAAAACAATTTTTAATTCAAGGTGATTACTTGGCAACGTCGCACTTAACGAAGCCCTTAACGATAACTTTTCAACGAAATCGTATTCAACTTATCAATTTTGCGAAGGCATACCAAAAAATTTTTAATTATTTATTTAAATACATAACTAGTTATGCAAAAATTAAATCTAAGACCGATTTAATTATTAAATTATCATGTCTCTTTTAACAGGTATCTTATAGTTGTCTAACAAAATAAAGTAAAATTTTATTCTTATTAGAGAGTATCTAATACAGAACTTCAAAAAACAGAAAACTTTGGAAAATACTTATTTTTTTATTAGACTAAAAACAATCTGCAATTTTAATTACACATCGTTACACATCCATTCTCTATTTCTAGAATTGCTGTGTGCTGTAAACGTTATATTTGTTTTTTTTTAACTTAATTTAAAAGTTTCCTTGTGTTTATTTGTTTATATAAATATGAAAATATATTATTAAGTTCATATAAATTAAAACGAAGTAAGCTAAACTATTATCATGTGAATGCGTTTTTATTTAGTAAATTCTCGAAATATGAAATGAAGACGGCACTAACTACTAAAGAGTTACTAAATTTGTTAGAAAAGACTCAGATTGTGAAAATGTTGACTTACTTAATATGGTTTATTTGCCGCCGAAATTAGATTAGAAAGTTTCTGATGTAGAAGACACTGATCTTCTTCTTCTTCTTCTTCTTCCTTCTAGTATGTAGGCTTTAAAGCCTATTTCTTCTTCAATATTAGCCATCTTCTTCAATATTAAATTATCGCACCATCATTTTCTTGGTCTGCCAATACTTCTTCGTCCATTTGGTGACTTATCTCGTGCTATTCGTACTATCCTCTGCCATTTTACTGATGTGTTCGTTCCACTCCTGTTTTCGTTTTGTCTTCCATCCATTTATGTTTTATATATTGGATGCTTTCTTATGTTTTCGTTTCTCTCCCTATCCAACAGACTTCTCCCTGATATTCGTCGGAGTATTTTCATCTCTGTTGTTTCTAGCAGTCGTCTCGTTTTAGATGTGTCAGGTCTTGTCTCCGCCGTGTATGTTAATATAGGTCTAATTACTGCTTTATAGATTATTGTTTTTGTGTCTTGTCTTAGGTGTTTGTTCCTCCAGATTGTGTCATTAAGAGAACCCGCCGCTTTACTTGCTTTTAAGCTTTGCTATCGTACTTCTTCTTCGACTTCTCCGTAACTAGTTATATCTATTCCCAGATATCTAAACCTTGCTTCCTGCTTTAATATTTTCCCATCAATTTCAATTTTACACCGTAGTGGGTATTTAGATGTCATACATTTGGATTTTTCTGCTAATATTATCATATTGTATTTTTTAGCTGTTGTATTGAAGATATGTGTTAATCTTTTAAGCTCGTCTTCTGTCTCGGCGATTAATGCGGCGTCGTCTGCATAACATAATATTTGGATTTCTTTGTTCCCCATCCTGTAGCCATGACCTTTACGTACTGCTTGTATTATTTCGTCCATTATTATATTAAAGAAAAGTGAGCTCAATGAGTCACCCTGTCTGACTCCGCTTTGTGCTGGTATACACTGTGTTAGTTTTCCATTTATATTTGCCTGTATTCGATTATGGAGGTAGATACTTTCGATGGTTTGTATAATATTGAATGGTATGCTTCTTTTATATAGTAGGTGTAAGACGTCTTCGACTTAGATGCGATCGAAAGCCTTTGTCAGGTCTATAAAACATAGATATGCTGGTTTATTGTACTCGATAGCCTTTTCTGTGATTTGTCTTAGTACAAATACGACGTCTATGCAGGATCTTCCGGATCTGAATCCTTGTTTTTCATCTCATAAAGTTGTTAGTTTATTGATTTTGTTGGCTAGGACTTTTGTGGTAAGCTTAAGTGCGATGTTTAGTAGATTTATTGTTCTTCTTTATCTCCTTTGTTGAACATTGGTATCATTATACTGTTTCTCCATGCGTCTAGTCTCTTGCAGTGCAATATTAGTTTTTGTATAAGTTTTGTCATCTCTAGGGTTATACTTTCTCCTCCGTATTTTAGAAGCTCGTTGGTTATTCCGTCTGGTCCTGGTGACTTTCTATTGTTGAGTGAATTTATGACTGTTTCTACTTCCTGAAAACTGATTTCTATTTCGTGTCTTAATTCAGGTACGTTATTGTGTTGATTATTATTTTCCTTTGCTTTAAACAATTCCATCAGGTATCTTTCCCGTGCAAATTCGACTTAGATTTAATTATCTCAAAATCAAACAATCGGTTCAGGAATATAATTGTCGATATTAAATCACAAATGAGACAGAAATATAAGCCATACTGCTCATTATTCATAAGGAAAGTAATCTATAGTAATTTTTATCCATAATTTTCATAGCAACAGAATAACTTAGGTTTTCTGACCAAAACCGAATGTGTGAATGTTAAAAAGCAGTTATGTCAGCTGTGTGTAAAGGTTGCTTAACCTTTTTGGTTAACCTCTGATTGTTAAATCGGTAGTTAATTTGACACTGACCTGTCAAATAATATTTGATATTTGATAAAATGCGTTAGGTTTTGAGAAGTAATCTCAGAAGACAACGGCCTAACAGCCCGAACAAACAGCATAACAAGAACCGATATTTGTTCTAAAGAATGCGGAAGTATGAGAAAAAAATAAAATATAAATATGCAGTCTTGTTAAATTCTAGACACTTCCACAAGGCATTTGTCTAAGTAATAAGTAGTGCGCTTATCTAATATTTACGCCGCTTCTAAAGTCATTAAGAGATTAAATAAATTCTATATAAATATGTCTCATTATTTATTACGACACTATTACAACAACTATAAAAATAGTCACCGCTTCACAAACCATTGTTTTTGTTAGAAACATGCTAATTTAAAACTGCATCCGCGGATTGTTTTTAGCAGCTGCATAAAGTTGAACAACCGAAACGCTGTATTTCAATTGAGATGATTTTGCCAAGAACTAGGCTCTATTTATAGAAGTGCACATTCGTTCAAAGATATTTTAATCGAACTAACAAATATAGTGCTTTAATTGATTAAAGGCATGTTTGCGACTCAAAGGCTGAATCACTAAATTGCCAATCATTAAAACAAACGTAAACAGATTTTAATCTGAAGTCTCTTCGCAAGTTGAAATTCTTCGTTTTTCTTTAAAATGTCTCATATCTTTAATTCGCTAGCAGAAAATATAAATAAATTTATACTTTGTGCTAAAAAAACACTCAAATTCATATTAACGGTATATAATGGTAATGAATCACAATTAAATACTGTAACTTGAAATTAAAGTCACGATTCGTTTTATTTGTATTATTTATTTATTTACACTGTAAAAATAGTGCTTAGTCTGTAGGGAAATGTGGTGCAAACTTTGTGATTGTATTACAAGCGGCTTGAGAATTTTTTTTATTTATTTAAAATTAACGTGCTTCGACAGCTTATGGTCATTGACACAGGTACAGTTTACATTTACATTTAAGATTATACATATTTTATATATAATTTTTTTTTGTGGAAAAATTAAAACACCAAAGCAAACAGAACACTGTCAAAACTGTTTGGAACACCTAGAATGTCTTTTAGATTTCCTTTTAGGTGATGCTTATTTCTGGAAGAATCATACTGGCAGCAGTCCACTATCACGTGTTTGATGGAAAGGAGCCTATTGCAGTAGTGGCTTACTGGAGGGTTTTCTGATGCCATAAGGTATCCATGCGTGAGATGTGAATGACCTATTTGTAGTCAGTGAATACCTGACTTTTCTTTCCTGTTCATAGAGGAGATATTGACGCGAGATAGGTTGGGTTGAACGTCATGCAGCTTAGTTTTTATTTTGCTCCAAAGGCCGCCCATGAGGTGTGGATTTTTTGTTTTATCAATATTTTAAGATCCCTATCGATTTCGACCTCTTTGAAGGCTAAGTTGGAAGAACATACCGCTTTAGCGGCTTGGTCTGCTTTTTCGTTTCCCAAGATACCGACATGCGATGAAGTCCAGATCATTATGACTTTTATGTTAGCAGAATATAGCTGTTTACATATGGCGTGGATTTCCTGTACTAGTGGGTTTCGAGAA